>CM053033.1:102050328-102512828 GCA_028564925.1 Lithobates sylvaticus | reverse complement strand
AGAGACATGTTACTGTTCTTTATTAGAACCTGTTCACATCAGAGTGCCTTGGGAAAGGGACCCTGCATGATTTTCAAACATTGGTTGGCGACATCTGCTTTCACAGATGTCTTAATTAAAATTAATCTGCAAGCAAGGTGTGTGCTGATGGAAATTTCTACTTGTTTTCAATATGCAAATGTTTAAGTAAGTGACTGATATATTCCCACACTGCATTGTGGGACATGATGGGGAAATCCTTATGCAGTGCTGTGCATGGGACTTATGAGACAAGTCAGAAACACTCAGAAGACAGAGTACACTTGTCAGATGCTGGATGGTGCTTCCTTTCCCAGCCCAACCAAGGGCAGGTTTAACCTGTTTTGGGCTAATACAGGTACACTTTAAAAGCAAGTCTGCAACAACAGCTTCCATATTTCTATTCTCACAAATGCTCTTTAAAAATACTTTGCCAAAGCATTTTGACTGTACACAATACTCAATTTTTTTTATATACTAATAAAGCCTTTAGTTAAATAAGTAAAGTCTAGATTTTGAATTAAAGGTTATGCTAGAAAAATGCCATTGCTGACTTGTCTCTAAAGGTGCACTCTTATGCGAAGATCTATGCTTTGCTATTTTGTGCAGTGGTGGTCAACTACCTGATACTAGGGGTCTCAAGTGTAGTCCCTGTCATCAAAGGGCCTCAATTAACTTTTAGGCCCCTTTCACACTGGGACGGGAGCCGCGGCGACGGTAAAGCAGCGCTATATTCAGCGCTGCTTTACCGTCGTTTTAGCCGCGGTAGGGCTAAAATCCCCCGCAAATAGCCGCTGTAGCGGCGCTTTGCGGCGGTATTACCGTGGTATCCCATTGAAATCAATGGGTAGGAGCGGTATAGGAGCGGTGAATACACCGATCCTATACCGCTCCAAAGATGCTGCTAGCAGGACTTTTTTTACCCTCCTGCTAGCGCACCGCTCCAGTGTGAAAGCCCGCCGTGTGGGGGGACGTTTTTTTCAGGCGGTGTACAGGCGCTATTTTTAGCGCTGTACCGCCTGAAAACCGCCCCAGTGTGAAAGGGGCCTTAGAGTACGTATTGCTAGGCAAGATTGCCCAAGCCTGTGGACATGCTACAGGAAATGGTCAAAAACTGGACACATGCAACAAATGTAGTTGAAGACTGCGAATGTACAGTGGAAAACTGTCAGAAACATGTTATAGAAGACTGTAAGAGCTCATCGTCATTACAGCCACTTAAGACTGGGTTCACACCATCGCCGAATCCGGCCTGGTGCATCCTGGTTCACAGTTTCAGGCCCAAATTTTGGTCTGAATTCGGACCTGAAACGGACCAAAGACGCACAAGTGTTTTTTGTGCAAAATGCACCAGACACGCTGCAGAGATATGTGAACCGGCTCCATAGAAAGCCGGTCAAAATATCCTACTACTGGATTGTTGTGAACCCAGCCTTAATGCTAAATTCTTCTACTTACCAAAGGCCTGAGACTTGGGTGAGGTGGGCTTAGCAAATCGCTGACCAGTACATAGGTTGGAATCCTGCATCCGTTTTGCTCAAGACCTAATTTAGGGTGGAGTGAATTATCAGAGCTTAGGGACCCTAAGGTAAATGTACTGGTATATTGCTGCATAAGCTCAGTGACTATAACTAGGACCATAATTGTAACTTATTACAGAAAACAGGAGACAACCACCTAATTAAGTTCCAATAAAAATAAAAAAAAATAAAAAAACTTAGTCCAGTAATGCCATCCTAAAAATAAAAAGCTATATAGGATTTACTTCTAATGTCGCGTACACACGAGTGGAATTTCCATCCGAAAATCTTGGATGGTTTTTCTGACGGAATTCTGCTCAAGCTTGTCTTGCATACACACGGTCACAATAAAGTTCTCTGAACTTTCGACCGTCAAGAACGCGGTGACGTACAACACTACGACGAGCCGAGAAAATGAAGTTCAATGCTTCCGAGCGTGTGTCGAATTGTTTCCGCGTCCGAATTGCATACAGACGATCGCATTTTCGGATAGGAACTTTTCCCAACTGAAAAAGAGAGAACATGCTCTCAATCTTTTTCTGGCTGGAATTCCGCCAGCAAAAGACAGATGGAGCATACACACAGTCGCATTTTCCGACAAAAAGCTCTCATCAGAGTTTTGCTGGCGGCATTTCCGATCGTGTGACTTGTACTAGTGTAATTATCCAAAATCCACCTTACTGTCCTAAAATCACCTGAATATCACAAATCAAGCAAAATGGGGATTCAAGCAGCATAAACCAATGGAGTATAAGTTTGTCATAATATGTTTCAGGCACTTAAAGCTGGGGTGGGAGGTTCTTAGTAAGTTCATAGAAGTTGGAGTGGACAAGAAGGACCTAACCAGTAAGGTCATTCATAGCCCACTGATTAGGTTGTAGCAAGTAGGAGTAAATTCAAAATGAACTATGACCTCCCATTAAGGCCAGGTTCACACCACTGCAATCCAATTTTGATAAGATTTTAATTGCGATTATGAAGTGTGACTTGGTTGCATTTTGCATGTGGTTTGCATATTCTATGGAGCCCAAATTGCGCTAGAATCACACAAAAGTAGTACAGGAGCCTTTTCCAAATATGCACTGTGCTGTGTTGTATTGATGTGAATGGGCACTATTGAAAATAGTGTGATTTCCTTTGTCATGAGATTCTGTGCAACTCAAATCACACTAGTGTGAACCAGGTCTAAAACAAAATACACTATATTACCAATGGTATTGGGACGCCTGCCTTTAACAACTGGGCACTTAAACGCCCTTCTTAACCAGACCAATTTTCAGCTTTCGGTGCTCTCACATTTTGAATGACAATTACTCAGTCATGCAACACTGTACCCATATGAAATGTTTGTCCTTTTTTTTTCCCACACAAATAGAGCTTTCTTTTGGTGGTATTTAATCACCACTGGGTTTTTATTTTTTGCGCTATAAATCAAAAAAGACTGAAAATTTGGTAAAAATAAAAAAAAAAATATTTGTTTCTGTTAAAATTTATTGCAGATTATGGCAGAGTACTGGCACTGAGCAGCGCTGTGGGCTGGATCTGTAGTGCCCACAGTGCTGCAAATGATCTCTTCCTCTCACACTATACTGATCGGTACAGAGATGGGAAGGAGGAACCGGTGTCATGACATGACACCAGTTTGTTTACAAGTGATGCTTCGTCATTTGACGGTGCGATCACATGGTAAACAGCCGCCATCATGGCCGGTTGGCATGTGGTTAAGGCATCAACATACCAACACATTTTTGGACAAATTCATGTTCCCAACTTTGTGAGAACAGTTTAGGGATGGCCCCTTCCTGTTCCAACATGACTGCGCACCAGTGCACAAAGCAAGGTCCATAAAGACATTGATGAGCGAGTTTGGGGTGAAGGAACTTGACTGGCCTGCACAGAGTCTTAACCTCAACCCAACAGAACACCTTTGCCATAAATTAGAGTGGAGACTGCGAGCCAGGCCTTCTCGTCTAACATCAGTGCCTGACCTCACAAATTGTGCTTCTGGAAGAATGGTCAAACATTCCCATAGATACACTCCTAAACCTTGTGGATAGCCTTCCAAGAAGAGGTGAAGCTGTTATAGCTGCAAAGGGTGGGCCAACTCAATATTGAGCCCTACAGACTAAGGCTGGGATGCCATTAAAATTCATGTGCGTGTAAAGGCAGGCTTCCCAATACGTTTGGTAATATAGTGTATGTGCAGCAGCACTTAATTGTAATTGGATCTGCACTTACAATTTTCTCTTAGGCCCCTTTCACACTGGGGCGGGAGCGGCGGTAAAGCAGCGCTATATTTAGCGCTGCTTTACCGTCGTTTTAGCCGCGGTATTCGTCCGCTAGCGGTGCGGTTTTAACCCCCGCTAGCGGCCGAAAAAGGGTTAAAACCCCCCGCAAAGCGCCGCCGCAGCGGCGCTTTGCGGCGGTATTACCGCGGTGTCCCATTGATTTCAATGGGTAGGAGCGGTATAGGATCGGTGAATACACCGCTCCCTCACCGCTCCAAAGATGCTGCTAGCAGGACTTTTTTGACCGTCCTGCTAGAGCACCGCTCCAGTGTGAAAGCCCTCCGGCTTTCACACTGGAGTGAATGGGGCCGGATTTTTTCAAGCGCTGTACAGGCGCTATTTTTAGCGCTGTAGCGCCTGAAAAACGACCCAGTGTGAAAGGGGCCTTAGTCTTCCTATAAAGTCTATAAATTACTTGTTGATCCTGCCAGTGAAATCCACCCAAGACAGCTTCTTGTGATAGTGTGGCAATGTGATGGTGCACTGCTCCTGAGTTCAAAGCAGAGTTGCCACGTTCATGCAGTCTGTGCCTGCCTGCACTACAGTGCAATTATGTAAGAGCTGTAACACACAAAGGTGGGAGGGAGCACCCAAAATGCCAAGGTGGCCAAGAGTCAGGAATTATGGCAGGGGTTCTGCAAGACTGATAAGGCCACACGTTCCATCAACAACTAAAATATCACTTTTGGGTAGACTGTGCCTTTGAGGTTCTTACTTCAAAGCACACAATAAAAAGGGGCATTATATACATTATAAGTAATTTCAGAATGTTTTTCTGTGACAGTAATATGCTCGAAGATTTAACATTTTGAGTTATTGTTAAGTTCACCCAGAAATGTTCTTTGATGAGACTTTAATGCGCTTGCTATCCCATATTACTATGATTTGGCTCTATATGCAGACTTGTAAAATCTCCCTCTAGGGGCCATTTGTATATCAGGCAGTATATTCAGCACCCCTGCAAAATTGCTTCCAAAGATCCAAAGAAAGCCAGGTAGAAAGTCAAATGTTTTTTACTAGTCTGTAGAATATGGATAGACATGAACTGAGAGAGTGGCGAATCCTATGTGTCCATGTACATTATATCGTTTAGAACAGTGGTTCTCAACTACTGTCCTCAGGACCCACTAACAGGCCAGGTTTGTAAGATAACAAATTCATCACAGGTGATATTACTTGCTGCGCTGTGATTGCAGTATTCTAGTCTGCATCGCCCCAAGGTAATACTTAAAATCTGGCCCGTTAGTGGGTCTCGTGGACAGGAGTTGACTACCACTGGTTTAGAGGCATATTTTAAGCTCAGCATTTAGAGGCAGAAAAAAACCTTCTGCGTTTGTGTTTTTGAGAAGAGTTTTCTGGCAGAAAAACACTCCTAAACGCCTGTACAAAAAAAAAAAAAAAAAAAAAAACTCACCGTGCAACAATACTAAGCAGAAAGCAGTGCCTGCATATGTAATGCACACATATGACTGCACCTTGCATATATCAATTAGAAACAATACACAGAAGCACCTTTATAATGCACGTTGATAAGCTGATTGAATTAACCTAAAAAAAAAAAAAAAAAAAAAAATGAAAAATAGGAAAGAAAAAAGAAAATGAAAAAAAAAAAAAAAGAGAAAAAAGATAAAGAAAGAGAAAAGAGAAAAAAGAAAAAGAAAGAGAAAAAAAAAGAAAAAAAGAAAAATGACAGCTATGTACTAAAATAGTAAAACCGAACGGAAAATAAGATGAAACCGACAGGCAGGGGAGCGGAGAGAAGGCAATGGCGCATTGGGAGGAAGTCTGGCTTGTCTGAGACAGATCTGTACATTTTTTTCAAATCATGCTTCACATCTCCCTATAACCCGACAACCCGTGGGCTTCCTGCCGGCCTGTGCAGCTCCTCATCTCTCGGAGAGGCGCTCTTTCTGTACACAAAGAGCTCTCGGAACGCGAGAGGCCCCGGGAGGAAGCGCTTCCCCCGGCTGACGTATTTGTTATTGTGTCTGGCCTAGGCTGTTCTCACGGTTCTTGAACCTGCGCCAAGCTGCACAACAGCCTAACCTTGAGCTCAAGTTTTTTCCCAGCAGCTCTGGGAGTCAAGCGGGGAGGGGTGGGGGGGCAGAAAGGTGTCTGAGTGGGGAGGGCAGCTAGTGACGGGGGTTAACCACTTTAAGGTGTGTTCGTTCCACACATAAAAACAAGACAAGGCTGTCGCTGTCAACGCTCCGAGAACCTGATCTGATCTCACAAAGAATGAAAATCAAGCAGATGTAAACTAGACTGCAGGGCACAGAAGATATTTTACACTTTTTTAGCAGTATAAATCCGGAATGAAGTAAACAAAAATCGGTTGATGAAGTAGCAATCTTTTCTATACAACAACCACAATATATAGAAAACGCAGGCAAAGTGATTTAATAAGGGGTGGTATAAACGCCCTATCGCAAAGGGGCTTGACATTGCTGATTAAGTCTACCCAAGCACCTGCCATAACTATCGTGAGTGTTGCCATTGGTTGCTGTTTTTTTTTTTAAATGAAGCCCAGCTATCTTCTATAGGTATATCTAATTTGGAGTTTAAAGTACAGGCAGTCCCCGATTTACGAACAGGTTAGGGACTGCCTGTTTGTTCTTAAGTCGGTTTTGTTCGTAATGTGGACGCGCATGCACAGAACGGGGTTTTCCACTGTTTTCCGACGTCGTTTTCTGATGTGCCTGCCGGCGCCGCCTGCCGTTCGTAAGTAGGAGTTGTTTGCAAGTCGGAGGTTCTAACTCGGGGACTCCCTGTAGTGGAACTAGGTGTGAAAAATGTAAAAACTGTCAACATGCAGACTTTTTTTGCAGAAGAGATGTACAATGTTTCCTCTGCCATAAAGTACACTTATGAATTTAGAAGAAATGGCCGCACACCACTGTAGATCAAAATCCTTTTTATTTGGACATCCTAAAAACTACAGGAATCAGAATGCTGGGTAGACGCGTTTCGCACACTTCACGTGCACTTAGTCATTACAAAAATATATTAGCAAGACAGTTCTTATATAGTCCCACCTATAACAGTTGTCACCGGATACTAATTACAGACATCCTGTTACATAGACTACACATGTGAAAAAGAGACCCATGAATATATAATTATAAATAACACATATAAACAAACAACCAAAAATGTATACAAGACAAAGTGTTGTTCTATAAGGACTAAATATAAAAGATGTATAAAAACATCATAAAACACCATATAGTCTTGTGTCACCCCATGTCCTTATACTTTATTTAAAAAAAAAAAAAAAAAAATGAACCAATAGACAACAGTATCCTCTCCCACACTATAAACAATCGATACATATAAGCACATACACATCAATGGACACAGGTACACTTACCTGCTTATTGGCAATCCACTGCTGAATGTACACTAAACTGCGCATGCACAGCTTAAGTTACATTCCGGGACACTGCCAGTGTGGTGGGATTATTGCACTCCTACACATGCATGCGAGTGAGGTCATCCTACGCTGGCCAATCGAAATGGCCAAAGACCAGCACCTGGAAGAATCCAGGTGAAGATGACAGCGAAAGACCACCTCGCGGGCATCTGACTGTTGGAACCAAGGTAAGTAGGTGTGCCTTTTAAGGGCCCATTCACACTAGAATGCAGTGCGGGAAAGCCGCGTTCTTGTGCAGCTTCCCGCACCGCATTCCAATTGCACTGGCCTTGCAATCTGCTGCAGGGGTTAGAGTAAAATTAACGATTTTGCAAACGCAGTGCGTTTGCCCACACTGGATCGCATGGTACAAAAGTATGTGATCCGGTTGCCGTGCGCTTAAAAAAAAGTAGTGCATGCACTACTTTTGGTGTGGTGCAATTTCAGTCCATTCAAAATGAATAAGCTGAAATCGCACTGCACATAACTTTGTGTGAATCACACAGAGATCACACAGCATTCACATGCATTTCCTAGAGTGAATGGCCACCAACTCCAAGCTTAAACCCCAACTTAAACCGATTGTGATAGTGGAGAACAGATACAATTTTTGTTCAGGTTTTTATCATCAGTGACCCCATTGAGAATAAGTTCCCCAACTTCCTTTCCATGCAACACAAAAAAGGGGTGAGCCGTCACCCGACAGGAAGGCATGGACAGCAATAAAAAGATCATCAGAAGTCCTAACACTTCCACACTTTACTAAACTTGTGTTTTTGTCTGTGTCCCCATAGGATAAATGTTCCCCTCATATTCTGTCTTGATTAGAAGTGATAAGCATTCTCTCCAAAGGGAATATGGACAGAAATGAAAACCCAGCAGAGACTCTAACCCCTCTCAGCTTTGGCTAAAGCAAAATAACAGGATTTTTCCGCTGACCGTAAAATCTGTTTCTTTTAGGTTTAAAAAATTAAGGAATTACGGTTCCAAAAATATTTATACACACTAACAAGATATTTAATAAAAGCTTTTTTTCACAAATATTTAAAGACAAAAAAAATTTCTAGGCTTCCATTTGCGCCTAAAGAATTTCAAATCTCTGGGTCAAATCATCTCATGTCACCTGCTATTTACCCCTCTTTACCCCCTCTTCTCTCTCTCTCCACCATACACACATCTCCTGTTATGGATATCATCATCCTCTCCCTTGCTCTCTGCATTGCTCCTACCCCCCCCCCCCCAACCCTTCATCAGACTTGACGAGTCCTTCAGCTACTTCCCAGCAGCCCTTGGGAACAATGATTTCCTATCTTAGCAGCTCCCCAAGGATCCCAGGGGAACCTAGAGTAATAATGGTGTTCCCGTGGTGGAATGGGAATACTCAGACCAAGTCAGAGAAAGTGCGAATGACTGGAAAGGGAGGGGGGACAAAGATAAGAGATGGAAGGGAAAGGGGTCCTTACTGCTTGACAATCCTTCCGGCTCTATGTGGTCAGTTACAGCGGAGCTATAAGGAACATCCCAACATAATATGAATATCGTCATGTATGTATGAGCTGTAGCAAATCTTTTGTAATGATCCCTATCTGTAACATATTTGCTATATTATATTTGAATAGCCCTTTCCCCTTGTAGCTTAAAGGAAACCTGAACATAGAAAATACTTACACTTTATTTTGGTAACAGCCAGTGGTGTCGCTAGGGCAGGGGTCTTCAAACTACGGCCCTCCAGTTGTTCGGGAACTACAATTCCCATCATGCCTAGTCATGTCTGTGAATGTCAGAGTTTTACAATGCCTCATGGGATGTGTAGTTCTGCAACAGCTGGAGGGCCGTAGTTTGAGGATGCCTGCGCTAGGGGGTGGCTTTTGGGGCTAAAGCCCAGAGTCTCTGCAGGGGTCCCCAAGGGGAGGGGGGACTCTCTGGGGCCCCTGATGTAAGTGGGGGGCTCTCTGGGGATAATTATATATATATATATATATATATATATATATATATATATATATATACACATACATACATATACACATATATACATACACACATACACACACACACACATACGTACATATATTATATACATGTGTATGCCCGCCCAAGCGTATGACTTTCTTTACTACACTGCTATGGGCTCTAGCCCCAGACCTTTTGTAGACCTAGCAACACCACTGGTAACAGCTACTGTCCGTTCTCTTGATCCAAAGGCTTCAAGGGTTTCTCAGCTACTGACCTGGAACACGTTTATGACAGCAATACATAGCCTGGAATTTATCACTGAAATTGTGGAACACTGTCTGAAAAAGCTCATTGCCTGGCTGAGGCTCTGGCTACATGGACTGCTGAAATGCAGAAAGGTAGAACTTGTGGCATGCATACTTGTTCCAGATCAGTGACCCAACAAACTACAATCATATAGTCAACATTGGGGTTGATTTTCTGACTTTCGCCCCCTCTCTGCTGAAAACGGGTCACAGGAGTGCAGACCGAAACTACACTCTTGTGATCCATAGGAGAAAACAGCCAAACAAGCTTCGGCTTGACCTCTTCTTTAAGCATTTGTGACAGTTGAGTCTCAATATCATCCAAATGGTCTAGAAATATCTTGGACAAAAGAGAGGATCACTGTTCTGGCAGAGTTGTTGGTTGACCAACTGCTGAATAAATAGGTTTTGGTTGCAAACCTAGACACCAGTAAATATATATTGCCTTTCTGTTAAAGTGATCATGCAGGGCAAAGCAACAAGTTAAACTTTAATGGGAGCCCAAACAGCTGCACATATGTATTATTATTTTGCTACCCTGAATCTCTCTTCAATCGCTGGGAGTAGAGAGGATGACTCGAGTAAGCTCCAAGCACTATGCCTAAACAGCCAATCACCAAGCACCAACCTGTCACATGATAGGAAGGGGGTTAAGTCATATGCTCCCAAAACCTGGAAGTATTAGGCATGTCTGTTCCCATCATCCAAGCTAAACAGCATAGGAAACAAAGGGAAGACAAGTATAGCAACTGGTGGGGCCGTCAATAAAAGTAAATCTGTTGCTTTCCCCTGAATTACAAAGAGGTAAAGAAAAAAAAAAAAATACCAAAACCCTGACAATAGAGATTTAACAGACTGCTACACTACATAAACACTTGGATGGAATCTAAAAGGCCATGTTTCCTTTATGTACAAAGTTAAAAAAAAAATTAATTTTAGGCCCTTTAAAAATCTCCCCCCTTGGCTGATGTCCATTTCCTTCTATCTAATAAAGCCAACATTTGCATGAATTTTCTGCAATACTCCAATCCCTTTTCCCACAACTTGCTGCTACAAACAAGAGCTCAATGCCCATTGCTGCTGCCACTTCCCTGTTTCCATTGTGTCCTCCTGTCCCCTGCTGGACCACTTTGTTGGTCAGCTCTCCCAGGCAGAGGAATTCCAGCATTGTTTTCTTGTGCTAAATATATGGATGCTACAGGGCTTACGTTTCTATAATTACACTACAATGCAGGCAGCAACAAAAATACTTGGAGAGAATGGGAATTAGCATGTCAATTATTCCTGCGGTGCGAGAGAGGTGTACAGTGCTCGGGGGGTTCACAGGCAATGGAGAGGTGGGATAATGGGCCAGTTAGGACACTGGCTACAGCTTCCCCTTCACACTGCTGATGTTATCAGCTATATTATGTCCATTGTTAGTGCCTTTATTGCAGCATGAGAGAGGGCAGAAGAACTTCAAGAGACTAAAATCTAACAGAAAGGTGAATATGAAACGTTTAAAAAAGGATCGCAAAGGCAAAGTGTTAAAAGGCAAAGTACCTATCAAATGGATGAGGAGAGGTCACTGATCATAGGTTGCTATATAATTGGGTGTGCCACTGCCTACTCTTCCTGTACTCCAGAAGTAGAGGTATGCTGTGGAAGGCAGAGAAGCACTGGTGGTGGGGTGGACAGATTTCTGCTGCAGCAGAAGTGTATTGGGAGTCTTGGGGCTCGTTCATACCAGTGCACTGCGCCCTGGAATGACACCCCACTGCGCCGTTCCACCGATTTCTGAACCATTTAGATGCGTTGTTAAAAGAATGTGCTGCATCAACTCAATGCACGTGTGTTTAATCAACTACAGCAGACTTGGCTGGTGTAAATGGTCCCTTAAAGTTGTTAAGCCACTATATACTTTTTATCTAATCTCCTCCGTTTCCTAATCCTGTGTGCGTTAAAAAAAAAAAAAAAAAGCCGTCTATACCCGATTTCAGAGTGCCGTTCAGCGCTCATGTGACCGGCCGCCTTTTCCCATCTCCATCTGACAGCTGCAGCGGGAGGAACCGATAATCCCCCGCTGATGTCAGTGGAGAGGAGGAGAGAGGCGGCCAGTCACGTGCTCTGAGATAAGGTATAGACGGCATTTTTTTAATAAAACACACACACACACACACACACACACGGGCACACAGGATTAGGAAACAAGAAAAGATTATATATAAAAATGTTAACGTTATTTTAGCCACAGGAGTGGAGGGGTGGACACAGTCACTATCCGACAGGCAAGAGGAGGGAGAGCAGAGAGGAGAGCTGCGGGCTGATGGAGGCACGAAAACTGACCATGGTGTCAGGGCTCAGCAGCCATGATAAAATATGGTCAGTTTACAGGGGCGAGGGCAGGATCAGCCAGGTATTACAGGTGATAAAAGGGGCCAAATGACACAGCACAAGCACTGTGCTGTATAACATGCTTTAAAGGAACAGGGTAACAAACACACACTTTAAAGCTTAATTCTGTGGAGACTAAAAATCCTCCCCTGCATTGGGGCTGCCCCACACTTTATGAAAATCTCGGCTTTAGATATAAAGCCCCACATTGCAAAGCTTGAATGCTCATTTAGGTCTAGGTAATGGGCAACAGCAGTTTTAATTACCCAATCCTCTGCCCCCTGCAGGCTCCTACATGCTGTAAAGACCGGACCCCCTGCAGTCTCCTCTTGCCTATGCTCTGGCAGTCAGATGCCCCTGATGTCATTAGGACCAATGCAGGGTGCATAGTCCTACATTAGACGCGAGGATGCCAATGAACAATCCACTTTTTAAGCATATGGGAGTGCCATCTCCAGGGGGATCTAGCTAACTAAAGTTTTTTTACAGTTCCCTAAGCAAGCATTTAACCTTTGCAGTATGGGGGCAGCCCCACTACAAGGGGGCACTTTTCCTGGGGTTAGGCTTTAATGTGCACAATGTTCATCTTATATCTAAAGCCGAGATTTTCATAAAGTGATTCTAAATGTTCAAGGTTTTTCCCATTCTATGCATTAAGGTAAAATAATCTTCTGGGTACAGATCCCCCCTCCCCAGTCCCCCTTATACTTAGCTAAACCCGACCTTAATCCAGTGATGTTCATTAGAGCAGCGGCTCTCTGGGTCTCTCTCTCTCTCCTCATTGGCTTACACAGCAGCAGGAGCCATTGGCTATTGATGCGGTCATTCACAGCCAGTAAGCCAATGAGGAAAAATTGGGGGCGGGGCCAAGCCACACTCTGTGAATAGACACAACGAGCATGGCTCGGGATCCCCATAGCAAGAGGCTTGCTATTAGGGGTATTCCACAGGGGGGAGGAGCCAAGACCACTAGCTGGGGATCAGGAAGAGGATCAAGGCTGCTCTGTGCATAACTATTGCACAGAGCAGTTAAGTATAACACATTTTTTTTTTTTTTGTTTTTTTACTTTTCTTTAGAAACACTTTAATTTTGAATATAATGGGCAATGGTCAAAAATCCTGTCATCCTCTCTCAGAGACACATTATGTAAGAAGAAGAAACGCACTCCAAAGTAAGGGGCATTACCCACTAATGGCTATATTCATGCTACAATCTGATCATATAGTCTAAATCAAAATTTAGATTTTACAAAATGATGTGTTTTTTTAAACACCTACCTTATCTAACCCATCAAGTTTTATCCAATCAGGCAGGCCCTTGCACTACATACGACACCTTGCTTTTGATATACTTTCCTCATTTTGGCTTGCTACAGTTTTTTAGCCTGATTACAAGCAAGTGAAAATCGGTCTCTGAAGAGCGATCGGTCTTCAGAAAGCATTTCACAGGTGGAGAGGAGGCATTGTAGTGCCTCCTCGAACCCCCCACACAAGTGTGCCGCAACCATGTGCACTGCACACTGTTGCGAGGCACTTGCAGAGCAGCCCCATTCACTTGAAAGCGACAGAAGGTATCATTCCTGCAGCAGCCAGGAAGCAAATCATCATGCCCATGCCATGTGTAAATCCCAGTCCACTGCCTCTACAGCTAGGAGTGGTAAAGGGAGTGGTAAAAGCACAACTCCACGTGAACAAGCCCTAAACACTACATTTCAAACTGGCAGAATTAAAATGAGTCATTCGCACTATATAAAAGGTGTGTCTAAAAAGTCTGGCGAATGGTATCAAAAAAACAAACAAAACAGAAGATAGAAAACAAATTACCTTTATTGGCCTTCAAAATAATTGCCATCCTTCACAACACACTTTTGGCAATGTTCATAAAGCTTCTGGAAACTGTCAGCAAATGCCTCTTTAGGAATCGCAGAACCGCTGTCACACATTCTTGGATTGCCGCCACGTCTGCAAAACATGGTCCTGACCTTGGACTTTGCAGGCCACTATTTGGGTCATGGGGAAGACGGTGAATTCCATCGATTGTCACTTGGATTTCGGATCAAACTGGTAGCACCAGTTCTCATCCCCTGTCACGATGGTTTGCAGAAAGGATGGATCCTGGTCACACATGGTATTGAAATCTTCAAAGGTTTCTATCCATTTGGTATTCTGTTCATCTGTCAGCTTGTGTGGCACACCCGAGAACAGATCTTCTGCTTACCCAAACCTTTGCGGACAATGATGTGCACCGTGTCCTTACTAATGCCCAATTCCTCTGCCCTCAATCGTAGAGTTAGTCGCCGATCTCGTGCCAGCATTTGTCGCACTCGCTCGATCACGTCTGGGGTTCTGCTTGTCGATGGGCTTCTCGAATGTGCCTCAACCTCGTATGCTTTTCGTCGCAAAGGCATTTGAACCAGTCGTAAACACATTTTCTGCACATGGCTTCCATCCGATACACTTACACCAACATTTCATGCAGCTCCATCGCTGGTTTCCCCAATTAGTAGCAGAACTTGATGTTCACTCGTTCCATTGCACGGTGACGCCACCTCTCACATGGACAACATTTGACAGCCCGAAGCAGGTTTACCCTGAAGGTCACGTGTACTGCATGCTAGGTGGTGCTTCTCGACAGGTCTCTCAATAGCCATGTGCACGCACATGGCCCATGTTGCCACTGATATATTGGACCACTTACCAAACTTTTTAGACACACTTTGTACATGCACCTGCATTGTATTTTGGGTCTGCAGATGGAATGGAGTAACTGCAATTAAATATATAATAAACCTCCTTCCAGGGCCTCCCAAATGGGCCTAGTAATAATTTTCAGTATGGAATAAATGGATCCAATGATTCTTGATGCACGGTTATCCAGAGGGCACAAATGATTAATTTTAACTAACTACTATGCTAGAATTAGACCAAAACCCCTTCATTTTTGGATATGTGATGGAAGTTGAATACTTAGAGACCCTTCTGTGTTTTAAAAAGGCTCTACTCTGCCTTGCCTAAGTTGTAAAATCCTCAAGCCTTGAATACTCAGCAAAGGACCAGATGGACCAGGAGCTCCCTGCCAGGGCAGCGTGTCCTAAAATTCACACTGCATACCCCAATATGAATGGCCTAGCTGGGCCAGTCTGGATTATGACACAGAAAGCGGAGATGTGGGTGACATTGTTGGTGAACTATGACTTTGGCCCCGAGGGCAGACAAGGAGGGGGAGATGAGGGGTTTCAATGTCTGCGTGAGAGAGGAACAGGAGGATGGAGAGGAGATACAACTGCTGGACAGGACAGCTCTGGCTAATATCACACATGGGAAAAGAAATGAAGATAGCCACTCAGATCAGGTATCTGCATTCTTTCCCCTTCAATATTCCCACTCATGACAGTTCCAGGACAGCTTACTCAATGAGCAATGAAAATACAGAAAGTAAAAAAAAAAAACAATAGATTTTTCTATAGTGTGTACAAAATTTCCGAAGGGATAAACTCCAAGCTTTTTCTCCTACATGAACAGAATGAACGATTGTTGTTTAGTGTGTACCGTTTTCATACGATATAAATCAGAAATACTGAGTATTATCAGAAAAAATAAAATAAAAAATCCTTTGTCCTAAGAGAAATTTCTTGCATTATTTCCTTCCTCGGTTACAACTTGCTGTGAAGCATCGAGAGGTAGAAAGTGTAGTGTCAGGAGGAAGACCAGAGGAGGGCTGGAGTCAGGTGCCGAAGTCTGCTGAATGCTGAGACCAGAGGAGGTGGAGACAAGGGGGTGCTGTGGCTTCACAGAGGTGCAGGATCTGGCGGAGGAGTTCTGTTCTTCCAGCTGCCTACTGCTGAGATGGGGGAAATGGGGTTTGAAACTAGCCCCTCTGCAGCTGCACAGAGGAGTGCAGGATCTGGCGGAGGAGTTCTGTCTTCTTCTCTGCTGCCGACTGCTAAGACAAGGTGTGTGTGTGTGTGTGTGTGTGGGTGTGTGTGTGTGTGTGTGTGTGTGTGTCGTCAGTGTGTGTGTGTGTGTGGGCCACATGAAATGGACTTGCAGGCAAGATTCGTGCAGCAGGCTTTGTGTTTGATACATATGCTTTAGCGGATAAGCAACTGTGTATTTGGTAGTTTTTGCCTGGACTTCAGATTTAACTACTGAAGTCAGTTCAGTTTTTTTTTTTGATTGGCTCCTAAGTGTTACCGTACTTTGCTCATTGCCTTGTTGAATACACCCATATATCTGGACATGCAAAGCACAATTTGTGTTGATCAGTGGCGTCATTAGGGGGTGGCTTTTTAGGCTAGGGAGTCCAGGGCCGGTGTCCTGTGAGATTGTGTCCCTCATCGGATACTGTCCGCTGTGTACTGCGCATGCGCAGTACACAACAGGCATATTCCGAAAATAGCCGAAGATGAACGGCGCCTGCGCCGTGAGTCCAGGTTCAAGCCCTACCATCCAAGTGGACAAAGAGTTAGAATAAAAAAGAGCCGAGGTCAGCGAGGCCTTGACCGAAGCGTGGCGAGCGAAGCGAGCCCGCGAGGGGCCCTCTAACTTTGTGTACCCCTATGTCCACTTGGATGGTGGGGCTTACACCTCGACTCACAGCGCAGGTGCCATTCATCTTCAGAGATTTTCCGAATCTCCTTCTGCTCCATACTGCGCAAGCGCTGCGCCTGCGCAGTACGGGGCGGACACTTTTCGATAGCCGGACTTTTGGTGACAGAACACCGGCCCTACCGTGAGTGTCGCAGGCTTCCTGACACAGTGCTGTCCCGCACAGCTGGCACTCTCACTGAGTCTGTACTCCATGCTTCACTGACATCCAGAGAAGGGAGATGAGTGTGCGAGCGAGTCTCCTCCCTACTCCGCCCATATCATAGAGCCGGGAGGAACTTTCTCACACAAGCTCCTCCTGATCTGGGGAGGTGGCAGGAGAGTGCAGATCATGGAGGATGGGGAGGGGGGAAATGCTGTACTACCCTAGCCTGTCTTCTGTATACCCAGCCCCTCTGTATACCCTAGCCTCTCTGTATACCCTACCCTGTCTTCTTGTATACCCTAGCCTCTCTATATACCTAGCCCCTCAGTATACACTAGCCTCTCTATACACAGGCCTGTCTTCTATATACCCTAGCCTCTCCACATACCCTACCCAGTCTTCTTTCTGTATACACTAGCCTCTCTTCTATATACCCTAGCCTCTCTGTATGTAATAATCTGCATCTGGTGGCAGGTGACGTGACAAACTGCATCTTGCGGCAGGTAATGTGACAATCTCTCTGGTGACTCCGATGTAATGAGGGGGGCTTTGGGGACCCTGATGTAATGATAATACATACATACATATATATATATATATATATATATATATATATATATATATATATATATACACACACACATATATATATATATATATATATATATATACATACATATATATATATATATACACACACACACACATACATATACACACATACATATACACACACATGTATATGCCCGCCCGAGCGTATGACTCTCTTTACTTCGCTGCTATGGGCTCTAGCCCCAGATCTTTTGTAGACCTAGCAACGCCCCTGGTGAAGACATCTTTGTCCATTCGATTTGCAAGGTAAGATGTCATAACTCCAGCGCATGTGCACAGGAATTAATTCATCCTGCCACCAAGGCCGGCTGAGCAAGTAGTTTGTAAGCAGACAGGCAGGCAAGACTATTTTATTGCAGAAAAAACATAGTGGGGGGGGGGGGGGTGTTTACTAAAACTGGTGCACAGAGAATCTGGTGCAGCTTTGCATAGTAACCAATTAGCTTCTAGGTTTTATTGTCAAATCTTAATTGACAAGCTAAAGTTAAAAGCCGATTGGTTACTATGCACAACTGCACCAGATTTTATGTGCACCAGTTTTAATAAATCTCCCCAGTATGTATTTTCTGCAATAAAGTCTGTCTGCTCGTATTTGTTTTCGAAGTAGGGTGGTAAAGTTCTGCTTTAACAGTCGTGGTTATAAGATATCAGCCACACAAGAAGTGCGTCGTTTTCAAATCATGACCACACATTAATAAAACTATTTAGATAAGGGTGATCTTTTTCCCATGTATATCAAATACAACGTATATAGTACCCCTTTAATACCATCCACAATTTCTCCATGGTCTGACTCTAATTGATGGTCAATTATCACATTACAAATATTACTCACGTATTATAAATGCACCACAGTCATCATTTCAAAGAAGACACAATAGAATTTTAAAAAGCGTGTTCAGCACAGATGTTGTATATCAGGGATTAAACTCAGACTGGGGATCGAGGCCTGGGATTTTTCACCCTCTATTAAAAAGGTGAGATCGTGGGAACCAGGTGTTTCTCGTCTGCCATCAGTCTGTAAATTTGGGCCCCGTGCAGTTTTGTGAGCCTTTGTGCGACGGACTGTCATTTGCCCGGGAGCCTGGGAGACAGATACATGCTAGTGCCCACCATGGAGCCAACTACTCATGTAACCACAATAGTGCTGATGAAACATGCAGCCCTCAGGAACTTTCTATAATGCTAGGTTTTAATAATCTTTGTTTTTTTTTTGTTTGTTTTTTTTGAGAAATTTTCAGTTGGGCAGCTGAGCTAAAATTCCCAGCAAGCCCCACTAGAGACACAGCGCAAGCAGACATCTGTAGTATCTCAGATAGCTGATGACTGGAAGGTTGTGGGGCTGCAAGGTGCACTTGAATTGTTTCCCTTTCTAATACTAGGCAATGACAAAAACGCAGTGTATTAATTATAACTGTACTGTATATGTACTTTCATGAACTGAACTCCGGTCAAATATTAAGGATCACCCTAATTGTGTATTCAGTAAAAGAATATCATTTTGGCCCCCTTCACACCTACCTATTCCAAACCAGACCGAGACATTTTTAAAAAAAATATATGATATGCGTGTTGTGGAGCGCTGCAGTGCAAGTTCATCAGAACCTACTAGACCAGGGCTAGGCCACCTGGGGCCTTCCAGCTGTTTGTGGAACTACATTTCCCATGAGGCATTTCAAGGGTGGCAGTGACAATTACTCCCAGAGGCATGATGGGACTTGTAGTTCTGCAACAGCTGGAGGGTCCCAGGTTGCCTACCCCTGTACTAGACTAAGTGCTGAGGGGGCCATCCAAAATGGATTATTGTAAAGGGGGCCTTAATGTATGTTTACAAAGAGGCGATAGAAGGACTTGAATTTGTATTTTAGCCTCCTGCAATCCTCTGCACAACAATATGAAAACAGAGAGGGGGCCAGCAATGTGAGCCTGTTTTTGGGGGTTCGTTTTTCCGGCGGTATTGCAGCGCTGCCCCATTGATTTCAATGGGGAGCAGAAGTGGAGGAGCGGTGAGTTCACCGCTCCAAAGAAGCTGCTTTTCTGACACCCTGCCAGCGCACCACTCCAGTGTGAAAGCCCTCGGACTTTCACACTGGAGTGCATGGAGCAGCTGTTTTAGGGCGTTTTGCAGGCGCTATTTTTAACAATATAGCGCCTGCAAAACGCCCTCAGTGTGAAAGGGGTCTTACTCAAGAATGCAACTCTGTGGATGAGTGGCAACAGCAATGTTGTTTTGCAACACTATGTTCCATGGCTTACCGCTACCACAGACTACCTGGTAAACATATTGGTAAGCTCCATCCAAACAAAGTACGGCCTGGTTCTCACGACTGCGGGTTTGCGTCCCGCTTTTGCATGGGCATGGCAGCCCATTTACTTTACTGGCCAGCCGTGCCTGCGTTTTCTGCAGAAAAAAACTTTCATGCACCATTTTGGAAATGCAGCGGCTGAGCGGGGGCCCACACCCATGTGATGCACGAGGGAGCCACTAAGAAAGAATGGCAGCCCTGCACACTTTTAAACAGCAGTGCGTTTTGACTGTGGGTGTTTATGGGTGCAGAATTCGCTGCGAACTCCGCACCGACGACCACTCGCAATAGTGTGAACAAACCTTTTAATAAGTAAATGCCACCCTGGACGACTTTCAGTAATATTTTAATTTGTGTCTTTCTGTACATGGATAGATACTAACGTCTTTATTTGTGTACAAGTGATTGTAGGTTTCCCTTGCTTATGTGTAGGAATGTATTACAAATTAGGTCTTAAAGTGTTTCTAAAGCCTCAAGGTTTTTCACATTAATGCATTCTATGCATTAAAATGTTACTAAACCCAGGACCCTGCATTCGTATTTCTGGTCTCCCACAGTACACAGTGTCAATATAAACTGCTAAATACCTTTTCTCATCAGAAGTACATAGCAGTCTTGTGACTTTTATCAGTGTCTGGTTAAAGCTTGTAGGAGGCGTTTTCATTCTACTCTGACTGTCCTATGAGGCTGCAGGACCCCTGACCCTCTGTCTGCACAATAGTGATTGGCCCTGTGCTGATCACATGCACTCTCCCAAGAGAAAAAAACTCTAGCATTACACACCAAATTAAGCATGTGCAGAATGACTCCAAAGCCTCAAAACAGCCTTTTTACACATTGTGGAGGCTTAACCCTTTGGGTTCCACAGCAAGTATAACACGCATGCTTAACTGCATATACAGACTGATTTTATTTTTGTGGGTTTAGTTTACGGTGAAAAAAACCTCTGTGCTGACCCCCCTTTTTCTTACCTGAGCCTGAACCAATCCAGCAAAATGCATGAGAGCAGCGGCTCCAGCCGCTGTCTCTCACTTGATTGGACAGATTGATAGCAGTATGATAGCAGTATGAGCCATTTGCTCCCGCTGCTGCCAATCAAATCCTGTGACATGGGAGCATGGGGCGGGGTAGGGTCCTGATTTCTATGTAAATGGATGCAGCAGCGGTACTCGGGAGCACGCCCGCACGGGTACCCCCAGGAAAAGCAGCTTTCCGAGGAGGCACCTGATGAAAAGGAAGAGCTTGGAGCGCTGGCGGGGGGACCCCAGAAGAGGAGGATCAGGGCTGCTCTGTGCAAAACAATCGCACAGAGCATGTAAAGTATAGGCCTGTTTGTTATTTTTATTTATAAAAAAATAAAAATCTAAGGTTTAAAATGTATGTCCTCTCAGTCACTAAAAAGGCCAATGTACACATATGGAACATTAACTCTCTTGCCAGATAATTTTATTAGGATTATGTAAATAAATGAATTCAGTTTTTTGTTGTTGAATGACATGACATAACAAAGGTATGTGAAGGTTAAAATTATATGAATGGCTGTTTTAAGCTGGCCATGCACTAGTAAACATTAGAATAAAAAAAAATGTAGTACATTTAATAACATGAAGAATGTCATTGAAAAGTACTCCAAAATTTTGTTTGCTTTTAACATTCGATTTTGGAACAAAGAGACCACGTTCACTGTTGGTCATTTCAACGTTCGAGAAACATCTTCCATTCTGAAGGTTGATTTGACCCCCACCTTTGATTAGAAGATTAAAGCGTAACTCCACTTTTGTGGGGGAAAAAAAATTGCAGATAAAGAAAAAATAATATAGTGTGTACAATTGTGATGAAAGTCATATTGTAATTGAATGTTATAAAAATGACCTCTCCTTTTCAATCTGCAGCCACTGTCATTTTCTATAAGTTCAAAGCAATATGGCTACACGGAGTTGTTCTGGACACAGAATGTGTACTGACCACTTTCCACAAACATAATTTCCTGCTTGTGTGATTGGCTCACCAATTTTCTCAGAAGTCTGCCTAAAATACAAGTCAGATTTCAGGCATCGCCTGCAACAAAAATGTCATTTTTGGTGAGATATTTCCAATAGGAACATGTCTAAAGGGATGCAGGCCCAGCAGCTTCCTCATTAGAGCTCTGCAGCTGCCACAGCTGACTGATAATTATGAAACCACTCCCATTAGACCTACTCAGAACAGAGGCACAGACAAACACATAGGCTTTTAACATAAAACCCATGATCACACTCAGTAAACTGATGGGTTCAGGGTAGATACTTACAGGGTCTTACGTGTGTCAGCGAAGGATAAGATAGTGGTGATGTTAAAGCCCAACTCCACTTTTGTTGAAAAAAAAAAAAGCATTGCCCCCGAGTGATCTATGTACATTACAAGGATTTTAACAAACGTTCTTGCAGATTCCTACCTTTTGTTATTCTGAAGAAATCCCTGTGTTTGTCTGTATCCATGTGATAAAGCGAATCTAATGGGAGTGGCTTCATAATTATCAATCAGCTGTGCACCTGCAGGGCTCTAATGAGGAAAGATGCTGGGCCTGCATCCCTTAAGGCCTGATTCACACCTACGCATTTTATTGTGCGTTTTCAGTTTTGCAGAAACACACTACAGTCCATTTAACATGGTTTCCTATGGATGTAGTTCACATCTGGGCATTTTATGGAAAGGGCCAGGGATTTTTTTTCTGTTTTTAGGTTCCATATACTTCAATGGATCAAAATTGTTTATTGAAAAACGCAAAATTTACCTGCAATATGCAAACTGCAACATGCATAGGTGTGAATCAGACCTTACATGTGATTACCTATTGGTAATTAAATTTTTGTTGCAGGGGATGCCTTAAACCTGATTTGTATCTTGGTGCAGACTTCTGGGAAAATCAGTAAGCCAATCACACAAGCAGGAAATTATGTTTCTGGGGGGCGTTCTGTACACATTCCGTTTCACATATTTCATTGCATTTTCAGCAATCTACAGAGCTGCAGATTGAAAAGGAAAGGTCATTTTTAATAACATTTAATTACAATATGACTTGTATTCACAAATGTATACACAATAGTTTTTTTTCTTTATTTGCAATTTTTTTCCCCACGAAAGTGGAGTTACCCTTTAAGCAAAAGCTCTAATAGCAGCTAGGAGGTGGAGCAGTGGATCCATATTGCTGGACCGCACTGTACAAACCTGTTGGCAGGAGAATGTATTTGTGCTCAAGCTGTACAATTAGACCCCTTTCACACTGGGGCCGCCATGCGCTAGCGGTAAAACGCTGTTAATTTTAGTGCCGCTTTACTGCTTTTTAAGCGGTGCTTTTTGTGCGCTTTTAACCCCTGTTAGCAGCCGAAGAAAGGGTTAAAAGCGCCGGTTTTGCGGCACTTCCGAAGCGTGGGCCATTCATTTCAATGGGCAGGGCGTTTTGAGAGCAGTGTATACATCGCTCCCAAACCGCCCCAAAGATGCTGCTTGCAGGACTTTTCCTAACGTCCTGCCCCAGTGTAAAAAGTCACACCAAGATGAATAGGAGGCGGTTTTCAGGCACTATTTCTAGCACTAAAATGCCTGAAAACCGCCTCAGTGTAAAAGGGGTCCTAGGGTTCCTCTTTAAAAAGGAACTGGCAAGGCACACTGGAACTCTCCCATCCTCAGCACGGAGCATGTCTTGGCTGCCTCTAAGTTTGCTAAAGTCTTTGTGTCCTCTGCACAGGCACATTAGGGGTTAAAGATAGGAAGCCTGCAGTTTAATTGGAAGAAGGAGAGAATTAAGACACAAGGGAGTGAGGAGACCAGGGAAATCGGAAGGGAAAGTGTCAGGGACAATCTTACAGCTGTGTGTCATAAACTTAACAGCTGGATCTCTTCTCAGCTGGCTGGACTCAGAGCGTAGCTGGAGGCGAGTTGGCGGCAGTTACTGGCTTGGCTAAGATTTCTGGGTCTGTGCTTCGCTACCATCTTCGGCCCAGCTATATCAGGCTGTCTGTAAATTGATATTCCACAGGAAAACAAAGAATTTTTTTTTTTTTTAGAATTACCCATCACTGTGAATTGCTTAAAGCTTCACTCCAAACTAGCCAACTTTTAGCATTTAGATTAACCTGCATGGATTCAGAAATAGCATCACAGCATCCAGGTCTGCAACTGGGAGCACTCCAAAAGGTGGCACAGACCATTTCCCTGCCGCTTTCTATAGCTGTCATTGAAGAATGGAAAGGGAAACCTCCCAAAGGGGACAACATTAAGAGGAGATTGGCCTTCACTTTAAAGAGATTTTCTTTCGCTTCCTGTTGTGCATGCAGCACAGGAAAATAAGGAAATCTCCCCAGCTGACACATGGACAGCTAAAAAAAAAAAAAAAAGTTAACTATTCGCTACTCTGTCCAAAACTAAAAAATTACATTTTGGCTATAGATACACACTTTACCTACCTAGCTTTACTTCATGCTTCAACAACAATTTGTAAAGCAATGTTCTGCTTTTTTCATTAAACCAGAACTTCTAATTTCCTTTTGAGATATAATGGTCTCTGATGCTGTCTAGACAAGGTAAGGTTAAATCAGCCACATTAAAATTCAGTCCTGTAGGGTAGCAGATCTGTACACAATATGTAACTACAGTGCCACCTCTGGTCACAATGCAGTACTGCATGCTTGTCAGTGTAATGGAATTTACTGTTTCCCCAGCTGATCTGATTGCTCCTTAATGAGCAGCTGCGCTCTCACTTGAACATAAATACCAATCTCACATTATTTCCCAATTAAACCATTACTGCTTGAGGCCTACTGGATACAGTTGGAAATGTTCAAGATGTCTGGACAAAAAGCTGACAAAAGAATGCAGCCTACCTTGCAGTGACTTTGCTTCATGCCATATGATGCCACTTGAGCCTAGAGAACAAATATGGAATTTCCCCAACTGCGTCCATTTACTATAGGGACCACACAACAAGTGTACATGCAAATTTTGCCCACCAGACACTGGCTACATCTGGAGCTGCTTTAAGTGCATTGTAATTAGATGCAGTTTCGGCATTCCTTATTTTGTGATCACGGTGTAGTCACTACGACCACATGGTGTACAACGCTCCATATGTACAACCAAAACTCCTAATCTGAAGGGAGGTTTTTTTCTACACATGGCTAACTTCTTCTCTAGTAATGCCGTTACCGTCAATCCTTCTTAGCATAAAAATGCTAAAATTATTATTATAATACAGGATTTATATAGCGCCAACAGTTTGTGTAGCACTTTACAATCTAAAAGGGAGACAGTACAGTTACAATACAATAAATTATAAAGGGGGTTAAGAGGGCTCTGCTTAAAAGAGCTTACAATCTAATAGGACGGGGTAAGTGGTACAAAAGGTAATAACTGTGGGGGATGAGCTGATGTTAGAGTTAAAATTTCAGTCATTAGCTGGGAGGAGTGATAGGCTTAGGAGAGGCTTTGGAGAAGTCCTGGAAAGGTGAGTTTTCAGGGATTGCTTAAAGTTGGCCGGAGTAGGAGATAGCCAGATAGATTGAGGTAGAGTTCCAGAGGATGGGAGAGGCTCTGGAGAAGTCCTGGAGATGAGCATGGGAGAAGATAAGAGAGCTAGAGAGCGGGAGGCCTTGGAAGGAGTGGAGAGGAAACTTAGGATGATATTTGGAGACAAGATTGCTGATGTAGCTCGGGGCAGAGTTGTGAATGGCTTTGTATGTTATTGTTAGTATTTTGAATTGAATTTGCTAAAATTGTGAATTATTTGCATGCACAGTTTACAATACGTTAGACTAGAATGCAAATTTATAGGCTTTGTGCTGATAACATTTTACACATATATGAGTAAAGAGGTATATGGCGCTAAATAGAAATAAATAATAAATAAACAAAAATAAGTGTAATAAACACACTAAGAGCCGGTTCACACAGGGGCGACTCGTCAGGCGACTTAGCCGCCTGACAAGTCGCGTCCCGTTCTGTACTATGGAACCGTTCTAATAGGAGCAACTTAAGTCGCTCCGACTTAGAAAAAGGTTACTGTACTACTTTTGGGGCGACTTTAGACGACTTGCATTGACTTCTGTAGAGAAGTCATTTTGCTAGCCGCCGCTGAAGTCGGATGCAGGTCGCCAGAGGCAGTCGTACTGCAAGTCGTGCTGCCTCAGTGTGAACCGATCCTTAATACTTCCAGGACCGTGCTAATAGTGATGCGCTAAATAGATCAGGTGCTAATAATCTACAATATAGTAGAACAATAATAAACATTCATGATAATAATAAACACAAATAAACGATGACTACTTCCAAAACCGTGCTAAAACTGATGTGCTAAATAATCAAGTGCAGCAGATCTTCAACATGGTATATAATACTAAACGTTCAGAATAACAGGTATTTCTAATAAAGTGCAAATAAAGCAATAAAGTGCAAAAGTGTTCTAATAGTGCTGGTAGTGTAATCAAAGTCCAAAAAAGAGAGATCTCCAAGTGACAGCTCATATAAAAAGACCAAAGTGCATGTGCAGTATGATCGAACGAAATCCACTTCATCCAATAGATATCACCATCTGTGGTGCGCCACTCATTTCCCCCAGCCTCTCACGTGACTTCAAAGGGCGATCACCCTTTGATTAAGTCATGTGTTCAGTGACGCAACTAGTCAGGGAGGAGCCAGGTGTCGTCACTTCCGGTCACGGCCAAGACCCGGAAGTATCCTACTTAGCTGTACTCAGGATTTTAAGATTGCAAGTTACTACTTTTCGTTTTAATAAATTGATTGATTATACTATGCTTTGGAGCCCGCCCCCCCCCTTTATGCAGGACCCTACAACATCGGATGAGCTTGAAGTCCATCTTGGAGATCGATCGCTGAGGGTCTTGTAAATACATACCAAGGCCTGACTTGACCTGTAGGGGTCTAGATATGAGGTGAGAGGCTGGGGGAAATGAGTGACGCACCACGGATGGTGATATCTATTGGATGAAGTGGATTTCGTTCGATCATACTGCACATGCACTTTGGTCTTTTTATATGTCACTTAGAGATCCGTCTCTTTTTTGGACTTTGAACCAGCACTTTTAGAACACTTTTTCACTTTATTGCTATATTTGCACCTTATTAGAAATACCTGTTATTATGAACGTTTAGTATTATATACCATGTTGAAGATCTGTTGCACTTGATTATTTAGCACATCAGTTTTAGCATGGTTTTGGAAGTAGTCATCGTTTATTTGTGTTTATTATTATCATGAATGTTTATTATTGTTCTACTATATTGTAGATTATTAGCACCTGATCTATTTAGTACATCACTATTAGCACGGTCCTGGAAGTGTTAAGTGTGTTTATCGCACTTATTTTTGTTTACTTATTTATTTCTAGTTAGCGCCACGTACCTCTTTACTCATTTATTTTTTCTGTGTGGGAAGACTTTATGTTGGCAGCTTCTCCTATATTTATTTTGTTTATTTGAGCGAATCTAGGTTTTGCGCATTAGTATTTTTCCTTCCGTTTTACACATATACCTGCTCTCCTACATAGAGATTGCTGTAGGTTATTCATGTTTTAAATATATGCTTTTTTTTTTCTGTTTTTTTTTTTAAACAGCCTGACTTTATGCTCGTACAGGGGTACAACCAAATAGAACTGGGCTGTGTGCAGAGATTTTCTTCCCATTAAATCCAAGTAAAAAGTATTCTGGCACCTCCTAAAACTTTCTAGCTCGATAAATAGTTCTGATTTACTGCACAATCCTAGTGAATGGTTTACAGTAATGCGCATGGCCCATAAACTTTTTGATCCTTTTTTTCTAATGACACTGATCAAATTAATTCTCATTGGTTGCTGTGGGCTAGTACACTGTACATATGACCATTGCTCTTTGCACTGCCTTGCTGACTAAACCAACTGGTGGCTAGGCAGCTCGATTTCAATGACCTTTGGCAATGTGCACAAAAGTTGTTGCTAAAACTGTAGCCTGAGGGCACTAAAATCTTTGTACAAATGAAAGGGGCGAGGAGAAGATGGCCGCTTAAGGATGGAAATGAGGAGGCCTCAATAAAAGTGACCACAGTTGTGTAAGATGGATTGAGGAACTGGAGGAGAGGGTGGCGGCTGCTTGAATAGGCCTGGAATTTATAACCTTTATTCATGGCCAATACGTTCAAAGGGCCAAGAAACAATGCCAGGCCGGGGGAGGAGGTTCAGTGCTTACCAAGCTGTCATTGCCTAATTATCTCCTTAGGAATGTGCCAGGAAAAAAAAAAAAAAAAGATGGACTCCCTCACGCTAAGGTTTTCTTCCACTTTGTGATGATAGAGGGAGAACCCGGAAACAGCAGATATTCAAAGGTGTATTTACTAAGAAAAGCTAAGTGTAAAATACAGTATCCCACGCCAAACAATCATCAATCGCCTGAAGTGACTGACTAATCAAGAGTGATGGTAAAATTTGATTGGCTGCTTTGATTAACTGAGCAGCCTTAGTTGTTAAATAAGAGCTTTAGCTAGTGAAGTTACTTTTTAACATTTAATCATTTGTTTCTGAAAAAGATGATGAGTTCAGTAACAGAATGTCTTTGCCAAGATGAGAAGATTAACAGTGCTTTACCGTTGTTATAGCTGCGCTTTTTGGCCAATATCGGGGGGCTTTTAACCCCCACTAGCGGCCGAAAAAGGGCTAAAAGCGTCCACAAAGAGCCGCTACAGCGGCGCTGCCCATTGATTTCAATGAGCAGGGGCGCTTTAGGAGCAGTGAATACACCGCTCCTAAAGCCTCTCAAAGATGCTGTTTGCAGGACTTTTTTTGACATCCTGCCAACGCACCGCTCCAGTGTGAAAGCCCTCTGGCTTTCACATTTGAGTGACAGGAGAGGCGCTTTACAGGTGCCATTTTTAGCGCTATAGAGCTTGTAAAGCACCTCAGTGTGAAAGGGGTCTTAAGGGGAGGTTTAGTAAAATTGATGCGCTCAGAATCTGGTGCAGCTGTGCATGGTAGCCATCTTCTAACTTCAGCTTGTTCAATTAAGCTTTAGCAATAAGCTCTCATTAATGCCGGCAATGGCACTGTTCCAATCGGTGCGGCACTGCACCGATTTGCAAAAGTAGTCCCTGCACTACTTTTGCCGATTTCGGGTGCGACTTTAATAGACATCTGTTCATGAAGCCGCAGGTGTCTTTCAAGTCACACCCAAAGTCGCATGGAGATGTGGCTTTGAAATCATGCGGCATCACATGAAGAAGTCGCACAATTTCAAAGCCGTGTTCAATGTGAACAAGGGCTAAAACATGGAAGCTTAGTTTCTATGCAGAGCTGCAACTGATTTTGTTTTAGTAAATAATCCCCTTAAAGTCAACATGTCATACAAAGTAACTGTAGACATCATCAATATGGCCAAAGAAAGGCAAGCTGCAAGTACTAACAAATGGCAACCACCCCCAACCTATAACTGGCCTTTGCAGCAAAAAGCACATGGAAGGGCGACAGATGTCAAAAAACAAATAAAAATTCCCAGCTCACTTACCAGCCAGCCTGCAACAAACCGAATTGACCCTGTCTAATAGTTCACGTTTGCACACATTTGTAAATCTATGTGTAAGCTGCAGGGCCAGGTCACGGCACCCCAGTGTACTGCAGTCCTAACTCTAGAATTTTGAGATTCTACTGAGTTGGAGCACATATATAAATATGGATAGATTTAGGCCAGGTATGCCTGGAGGGGGCCCACCCCTCTTTAAAGGTATAGGGACGCACTGGACACCCAACAATAGCACAATGGAAGGAAGATATCCAGTGCATCTCCTCACCAATAGTACATAGAAATGGCAACCACCCCAACCTATAACTGGCTTTTGTACCCTTAATCTATCCATTAAAAAAAGGCCAGTTATAGGTTGGGGTGGTTGCCATTTGTTTGTACGGTTGGTGAATTGGTGAGGGGATGCACTGGATACCTTCACTGCTTTTGCTGGGTGTCCAGTTCATCCCACTACCTTTGAGGGGTGGGCTCCCTCCCGGCATACCTGCCTTTAATCTATCCATTATTATGCATGTGCTCCAACTCAGGAGACTTTCAAAATGATAGAGTTAGGACTGCAGTACACTGGGTTGCTGTGATGTGCCTGCTGTGGCTTATGCATATATTTGCAAATGTGTACAAATGAAACCCCTCGTTTTTAACGTGAACTGTTAGACAGGACAATTCGGTTAGTTGTAAGCTGCAAAGTACCGTTTGGCAACCTGAAAATAGTTTTCAATGAGCCTGATCCTGGGTGCTCCGCTTCACCAACCCAAAAAAATCCACTGATGAAGGATCAGTGTCAGTAAAGGCTCTGACACTGCATTTTTGAATAATGGGGATGAGGTTTCGGTCCAGTTGGGGCAGAGCCAAGATTTGAGTAAGGAAAAAAAAAAAAAAGGAGACCTCTCTGTACAAGGTTACTGATCCATGAGCTCTCCCGGGTTCAAGCAATAAACATTTGGGAGTCTGTCTTTCAGCCATATGGTTAGTATCATACCCAGTCTAACTACTAAGGTAGTCTCATTAGATAGTGGGGTTTTAGTTGTTGAGTTTTTGAAGTCAAGGAAAGTCAGGGCCCCATAACAAAGTTTTGCTAAATTTGAGAGGGGTATGGCGTAGGCTTTTCTGGCTCACAAAGCATCATGTAGCCTCTGCTTCTAGTCAAGATCTGGATCTGATTTACAAAAGAGTGACGTGAGATAGTATAAAGTGCAAGTGTTCACTTCAATCATCTCATTTTCAAGTTTTCCTATACAAATCGGATACTTTTTCATGCACACAGGTTCTCTTTAGTAAGTCAGGCCCTCAAAGTGATTCTTTGTTGAAACTTCACTCTCTTGCAGAAATCTGGGTACCGCTGTTTGACACTTCTGGGTGTATCAGATAATGTGACCCCTGCTAAACATTGTGGTTCTGCTAATCAGCCTCTATGTCACTACAGGGCACAGTAATGAACAGCGGAGAGGCAAGTCTAAAGCTTTCCATCTCACAAGAGGCTTTTACTTTGAGCTAGGTTAAGAGGTGACAGAATTGCTTTAATACATGTTTCAGGTTCACGCTAACTCCATGTTCTGAAATGATCAGCTTATCGGTTGAAAAAGCACATTCTAGAAAATATAGTGAGTGCTTACATCAGAAACTTGGTACAAGACTTTTACCTTGACTTATTGCAAAAAGTTGCATTGCTTGCTTTTATCTAGTTATGTAAACAGCCCTTCATTCATGTGTTGCAGTTTTTCTGAATCTGCGGCCCTGTCCTTCCTTTTGTCTGTTCTCCCTGCAATGCTGCAGGAGGGCCCCCTATCTGATGCGTGGATACCTGAGCTTGTAACTCCCCCGTGTTCATACAGTGCGGGGACATTATTAGCACACCTGGGCTGGCCGGGCATATACAATAACGCTGCCCTGGAGCCATTGGGATTAAATAGCACTGCAATGAGCTGAGAAGCCTTTGAGCTGAGATTTTAGCGAAATGGATCGCTGTTGATGGGGCACAGGAGGGGAGAGGTGTGTAAAGTAAGATTTTCTGCAACTTCAACAAGAGAGGTTTTTTTTTTTCACCATGGACTATGGGGAATGAACAGGGAAGGTTTATTCATTAACTAATTGGAAGGTAATTAAGCCTTCAAAGGAAATGCACCAGTCTCTTTAACAGCCCTGTGAACAAGCCTCCACCTCGGGGATAGAAAGAGACCAAATATTCACCCATGAAGTGGCAAAAGAAATACAATGCCTTTGTCTTGTTTCTGTCCTCTTACTATAAATTGGGACTGGAATATAGAACTGAAAGGACTGTCAACAAAACAGGATGAAGGCTTTTAAAAGAATGAAAGGCTCCCATACACAGCTGAACTGTGACACTATCTAAAAGATTCCAACACCCGACTATTACTGAGGTCCTTTCTGTGCAAGCAAATCAGGACGCAGTTACTTGCCATTCTAGGCAACAAGTGAAAGCAATCAGTGAACGCCTACAGCTATCCCACAAAAAGTGCAACTGTTCCTAAGGCAGGCCATGAATGATGCGATAGTTGCAGGAAAAAAAAAAAAAAAAAAAAAATCGCTCAATTGCCCCATCAACACAGTCAGTGTTGATGGGGGAATCCCTCCCACAGAGCTATTGTGTTCTCCTGGCAGGGGGCGCAGAAACCCATCCTTGTCAAGAGAACACAGTGAATATTGCTAGTGGCTATAGCCACTGGCAATAATCACATGTAAAAATCTGACATGCCGGTCGTACCCAAGTCGATCCATTGACGATAATCAGCCTGCCCATAGATGGTTTGAATCTGGCCAGTCTCTGCTTAACCAGATGAGATTCAAACTATCTATGGCCAGCTTAAATCAAAAAGTTCACTTAATGTACTTTGGTCAGAGTTGTGTGTAATCCACCACAAACAAAAATACAGATAGCACCTCACAGGGTCGCTGGAAGTATACTTCCAGAAGCACGTACCCTGAAACTTCCTATCCGATACATCAGAAATCACATTCAAATTTCCAAGGACGGGATCAATGTGTTTGGTGGTTCCAAGTTAGTACTGGAATTTTTGTAATTGAGAGACAAGAAGTGTGCATTAGGTGTACCTGGGAATATGTTTTATACATCACAAGCAGGGGTTCTCAGATCACCAGAATACAGAAAATAGGATTGTTTACATTCGGCAATGCTTGCATGAAAATCTCAAAATCTCAGCAGGTAGACTGTTCTCCTATTTGCATCTCATGCTATAATATTCAACTTTGGCTGGTGTATACCATAAAGCAACAACTCATGTTTTACAGGGCCGGTTTACGGACTCTGGGCCCAATTACCCTACCACCATAATACCTGGAGGAAATCCATGCAAACATGAACATGTAAACTCTATACAGAGGTTGACCTGGGTGAGAATCAACTGCAAGTCCCCAGCTCTGCAAGGCAATAATGTGAACCTGTCACACTGCCCTGATTCTGGCACAATTATATGACATACTGTAAATGACTGCTGGGATGGAAGGTTTCGGATGACCTCCGTAAAGTTCTGGTTTTATTTGGGGACAATCATAAATTGTGAAAGCTATAATTGCATGATAGCACACCAAGCTGTGACTATCACGACAAGAAAGCAGAAAGCAGTTTAGGTGTCTAGTCATGATTGGTCAACAGGCTTATATCCCTCTATGGGGTAATTCTAACACTATCTGGCAAAATGCTATGTGCAAAGAATGTCCATAATTTCTCTTGACCAAGTGTCTTAGGAAGAACTAGTCGACCACACACACTGTTCAATGAATCATCGGTCTATCTTCATTATCAAACTCTTGCTTTTGTGCACTTTTGTTCCAAAGGCCCCTCCATCTACCCAAGCAGCCTTGTATACAACAATACTTATTAGAGTACCAATAATGACAGAATGTCTCCTGCGCATAAGTGTGACAGCCTGGTACAGGTGTAAAAAATGACACCACGTCGCTGGGGAATGCTTCAAGCCTTGCTGCTCTCTAGGCTGGAGGATGTCCTGAAGCCACTACAAAAGCAAACAAAAGAGGGCGCGCACCAGCCTAGTGCATTATCCCACAGCATTTATTTAATTTCAACTAGAATAATACTCACAAATGTAAATTAAAATTGCCTTTTGAGCTACTCATCTATAGCCCAGTAGTCCTAGACTTGGGACACTCCAGAGTGCAAGGAAACCTTACCGGGATCCTTTATTGAGAACGTGTTTCAAAAGGTAACCTCTTCTTCAGCTCCTCTGATTAAGGGGTTACCTACGAAATGCGTTCGCTTTAAAGGATCCGGATGAGGTTCCCTTGCGCTCTTGAGTGGGCCAAGTCTAGGACTACTGGGCTATATAGGAGTAGCTTGATGAGCGATTTTAATTCACGTTTGAATTATTCTTGTTGATCTTTAATAAATGCTGTAGGATAATGCACTAGGCTGCTGTACCCTCTTTGGTTTGTTTTTTGGAGTTACTTATTAGAGTACCTCTGACCAGCTGATCCCCAATGCTAAGACCTAGTGCCAAGCCAGGAGTCACTCCTGTATTCCCTAAGCTGCATTGCATGTCCAGGTCTGTATGTACCACTACCAATATGTCACAACAGAAGGATGCTTGCTGCACATGCTCTGTGATAGTTACAGCAAAGCTGTGCAAAACTAGAAAAGAGAAAGGGTTGAAGATGTGGTCACACAGATTACACCCCCCCATAAATAAAGTGAGGTATGAAGGACATGTCTTGTCAAACAAAGGAATGGAAACAAAACCCCAAGGCAGACAATTAGAACTTTTAAAGACAGAAGAAAGTGAGAACGTACTTAACCTAGGAAAAAAATAAATTCATATTGGAGTATAATGCAAACCTATTGAAAACCTACTCACAGGTTAATTAACATTCAAAATTGTTAACACTGTGAGGCTTATTGGGTGTTATCATTTTCCTTGTACTGTGAGGATGCTGGAATGTGCAGGAAACAGGAAAAGACAAGGAAGATGACAGAAACAGAAGACAGACCAAGACACAGAGCGAGCCAGAAGTGTCACTAAAGAGCTATGTCTTCTGGCACTGACTAAGGAACATGAGATCTACAGGCTGTACTGGGTGCCATGTGCACAGGTGGGTTTCACCTTCATATCCCCTCACTATAATAGTAAATCGTCAGAAAGTAACGTGAATGGATTTACAGCATCCACAGACTATTCCAGGAGGTGCAATTTGTGGTTATGCAATGCTTGCTTTTTTCTCCATTGTGTCTGTCAATTATATTTATTATAATCCTGTGACAGAGCTCTGAAAATTGCAACATTGTATCAGGCGGGAGCACACCAGAAACGTATATGCAATTATTACTGCTGCATTGATGAGTACTGACGTGCTTGCATTGCATTAAAAAATCAGCTTAGGGCACCTGTAAAAATAAAGTGACCTACCAAAGGGCTTCTCAACAAGGGTTGTATTGAACCCTAGGGTTCCTTTAGACTAGAGGTTGCTTGGGGTACCTTGAGCAATGAGCAATTTCTGCCTCTGAGATAAGTTCCCACTGACGCTACTGATATTTTTAGCTATCGGTATGGGGGTAATTCTTCCCAATGACCACAAGTGTAAGGAACATTCTTCCCACTGACCATCACACTAATGTTCTATGAGTTGTAGATCAAGAAATCTTTAGTAGGGTTTCCCTGAGACTGGAAAGTTATTTCAAGGGTTCCTCTGTATTGAAAAGTGTTGCTAAACCCAGGACCCGGCATTCACTATATCTTCTCTCCCACAGTACACAGAACATGGAAATGCAATTATTTTAGTAAATATAAACTGCTAAATACCCTTTCTCATCAGCAGTATATAGCAGTCTGGTTAAAGTTTGTAGGAGGAGTTTTTAATTCTCCTCTGACTGTCCTTCGGGGCTGCAGGACCCCTGACCCTCTGTCTGGACAGAGCTGATTGGCCCTGTGCTGATCACATGCATTCAAAAAAAAAAAAGCTCTCTAGCAATACACACCATACTGAGCATGTGCAGAGTGCCCCCAGGGCTCTGTTCTATCAGCAGATGGGGACAGTGGTAAGAAGGGGAAGATCAAAGAAAAAAACAGGATCAAATACACAATGCAGAGGATTAACCCCTTAGGTTCTACAGCGAGTATAATAAGCATGCTTTACTGCATATACAGACCGATTTTACTGTTGTGGGTATAATAACACTGCCTTAAAGCGACCCTGACGCTTAGTCTATTCAATTAAAAAGGATGCAGCCTGCAAAAAAAATATTAATACTCACCTTTCTGGAGAGCTCTGGATGCTGTAACTATCTAACAGTTTGAGGTGTGTTAGATAGCACATTCCTCCTGCTGACCCTCCTATGTCATTACCGTGTCCATAATGACATAAGGGTTGGTTCGAGGAACCATAATGCCCAGTACTGGACATGCTATATGACATATCTGGAAATGTTGGATAGCGGCAGTGTCCAAAGCTCTGAAAGAGCCCATGTTTATCTTGCCGTATGCCAAAAAGGAAGCAGTGAAAATCTTCCACTTTCATGTGTTAAATTTAGCACCAGTGCCACTTTATCACGAGTTCTATGCACAACCTGCAGCTCCACAGAGGGCAGTAAGAATAGAATTCCTGAAGGCTTCCTGCATTACCAACCATGTTTAAACTTCAAGGGGAGATTTAAATCTTATTTGTGGCCATGAGTGTCTTCTTAGTACTGACACTTTTACATCAGTCTATCTGCGTGTGAGAGCCCCCCCTCCCCCCCACCTTCATACAGCAACAGAGCTCAGGGCTGCCAATCAGCTGCAGCTCCCTTCCCTGTCACCTTTTTTCTCTTGGAGTCAGGAAAATGTGTCAGCACTAGTGATTCATACTGATAGCAGAGGAAGGAGGCAGCAGACATAAGTGACACATAATGCTTTTAAATGACAATCAAAGTCAGTTAGCCAATCAGGAGAGAGGGGGCAGGGCCGGGGCCATGGCTCCAAAGTCTGAATGGACACAGGGAGCTGTGACTCGGCTCGGGTGCCCCCCCCCCCCCATAGCAAGCTGCTTGCTGAGGGGGAACTCGACAAGAGGGAGTGGCCAGGAGCACAGAAGAGGGACCCGAGAAGAGAAGGATCTGGGCTGCTCTGTGCACAACCACTGCAAAGAGCAGGTAAGTAGAACGTTTTTTTTGTTGTTTTTTTTTCTATAACAAACAAGACATTACAATCACAATCACTTTAAAGGTAAGCGTATTGCTTGAACTTCTCATTCTCCTAGGTTTAAGATTGTTCTTCACAAACAGATTCAGAAGACATTACATACTAATTCTGAGTGTGACAGCAGCCTCTTGTTATAGGTTGCCAAGATATGTGACCTCCCTCTTATGTTATCTGTGCCAGAGAGGCCTCAGTGAGCTTATAGAGAACACACCGATATTCAATTTCGTATGCTCAGATTCTAGGACATAAGAAATGCACCAAATTTCAGACACACTGAAGGTTTGGAACAGGCTTGGTTCTTTAAAAGTTTCAAGTCCAAAATGTTCTTGTGAGACTGGAGTGTCCCCCAAAATGTCCCCTGAAAAACCTCACCGTCTCACAAATGGACATAAAACATCCAGAAGCTCTGACTGCAACAGGAGAATGTCAAGGGAGTGAGGAACAAAATATGTGATCCTCCAAAGTATCAAGGGGAGCAATTACAGGACAGAGTTTAAAGACCCCAGGTCTGGCTAGTTTCCCGATCCCTGACCGTAACGCTCTGTTGCATCTCTGAAGATACAGAGATCTTGGCAGGGGAGAAGGGGACAGTCTGTGGGAAGGAGCCAGTGCGCCGAGCTGAGCCTGGAGGGTCAATGTGGACGACCTGGACTTGGAATTCAGAAGTGAACAGGGAATAGCATTAAACTGGATTTATCTGCTTGAAGATTATGCTGATGCTGCTGTAAAATGCCACAGAAACCAAAAATACCCTTTTCTCTAGTAAGCATAACCCACAGTTCCTTTTCTCCAAATACATGAAAGATAAAACTATGTTGCTCATAACAACCGCATTCCAAATGTTATCATCACAGGTTTAAAAATGGAAGGAAGAATATTATTGGTAGTTCTTACCACCGAAACGTCTACTTTTTTTACTAAACTGACATTTTACAACAGCTTTTTTATTTATATAAAATCTTTGTTTTACAAATAGACTTTGAATAAAGAATGCACCTGTGATGCAGGAAACCCAGAGGGCCATTGGCTTTTCACAGAGGCAGCATAGCAGAAGCTGTTTGCCTTCAGGCTGTCATGTTCAGAACTTCACATACTACAGGCGGCCATAGATGGATCAAAATTTGTCTGGTTCAGCAGGGACTGGCCAAATTTTGATCTACATATAGGCAGGCTGGTTGTACGGAAGTCGATCTACTCATTGACTTCTGTACAACCTGCCCCTCAGGTCTTTCCTGATCGATCAGCGTCGTCGGCTATAGCCGGCAGCACTGATAGGTGAATTCTTAGGACGAGGAGAATATCCCTGCCGTCAGAACACTATGGCTCAGTGGAAAGGATTCCCCTTCCGCATATAATGTGTAGATGGGGAGTCAGGTCATTTTTTTAAAAATACATTTCCGTTCAACCCACTAGTTGAACAAAAAAAAAAAGAGAAAAAACTAAACAAATAAAGTATGCCCGTCTAAACATAGTAAATCACTGCTCCAACTCATTTACTGATGTGCAGTCATTTCAGCTTGAGCCAGTGAGATCTGTAAAACAGGCTGTTAACAGAGAAGCCAAGGAGAGGTTGAAAAACACAAAGATGAACCAAGAGCTCCATTTACTGGATGGAAATGAGCATACAAACTTTGGGGAGGATTTACTGAAACTAGAGCATGCAAAATCTGGTACAACTCAGCTTCCAGGTTTTTTCTCAAAGCTTAAAGCGGAGATCCGCCTGGGAAAAAATAAAAGTCATCAGCTACAAATACTGCAGCTGCTGACTTTAATACAAGGACACTTACCTACTTACCTGTCCATCAGGGAGCCCGCAATGTCCTCACCTGACCCTCAGCTCCGGGTGCAGACATCCTTTCCTAAGGGAAAAAGGAAGTGAAGCCTTACAGCTTCACAGCCCGTTTCCTACTGTGCATGCCCGAGTTGCACTGCGTGATCTGAATGGTTCCTGCTGTCTTCTGGGACCTGTGCGTCTCCCAAAAGACAGCGCGGGGGGGGGGGGGGGATATTGGGTCGGGTGGTAGGATGGGCCGGACTTTGCATGGAAAGTGGGGCAATCTATGCCTCGAAGTGGGAGCAGATACCTGGATTTGACAGGTATCTGCTCCCCCCTCCCCCCTGAAAGGTGCCAAATGTGACACCGGAGGGGGGGAGGAATCCGATCAGTGGAAGTTCAATTTATGGGTGGAACTCCGCTTTAATTGAACAAGCTGAAGGGTTATAAGCCAATTGGCTACCATGCACAGCTGCACCAGATTCTGAATGCTCCAGTTTAGTAAATCTCCCCCTTTGTGTCTTGGTGAGAGGGAATAAAGGGAACATATCCTCATTAGAAACAGAATCAATGGAAACACAGCTATGCTTAAGCTCTACTTTTAGTCTAGTCAGGATCTGCATGTAACTTCAGCTGCTTATATCTTTGGATCTACTAATTATTTTTATATGTAGCTTTTGCTGAAAAAAATCTCGTTGTCATATTGTCATTATATGCTCATCCTGAACTCAACAGTTTCATGACAGGTTTACTTTAAACCCCTTGACAAAATAAAGAATGCACTGAAAATATTTTGCACACAGGAACTGTGAAGAAAGGTGAACTTGAACTTTAAAGCTTCCCCACTAAGCAGTGTCGCCCTAGGCAGATGATTATATGGTAAATGCATCTTTTAAAAGCAGAATGACCAGAAACGGGTCACCCAGTTTCTTTTCTCTGCACATTCCTGAAGAGTTCATTTGCCTTGATACATTATTTTAAGTTATGTGCTCTCTCAAGTCTGTTTAAAGGTGTAGAGTCAAGATAAAAATGTACATCTCTAACAAGTATTTGTGCTGCCTAATCTAGAATGTGTGACTCCATTTTTGCTAAATAGTTGTTTTGTGGCATCAATATCTCTCCACTGGTGGATCTCGGCACAGGAAAATGTGCTTTTAAAAACCTCCAGCACCCAATGAGAAAGGTACTAGTTAGCAATCGCATTCAGGACGAGGTCAAGGTTTGGTTCAAGAGTCAAGTGGCTGAACTTAAAGGGTCAGTCTACCACAACTCTTTTAGTGTCTGGTAGATTCTGGAAGGTTAAAAAAAAAAAAAAACAGACCGTTTTTCCATTTCTTTATTTCTCTAGGTTCCTCAGTCTGAACTCCTGCTGTGGCCATTATGAGGGTCTCCCACTTTCCCTACTGGATTTTTATGTATTTTACATGATGGAAAATGTGACAGCAAGAGCCGGAACACACAAATGTGGATGAGAACATCCAGGATACCCAGGTGGACAGGAACAATGTTGGAAATGACCTCTGTTGGACTGTCCAATACATATATGAAGTCAGGGGAAAGAGTCACTTATAACCAAAATATAATTTTTTCGGTGAGCTGGCCCTTTAAAGGTTAGGGTTAAAATTGGGGATTAAGGGTTAATAGTTTAGGTTTTAGCGTTCAGGTTACAGTGATACTAAACACACACTGTTTAATTTACATTGTACCTTCTATTTCTGTATGTGGATGATGGTACTGCAGGAGGAGCTGGACCAGCACAGAGAGTAGTTAGGCACTGCCAAAAGAGGAGAGGGCTATGACATGCAAGGAGGGGGACTGTTCTGGGGAATGGACTCTTATGGTAGTGAAATTTTCTAGCAGTTCTAAGGCATTTTGAAAGTTATTAAAAATGATTTACATAAAAGGAAAAATGCTGCAATTAAGAATTTCAAATACTTAATTTTTCTGTGCTTTTAACTACAATTTTATAAGTTGGTGATGGGATATTTTTAAGGTTGAACTTGATGGACATAGGTCTTTTATATTTGAACTATGTAACTAATTGCCAGGCAGAGGGATCGTCTTCCTAGCCTACAGGCACTCTGCAGGAGGGGGTCTCTCCAGTCTGTGCATAGGATCCGATCCACACCCTTGGTAAATTCCACTTAGCGCTGAACATGTGGGTAATTACACATGTTATTTATGCCTCATACCTGAACGCCAGATAACCATCAAAATCTATCTTTTCTTGTAAAAATATATGTATAAAAAAGGTTTAAATAAATAATAATCAGACAATGGTTGTCATTGCTTCCTGTGAGCGCCTCTTGCTTTCATCTCAGCTTTCGAGTGTAGAGGAACAATACAGTTTGGATTACAAACCAGAAAAACTTGTTCTAAAAAATACATTTCGTGTCAGCCCAGTGACTGGATATATTGCTCACAGCGCAGCTTTCCCCTGCATTGTTTATTTTTTTTCCTTTTTTAACGCTTGGGAAGCCAGGAGAGTCTAAATTATGCCCCTGTTGCTCCGAGTCTATACCATGAAAGAGGTGTTAGGGCAATATAAGCATTGTGCTTGTTTTGTTCACATTTAAAGCAAACCCTTCAAAGGAAAGAGAAAAAAGCTTTACTTTGAGGTCCCCTTTCCCTGGAAGGACATCCGGGGTGCCTGGATCACAAAACTGGCTTCACAGAATTGCAAATGGTTTTGCAGGCAAAGCAGTTCCCATACATGTTTTAATTTCATATTTGGTTGCTTGCTGCAAGATAAAAACTTTAAAGACCCCTTTCACAGTAGAGGCGTTTTTTCAGGCACTTTAGCGCTAAAAATAGCGCCTGAAGAAAGCCTCATCTGCAATCCCAGTGTGAAAGCTTGAGTGCTTTCACACTGTGGCGCTGGCAGGACGTCAAAAAAAAAGTCCTGCAAGCAGCTTCTTTGAGGCACTTTAGGAGCGGTGTATACGCCACTCCTAAAGTGCCCCCGCCCATTGAAGTCAATGGGCAGCACCTGCAAAACGCCTCGGCAGCGGCACTTTGCGGGCGCTTTCAACCCTTTATTCGGCAGCTAGCAGGGTTAAAAGCACCCCGCTATCACCCGAAAAGCGCCGCAAAAACTACACCCGGGTGCTGGCTGTGTGAAAGGGCTTTAAGTATTTCAAGTAACTATAACGATTTTACAAAATTAAAAAAAAATCTTTTAATATTCTGATGACTTAAAGAGGTTTCCAGAAAAATTACAGCATATTGTGAAGCCTGGCAACCCCACACACACAATTTAGAGGGTATTTACATTCACCATGGGGGACCTCAAGAACACTAGATGTTCTTAGGGAGTACATAACATTGTAACTTTGATAAATACGACTCTAGAGGAATACTAGCAAACACCTTACCTGGCAGCGACTGAACACATCAGAGAGGGTGACACGAACATTAAAATGTTTTAGGACCTTGATTGCTTGCTGTCGTGCTTTCTCTGAGCAGTCTACGGAAAAACATCTCCCTTCACCAATTTGTGAGCGAAGCTGTGAAAGTCAGAAAAAATGAAAAAAAATAGTATTTTGAAGTAAACTTGTGCATTGCCAATGCTTTGCCCATTGCAGAAGTAAACCTGTAACCATGTTTCCATCCCATATTGCACATTTTCATGTTCCTTTCACTCCAACTGCTCTGATTGAGCGCCAGGAATGAAGAAATACCCAATGTTTAAAAAGATAGGGAGTACATTACTCCTTTCCAGCCATATAACAGCTTGGTAATTGGACACTCTGGGTTCCCAATAGCATCATATAGGGGTGAAAAGTGTCCTCAGTCCTGTGTAAGGTCCAAAAAGAAACTTGTTGGGATTGCTCTGGATGTATAGTACCATGTACAGCAAAGAAAACAAAGCTAATTGGGAACAAACGTGACCTAGCAGCAACGGAAAACAGATATAAACACAGTGGCAAAAATACATACAAAAAAAGCTACGCTAAAGGTATTAAAAAAGCAAGAATATTCATAGTGAGTGCATAACAAAAAGTGACAAAAATATAAATATGTGAATAGGAATATACAGATGATGAGATAATAATCCAGTACAAAGTCCAACAAAGAAATATATTCCAGTGAAAATGTTTGGTGATTTCAATGGGTCTTCCACACCATCCAACACCTTAAGTGATCTTGTGAATTACCACCACCAATGGTTGAAGGGCTTGCTTACCAGATCGACTGGACCTCTCATCACAAAAGGTCATACATGCCTATGGCTCCATACCCAGTCAGGGTCTTTATCCAGTCTGTCTCCTGAGCATGGAAAATCAATCCTCCTCAACGATATTCATAGAAGTACCCCAAAAAAGTAGAAGAGACTCGGCATAAAGTAAAAATCCTCACGCTTTATTTGTTTTAAAAATACACTTACAAAAGGGACATATTGTAGTGGGCAACCGGCATACATACAGAACAACCTGTCTTCCGGGACACACCTATAGCAGTGAGGTCAGCGCATCACTCCGCACTATGCATTTCGTCATACGTTTGACATCGTCCAGGGGCACGTTTCGTCAAACGTATGACAAAACGAGTAGGGAGGAGCGACGCACTGAAGTTACTGCTACACTTGTGTCCCAAAAAACTTGTTTTTCTGTATGTATGCCAGTTGCACATGCAAATGCAGGTGTTTACACTACAATATGTCCCTTTGTAAGTGTATTTTTAACTGAAATTAGGACTTTTACTCTATGCAGAGTCTCTTCTACTCTTTTGGGGTACTTCTACGAACGTCGTTGGAGGATTGATGTTCCATGTTCAGGAGACGGACCGGTAAAGGCCCTGGCTGGGTATGGAGCCATAGGCATGTATAGCCTTTTGTGATGAGAGGTCCAGTTGCTATGGTAAGCAAGCCCTTCAGCCATTGGTGGTGGTGTTAATTCACAAGCTCACTTAAGGTGTTTGATGGTGTGGAAGACCCATTGAAATCACTGAACATTTTCACTGGAATATATTTATTTGTTGGACTTTGTACTGGATTATACTTTATCTCATCATCTGTATAGTCCTATTCACATATTTATATTTTTGTCACTTTGTTACGCACTCACTATGAATATTCTTGTTTTTTTAATACCTTTAGCGCAGCTTATTTTGTATGTATAGTACCATATGTGAACACAATCAGACACCTCCAGTTAGTGAATGCGAGTCTAGCACAAATAAGGAACACACCTCCCTACTACTCTACTAGCCAAAATACCACCATCTAGCTCTTCAGTCTGCAAGAGTTGTCAAAAACTGTGCAGATATTTCTCATTAGGCAGCCCAGCATGCACTGCACATAATTGCAAAGGGAAGCACCTGTTTACTTGTAAAGTGGCACGTTAGTCGGGAAATGTCCTGCTAGATCACTTCAGGCTGGCCCCTTTTGCAGGTATAGCTTTGTAAAACATTAAAAAGAAGTGTCTATACGGTCTAAAATCCAGTAATGTCTCACCCTGCTCTGCACATGCTCAGTTGCGCTCCATTTTTAGGTACTCCTGAATTTGTAGAGGTCGATCTGCTGACAGCCCTAAAGCTGAACTAAACCCTCCTATCCTGTACAGCCAATGAAAGCTGCTATCTTAGCCTCTGTTTGATCTGCAGTTGCCATGGTGCTGCACATGTGATCAGATATGGACACCAGTCATTTGATGGTTTGACAGTTTGGTTGAGGACACAAGTAAATGTGATAGTTAGCAACCCCAGCATTCCAGTAATGTAAAGTTTTTTTTTAATTATTAAATCTATGGGTTTAATTCCACTTTAAGATTTAATGCTGTTCAGGGGCTCTGGGCTTCAGCCAAATGGCTGCCTCCAGGAGGAAGAAACAGGAGAAAAGCAGGAGGAAATTTACAGCATATACCAATTTTGGTAGCATAATTATTAATGTAGAATGTATGCTCTCTGTTAAAGAACGTTATTTTTTATCAAGTGGTCAAAGTTCCGCTTTAAGGATCTTATGCAAATTACATAAATAAGGATATAATATAGCTGATAAAATTAAAGTGTTACTAAACCCACAACAGTAAAATCATTCTATATATGTAGTAAAGCATGCTCGTTATACTCACTGAGGAACCTAAGGGGTTAATTATTTGCATTGTGTATAAAGGCTGTTTGATCCTGTCTCTCTGATCCTCCCCTTCTTCCACTGTCTCCAAAAAAATAACCTGATATTTACAGAGCCAGTGGAGGGGCTGTACATGCTCAGTTTGGCGTGTATTGCTAGAGTTTTTTTTTTTTCTTGTGAGGGTGCATGTGATCAGCACAGGGCCAATAAGCACTGTCCAGACAGAGGATCAGGGGAGAATAAAAACTCATCCTACAAGGTTTACTAGGAACTGATAGAACTCACAAGGCTGCTATATACTACTGATGAGAAAAGGTATTTATCAGTTTATATTTACTAAAATAATTGAATTTCCATGTTCTGTGTACTGTGGGAGACCAGATATAGTGAATGCAGGGTCCTGGGTTTAGTAACACTTAAAAAAAAAAAAAAAAAAAAAAAAAAATAGACCAACCAAAAACCACTATAGGTCGCCTTTACATTTTTATAATCTGATTAGAATACATTTCTCAAAAAATAATCCCTAAATCTTCTCACCGTCTGGTAGGGCAGTCCACAGGTCAGAATGACTCTCCCATCTTCTCTGGCGATCTATGATACAAAAAAAAAGAAAAAAAATTTAAAGGCTATACATGATCACATGGTCAATAAAAATATATATTTTTATTATTTTAAGGCCTTTGTTTTTACATAGAAACATGGCGACAATGTGTCATTAGGACAGGAGGTGAGGGGAAGTTTTCTGCAACAGGGCCACGGAGGGAAGTTAAAACTGTCTGGGTTCTAACCTGTCCCCACTGCAGCCAAAGTGAACATTTTGGATGGATCAACTTTAAAGGCCGTGCAGAATATCTAATCCAAAAGCCCTGTTCATGTGTTGCATGAATGATAACAGCACACTGAAAGCAGCTGTTTGGAAGCTGGAATAAATGGCTGCCATGTCTAACTACATCAGAGGATCTTGATCAACAGTTAACCATAAAAGGCATAAAAGGGTAATTTTATAATTGTAAAAAAACTTTGAAGTGTATGTCAGGGCAAAAAGAAAAGAAAGGCAGTACACCTCTACAATACATGCACATTTCATCATGTTTTATCCCTCTGTATATCCTGCAAGTAGAGAAAAAAACCTGTTCATGTGCAAGAGATACCCAGTTGTGGGATGACAACATGCAGCACATAGTAGCAAATAAGAGAAATGAATTGTTAGGGTATATGTACATTTTAATTGTTCTGATGTATAGCTGTAACCAAGACCCTGATGCAAGATCTTTAATTCTTTGGAACTGTGGTGAAAGTGACATCACTTCAATACCTTCTGTTATAAAAAGGTAATGCTGTAGGTGAATGACATAAATGTACACTTATATGGCCAATGGTTTGTGGCGACCTATCCAAACTATTGAGTGCAGATTTATGCAGTGAAGGGTGTTGCTAGGCCTAGAGAATACAAGGACATTTTGTTCACACTGACGTGGGTTAGAAATCGTGCGAGTTCAGCTGAACTCGCACGATTTCAAACTGGCAATGCAGTCCGACTTCTGGGGCGATTTGACAGACACCTGTGTGGGTTCCTGCACAGATGTCTATACAAATCGCCCCCAGAAGTTCAGGAACCACTTTTGGGAATCAGTACGCCACCGATTTGGCATGCACCAAATCGCCCCAATGTGAACCTGGGCTTTAGAATATTTTGCACTTCCAACCTTGTGACAACAGCTTTGGGATGGCAGTTTTCTGTTCCAGCATGACTGCGCCCCTGTGCACAAAGCCAGCGCTATAAAAATCTCCATAAAGACACAGTTTGGTGTGGAGAAACTTAAGTTGCCTGCACAGAGACCTGATCTCAGCCCTACTGAACACGTTTTGGACAAACTGAACACTGTCAACAAGACAGATCTTCCCATCCAACATCAATTACTTACCTCACAGATGTCCTTCATTTGCTAAATGGGTGCAAATTACCACAAAACACTCTAAAATCTAGAAAGCCTTCCCAGAAGAGTGGAGGCTGTTAAAGCTGGAAACTCCCTATTCATTATAAAAAGAAAAGAAGAAGAACCCTAACACAACCAAATGTCCATAAAAATACAAATATTAATGTCCATAAATAGTGTGTACTAATACCCATACCAAGTGAAGAAATCTTCTATATTTAACCGATGTTCTTCCAGTAGTGCACCACCTCACACCACCACCACCACAAAATGCGTACTGCCAGTCCAGTGACCTCTAAATTAATAAAAGGTCAATAAGCGCTGTGGAGTTAGCCATATACACCTCCAAATAGATCACACCATTCCTTAGAAGATATTGTGAGATGATATTCTATCATCTTTTAAATCGCTCCTGGAGCATAACATCAGACCACCAATAGAAATGCCTCGGCACCAAGGTAAACAGCCTTTCAGGAACTCGCACCATTGTGTCTCAGACTAGGAACTGCTGTGTATTCCAAACACAAGTTTGGGCCGGATGTGACATCAGAACAAACCCAGAAGTGATGGCATGTGTGGAGCCTCAACTAGTTTCGCCAATCGCATCTTCAGAAAGCCATCAGGTTCCTGGCAAGGCTGTTTACATTGGTGCCAAGGCTGGGGACTTTTAAAAGTGAGAGTGGAATACAGTTTATCTGCTATAATAAAAAGTTACACTCCGTTTAAATTTCTTTGGTGGTGAGGTTGTGGTGTTCCTGGAGCGATTAAAAGATAATAGGATGTTATCTCAGAAGATCTACTAAGGAATGGTGTGATCGATTTGGAGGCGGTATATGGCTAATACCACAGAGCTTATTGACCTTTATTAATTTAGAAGTTACTGGACTGATGGGCGGTGAGTGCGCATTTTTTGTGATGGTGGTGTGAGGTGGTGCACTAACTGGAAGAACATCAGTCAAGTTTCTTCACTTGGTGTGGGGATTAATACGCACAATTTATGGACATTAATATTTGTATTTTTATGGCACTTGGTTGTGTTAGCGCTATTTTTCTTTTTATAATTATTGAAGGTGACATTTTTCACTTTGAGGGCAGCTTCACATTCACACGAGTCACTATAAAAGTCACTATTAATGTCCATAGTTTCGGAATGGGATATCCAACAAGCTCTTATAGGTTTAATGGTCAGGTGTCTACAAACGTTTGGTCATATAAGGTTCTAACAAAAATATCACGTTATATTTAACTGACAAAAAATATCAGATATTTAAAGTCAATCAAATGTTCAAAATGTACTCGCCTCTACCTTTCAGTGATGCAGTGGTTACAACCCTCACACATGAGCACTGAAGTCTGTCATCCCGTCACAGCTGGAGTGTGCCGGGAATGCACTCTGAGCTGCTCATGTGCAACTCGACGTACATTCAATAGAAAAAAACTGAGCAAGCAGGTAACTTTATTATTGCAGAAGAGATATAGCATGTCTCTTCTACAATAAAAAGCTGCCTTCGCTCACAGTTTTTGACAAGTTAGGTTTAGTTCCACTTTAACTACATGTGTGGCAAGAAGATAAAACATATGAAAGCCCACTTACCTCTGCAGCTCTCCTGTGGTCATCATCATTATCCAGCATTAGGACATCGACGCCCAGACAGCGCAAGTAGCGCCCCAGTCCCTGCAGCATGTTGTCACAGATGACACTGAACTCTCTGGGGGACAAAGGCTTATTACTGGGATTGCTTCTCATTTCATCTGTTCGTGTTTCCAGCTTCTAAGATATATAGAATGAAGATTTTAGTATTCTGTGTATTTCATCATTTAAATGTATGTTATGTATGTATTGTCTAATCTACAGATAAACCTTTGGTTGCTAGCCTCCTTCTGGAAATGCTACAGTAATTTCCTAGATGTACTATGACCATTCAGCTTCAATACTTTTCAAGTAACAGATCTTGTACCACTATGTAGATTGTGCCTCGGCCCCCCTGTCACTTGCAGGAGACTGGTAGGGAAAGATGTGTGTAAGCTCCTAATCTGACTGGGTGGAGTTTAGGAAGGGGCCCAGAGTATCCTCCTCATGCTCTCACGTGGCCTAGTGACTGGCAGGCATCTTCAGCTGCATTGTGAGATGATTAGGGAAAGTCACATACTTCCTCATACTAGGAAGAACAATGCATCTTACTTTGCTTTGGTGGGGCAACAGGAAGTTAGTGTAAGCCACATGTGTCAAATGCAAGGCCCATGGGCCGAATCTGCCCAGCTAAGTCACGTCATGTGGCATTTGCACCCAGGGCTTTTTTCAGCCCTCGTTCTCTGCTCCCCGCTATCACTTGTAAACAAAGAAACCTTTGACCAGGATATAAAAAGGACTGACAGTATGTCCTTGGCCAGCAGTGTGACCTCCTAAACTGGTTCAGTCCCATACCTGCTTTGGTGATGCTGGCGTCTTCTGTGGCGATCTGTCCATCTTTGGCTGAGGCTTTGGTTTGCCTTTGGGCAGTTTCTGGAAATCTGGTTTTAACCCAAACTTCTCAGGGCTTTTAAGCAGGGACTCAAACACCTCCAACAAGCAATAGGCATCGGCAGCTAGATGTAAAAGATACAAAGGGAATCACAGGCACTACTTAGTAAATGGTTGACGGTTAATGTAAAGATTTAATATTGCCATAATATAATGTGAATTGTTCGAAGACTGCATCTGACTTTCATATCATGCTTTTGGCAGTATCATGGTTAATGCCACTCAGTTGTAAGTCAGCCTTTTAGGTGGTCTGTCAAACTGTTAAACACTCCAGCTACTATCAAACTGAAAGTAACCATTGTGGATAGACTGACCCTTTAACTCAGCGGCGCCCATCCATTAGGAGCACCGCCCTCTCTATCCACGCCACCCCCTATATGTATAATGGATAGATTCATGCATAGCACCATCAGCCCACCCAGGTGTTACAATAGCGAATGAATATATATGCCCGTGGAGAGCAAAGAATCGAAAAGCTGTCACCGCTGCACAAGGTGAGCTGCTAGTGAAGCGCTGTATAGATGGGGTAAGAGCATAAGACCTGCCTGCCGACCAACCAACTTCTGTTGTAAACTTTTTCAAATGAATATTCTTGTTTCATAAATTTAGGTCAAAATGTATTCTGCTACAATAACCCACATCAGCGTATATTGGTCAGTGTGAAAGTTATAGAAATTACAAACTGTGGTATATATACATTTGAAAATTGATCAGTCCTGATCTGATCTCATTTAATGAGGCTCTAAGATGCCAGGACAGTACAAATAAGTAGAAAGTCAAAAGGTATTTAGTAAAAAGTATGGTCATTTTATTTTAAGTTGTCATTTTCTCACACACAGCACGGGCATACTTATAATTACACCCCAATACACATTCTGCTAGGTCTCCCGATTACTAGGATACTGCATGTATGAGACTTTTTCACAGACAAGATCAGTGGTCTCCAAACTGTGGCCCGGGGGGGCGGATGAGGCCCTTTGCTTGCTTTTATCCAGCCCTTGGGGCATTATTCCCCCCACTGTCAGCAATAGTGAGGCACAGTTCCTGCCACTGACAATGGGGCACAATTCCTCTCCCTGACACCAACGACAGTGCACTATTCCTCCCACTGACACCAATGATGGGGCACTATATCTCTCACTCATACCAATGATGGGGCACTATTCATACCATTGAAACCAATGATGGGGAATGGTTTACTCCAACTGACGCCAGGACATTTTCTGCTCCCACTGACCACAGTCCGGCCCCCCTAAATTTTGAAGGGCAGTACACTGGCCCTTTGTTTAGAAAGTTTGGAGACCTCTGGCTCAGCTAAATAGAGGGAAACATGTACAGTATTACACATGAATTACACATAAATTAAGCATCTAATTTCCGGATTACACATCACATTTGTTGGAGGCCCTGGAACACCAGGACAGTGAAAACAACCACAAAATAACCCAAGTTTGGAAATCAAACACGCCAAAGTATGTTCTGAAAGGCATAGTGAGTCTTATGAAAATTAAATTTTTTGCCAAAAGTTTTTGAAAAATGCAGGACAGAAAATGAATACATACATTTATTTTTTTACACAAAGTTGTCAATTAATAAGATGTTTCTAACACACATCATAAGCATACTTATAATTACACCCCCAAACACATTCTGCTAATCCTCCTGAGTGTGGCGATACCACATATGAGACTTTTAGTGCCTGGACTGATTATGCACAGGACATTTTACTCCATATTTGCAGTGCCCGGGCAGGAGGTCGCTAAAGTATAACCTTGACCATTTAATGCAGTCAGTTTAATAGGCTTTAGCAGATGTACTTTTAAAGTGTCACCATAGACAAAACTTTTTTTTCAATTTTTGGATCAAGTAAGGGAGTTTCAGAACAGCTGTCAGTTTTTTATTTTTTTCTGCCGTGTCCCAATGGGGAGATTTCCCTACACCTCCTGATCCATTAGCCAAAACTGGAAGTGAGAAATCCCTCCAAAGTGAGGGAATCCAAGGTGTTAGTTACCAGAGTCCCCAGAACTAGTGCCCCCATTGGAAGATTTCCTCTCTGTTACTGTTACTGTTTTGACGTCGACCCAAAATTTGGGATTTTCTTTTACCGTTTCTTTCTCTTTCCTTTCTCAATGATAACGACAAACAGGACAAATAGAGGAGGGTGAATCTTCCTAACGGGGGGGACCACAGACAGCAATAAAAACCTGTCAGGGGTTCTAAGCCATCTCCACTAAGTTTATCAACCACCATAACCAGTTCCAAACTAAAGACCTGCTGACATTCAAGCAGCAATAACTTTCATAGTTAAAAATGCACTCAGTAAAACCTTTTAAGTGGTTGTAAACCCTTACAGACCACTTTTACCTACAGGTAAGCCTAGATTAAGGCTTACTTGTAGGTGCAAGAAATATCTCCTAAACCTACATTTATTTAGGAGATATTTGCAAAAGACAGGCACCGATGTCTACGCCGCATGTGCCCTGTAGACAACAGCGCGCAGGCGCAATGAGCATGCCGTTTGTAACGCCGATCGTGGCGTTAGTGGTGGCTCAGATTAAGGCTACGCATACTAGCTCATTATGCCTTTGTCTTGCAGGGTGTTTATTTTTTTCCAGAGGGTTTACTTCCTCTTTAAGTTACTGATTTGTTGATTTTTATACCCTAGAAAAAAGACGGCCTTAGAAATTTCATTTTAGGAGATGCAGCCGGCAGTTTGAATGGCAGGCACATTTGAAGCCCAACTCACATGGTGACACCATTATTCACAACTGCAGCTTGCTGCCCACTCACTGGACTGTGAAAGTATCATCACACTCCCTTTCTAGCTCCCAGTGCCTCACATTGGTCTGGAGCTCCAGTTTGAATACAGCAATGTAAAATAAGTGATTACAAATAACAGGAAGCCAGGCAGATACTGTACATAGCCAAACAACCATGAACGTTCAAGGAAAGCACCTGGCAGTCTGTTAAAAAGGTGTGACTGAACTACATTACAAATATTGATCCTAAAACTAATCTATTCTTACAATAGACAAGAAAATGGGAAGCTGACAGAAAAATACAAATAAGCTTATAAAATCTAGTTAAGGCAGGATAAATTAAATAACGGGAAGCGTATTAGAATTCTGTGTGGAAGATTTCATCTATATATGACGGGCTATAGCCCCAAAAAGTATCAAAATTGCATAAGTATAGTGCTTTCCTTGTGTACCCTTAAAAAGGGAAGATTCATGAGAAAAATTGGGATATTTAGAGTGCCCACAAGACCATAGCATAGAACATATTGAATTTGTTAAAAACATGCATTTATTATATCCAAGTAAATAATGTATTCATAAAAACACATTGATAACTGCATATTCCACTGGCTGGGTGTCCAATGAGAATAACTAAGAAAGATTGGGATAAATGCATTTCACCTATCTTGAGGCTTCTTCAGGATCAGCTAGACACAACTTCAACTGGGTTGGGGTAACCTGTACTCAGTAAAATATTTATATATATGGGATGGAATGTCATGTACCTGGGTGTCTTCGAACCGGGATGTTCTTGGTTCCACAGCTGCAGTCTTACCTGTTGTGCAACAGAGGAGCTCTGGAGTTATTGCAATGTTCTCCCAGCTTAATGCATTGTTTTGGACTCACTCGCCCCACCTGCTACCAGCTGCCGACAATGTACAGGAAGTCGCCGAGTTATGAACACAAAAGGGACTGTAGGTTAGTTCGCAAGTCGAAGTTGTTCATAAGTCGCAACACTGCATTCGTAAGTGTAACTGCCGCTTATGCATAGATGTGGGATGTTCCGGGCGCTTGTTATGTTATCTGGGGCATAGTACGGCAGTGTGGGATGTGTCGGGAGGTGCTCGAAAGGTATCCAGGACCAGCATGGAGCACAAGTGGCCGGCATTGGAGGCCGTTCATAAGTAGGAGTAGTTTATAACTCGGGTGTTCGTAACTCGGGGACAGCCTGTACAATCCAATCAAGCAGCCCATAAATAGCAGCACTTCCTGTTACTCAGTGCCCATTTGTTTGGACTTGCTCCCTGGGTGTATTGCTAGTTCTTTGATTTTGACTACCGTGTATTGAACCTCTGCCTGAATTCTTGACCATTCTCCAGCCTGCAGAATTGGTACTTCACCGCCAGCTCATGAATGATCTCCGCCTGCCTGACCATCCTTTGGATTTCGATTTTGTACTGCTTTGCCTGATCTGTTGCCGACTTGACCTGCCTGACAACATTTTCGTCTGAATCCTTAGCATACAAGCTCCACTTCGGACACTACCTACCACAGGTACCTTACATGGAATGATGCTAATCCATAAATTCTACCTATATGATAATGTTATGTACTAGGTGGATAGATTGATGAAGTATATGCCAACCACAGATACAAGTCAGTATTGGATGAAATCCAGTGTGAAACATTCTCAGTCATTGGTATCAAGATCAAGCCATAAGAAATATCTCACCAGGGTTTTCAATTTCTCCCATATCAACCAAATTGGTATAGAGAATGTAAAGATTAGCCTATTTGGTTGAAGTTGTGTCTAGCTGCAAACTTGATTATCAACCATTAAAAGGGATCCTGAAGAAGCCTCAAGATAGGCCAAATACGTTGATCCCAATATTCCATATGGTTATTCTCATTGTACACCCAGCCAGTGGAATGTGCAGTCATCAATATGTTTGATGAATACATTACTTGGATATAATAAACGCATGTTTTTAAAAAATGTTATATGTGGGCATCCCCATTTTTCTCATGAATCTTCCCTTTCTAAGGGTACATGAGGAAAGCACTATACTTATGTGATCCTGTGCTATGCTCGTACAGAGGAACACAAGTTCTCTTTAATGGAGGGCCCACACTACTTGTCACCTCATTAGGCTACTGGAAACAAAGAAAGGGAACCCTGTTTAATCTCCAAGACTCAGTCTTATGCCCCGTACACACGGTCGGAAAATCCGACCACAAAATCCATCGGATTTTTTCCGACGGATTTTGTCCGACACTGGTGTTGCATACACACGGTCGGACAAAGTTGTCGGAAAATCCGATCATTCTGAATGTGGTAACGTTTGTTGCCTACGACTGGACTACGTAGAGGCTAGTAGCCAATAGCTTTGGTCTTGTAATGTGATCTGAGGGCACTTTGTCCGTCGGAATTCGCTACACGCCATCGGAAAAAGTCCGATAGGACTTTGTTGTCGGAAAATTTGAGAGCAGGAGATAAAACTTTGTCCGTCGGAAAATCCGATGGAAAATGTCCGATGGAGCCTACACACGGTCGGAATTTCCGACAACATTGTCCGATAGGACATTTTCCGTCGGAAAATCCGACCGTGTGTATGGGGCTTAAGGCCTCATGCACACAGGACTTTATTTTTAACTCTCCTAGAAGCAAGCAGTGTTTTTGCATAAAAAAAAAAAAAACCTGACGCTTGTAAAAGTGTCTAACGCTTTTACAAGCACTTAGGCGCATGAATTCAAGCGTCAAGCGCTCGGGCATGAATTAATTTCTTCGGCCAGAATAAATAATTTATTCTGGCCATTAAAATGAATTAACGTTCAATCGCTAAATGTGCCTAGCGCTAACACACGTTTAGGCGCATATACAAGCGTCAATCGTTATTTCTGCCCAAACTCTGCTACTCCTGGACGCACTGGCAGAGGTGTGGATGGACCCTTAGTCTAACATGTGGGCAGTTAAGAGGCAGGGATAAAAAAATGTAAACCGCCAGACGCACCTAACAGCAGCCGCAAAAACATCCAGTGTGCATGAGGCCTAAAACTTACATAGGGATGAGGACTAACCCCGCCCACATATGACAGTATTGGTCCAATCATCAAGCACCAGTATTGTCACATACTGGGAGTGAAGGGGAGTGAATCACATATCCTGATGTCCCAAGAATTTTCTTTGCTCCTGGCGGCCAAACGGAATGTGAGTTTAAGTTGCCAGTGTGGCCACCATTATAATTAACTGTTACATTGTCGTGCATGGTAAAAGCACAGGTTCATCCTAAAGTGTAAGTCCACCCTTAAATGTTACTTCTGTTTTGAGTGGAAATATAGTTGCCTAGTAGATTCTTAAATTTCTTTAAGCCCAGGATTGTTAAGTTCCATTGTCTTAAAGTAGGACTAGCCATAGAGGGATCATATTTTTACAGTTGAGGTGGATAGAGGAATCCTCTTTGCTAAGACATTGTATTCTGACAGTGGTGACTCTCAGAATACTTTTTATCACCGGCTGCTGACTGAGAAAAGGTTTCCAACAAGTTATTTTGGCAAAAATTGATTGTTCGACAGACCTTTGAGGTCAAACGTGCATCTAAATTTTCGATCCATCTATGGCCAGCTTTATCCCGTTACTGAGCAATTTAAACTGAGCAAATGATGAAAAAAATGCAGAAGCTGAAGTTAACTTCAATGAAAATTATCAGTAATATAGGAATGGGAAGTTATATGCTATATAGTTTTAAATTATTTGGAGAGTATTAAAGACACTGGTTCAGCAAGATGGCCAATTAACTAGCATTTTTGGAGCATTCAGCAATTCAGCCTCCATATTTTTATCATTATTTCTTTAAGTCCCTTCAATAATCCCATATCAAAAAGAAGAATTTACATTCTGAGATATTAAAGGGACTGCATATTTTGGAAAGCCTGTATGGCTTGGAAGATCTAAGTGGATGAGATGCATCAGTAAGAACTGCTCTGTGACAAAGGTACCTGCATAGATGATTTGATCTTCCCGGAGTGGCCTCTTATCCCAGTTTGATAACTGCTCGGTCTTGTCTAATGGTTTGCCCAACACATCCTTTACCAGTAAACTTAATCCCTTCTCCGGCTGGCGAATGCCTTCTTCACCCAGCCTGTCTTCCAGGACATCTACAGGCCCACCAGGAGTCCTCACTCGACCACGGCAGCTCTGAATCTAAAGCAAAAAGAAGATGCATCTTAAATTGAACACTATGTGCACTTTTAATGATCACATTCATTTAAGGTATTTTTACCTACTTTCTAGATCATATTGTTTTTGGTACTGTATTAAATATAAAGATTTGTAGATTAGCCACTGGAGGGAGCCCTCACTGACTCAAATAAAGCTCTTTACATCTGCTTAACAGTTATTTTGATAGGATATCAGTAACCAGGGAGTGAATTTTTTTCACTGGAGGTGGCCGACTCATAGACCTGCATTGTGAGAAGCCCAAGTAAACCAAAACCATCATACGCAATACTAGAAAGCAGGAAGCAGAATATATGAATTAAAGGGGCAAATATAGCTGCCCCTGCATAAATGCTGTATAACATTACAAATGTATTCTTTTTTACATTATGGATACCATTATTTACATCAAGCTGGATGATTTTAGATGTATGTGTGTTCAGTTCCCTTTGTGACCTCATGGACCATAGCGCGCCAGGCTTTTCTAGCCTCCACTGCCTCCCGGAGCTTGCTTAACTTCACGTTCATTGTTTCGATGATGCGATCCATCCATCTTGTTTTCTGTTGTTCTCTTCTCCTTTTTCATTCCATATTTCCCAGCATCAGGGTCTTTTCCAATGAGTCCTCTATTTGCATTAGGTGACGAAAGTATTCGAGTTTCAGCTTCAAGAGCTGTCCTTTGAGTGAATATTTAGGGTTGATTTTCTTCAAGATTGACTGGTTTGATCTTCTTGCCATCCAAGGGACTTTTAACAGTCTTCTCCAACACCATAGTTCAAAAGCATCAATGCTTCTGCATTCAGCCTTCCTTGTGGTCCAACTTTCACAGCCATATGTTACTACTGGGAATACCGTAGCTTTGACTATATGGCACTTTGTTGGTAGGGTGAGGTTTCTGATTTTTATAATGTTGTCTAAGTTTGCCATGGCTTTCCTCACAAAATGCAAGTGTCTCTTAATTTCATTGCTACAGTCACCATCTGCTGTGATCTTGGAACCTAGGAAAATAAAATCTGTCACTGTTTCCATTTCTTCTCCTATTTGCCAAGCAGTGATGGGGGACCAGTTGCCATGATCTTAGCTTTCCCAATGTTAAATTTCAGGCCAGCTTTTGCACTCTCCTCTTTCACCTTCATTAAGAGACTATTTAGTTCTTCACTTTCTGACATTAGTGTGGTTTGCATATCTCAGGATGCCATTTCTCCCAGCAATCTTAATTCCGGCTTGCGATTCATCGATCCTGGCATTTTGCACGATGTATTCCGCATACAAGTTAAATAAGGAGGGTGACAATATACATCCTTGTATATATGCATTCCTTTCTCAAATTTTAACCAGTCAGTTGTTCCATGTCCTGTTATAACTGTTGCTTCTTGACTTGCACACAGGTTTTTCAGAAGACAGGTGGGGTGTTCTGGTATTCCCATTTCTTTTAGTATTTGCCATATCTTGTTGTGATCCACACACTTGAAGACTTTATTTTAGTCAATAAAGCAGAAGTAGACATTCTTGCTTTCTCCATGATCCAGAAAATGTAGGCAATTTGATCTTTAGTTCCACTGCCACTTCGAAATCCAGCTTGTACTTGAGGTAGCTCTAGGTTCATATGCTGCTGAAGCCTAGAGCTTGTGCAATTTTCAGCATAACCTTGTTGCGTGTGGGATAAGTGCGATCATACGGTAGTTTGAACATTCTTTAGTGCTGCCCTTCTTTGGTATCACAATGTAAACAGCCCTCTTCCAGTCCTGTCCTGATTTTAGATGTACTGTATATATCAAACAGTAAAAGAATGTAAAACCGTGTTCGGTGTAAAGAAGGAAAAATAGCAGCCATTTGGAAAACCGGGAAACCAGTTAGTAAATTATAAAAGGAAAACAAAAACAACGCTCAAAATAGTGCAACAATATGTAACATTGAGTTGTACATGAAAAATGTGAAAAAGTGTCCATGTGCAAAATAGAACTCTATCTTCATAATGCAACACAAAAAAATCAAAAACAGTCCATAAGTGCAAAACAATCCAATGAAGGAATGATCCATGCAGAGTGAAAGTAAAGGGATCCGTCACCAGCAGCACCTTCACACTCTTACCAGATCTCCAGGACTATAAATTATAATGGTTAAACAGGCAGCGGCAAGTTTATCCAGGAGGGTAACCATTGTATGGATCACAGATCGTATAGGGGAAACTCGCAATGAAAAAAGAAAAAGCAAAACATGCCTTTTATGTTTTGTATGAAGGTAATTGTAGCCATCTTTTATAATAAAACTTTTTTTTTATAGCATGATGGGCTTTACTATGGGATTTTCCCTTTTTTTTATCATTGTGAGTCTCCCCTGTGCAATCTGTGATGTATATCAAACATCGACAAGACTATGATATGCTGCTGAGTACCCATACACACTACCTAAATTAAAAGATTTCCTTGTAAATCTGGCAAAAAGAGTCATGGGTCCACAACAATTATTCTATTATTTATTTTTAACAGAAATGTAGTTTTAAGCACAGTGGCTAGTACTTTTGCCTAACGGCACTAGGGTTGTTGGTTTGAATCCCAACCACGGCACTACCTGTCTAGAGTTTGAATGTTCTCCCTGTACCTGCGTGGGTTTCCTCAGGGCACTCCAAGATGTGCTGGTAGGTTCACTGGCTCCTGTCTAAATTGGCCCTAGTATGTGTATGTATGAATGCGAGTTAGGGACTTTATTTAGTAAACTCCTAGAGGGCAGGGACTAATGTGAATGTACAATATATGTGCTGCATAAATTGACTGCACTATAGAAATACCTCTAATAAGTAAATAAATCAAAATCTAATTTAAATGATCACTCTAGCAACAGATGGTGTTTAGTGAAGGCCTTCTACAAGGAGCAAGAAATAGTGTTTCAGTCCTCTGTACAGCCTGTGATAATTGGCAGAACAGAACTATAGAAACAAATTGGTGGATTCAGAGGCCAGTGATGTCACAGCAGCTCAGCTTTTTTTTTTTTTTTTTTTCCTTCTGTTCCAATTCAGAATACATATTGGGTCAGAAATAGAAGGGCATAATTATAACGGCGCCCTGTTATCACATTGGTACACTATCCTGCTATCGGCCTAGTACAGCATTAAACGTCAGAAGTGGGAAGCTCATCAATACACTTTGTACCTGTTTATGCACCTCACAGAGGTCAATCACATTGCATAACTTGACTCCTCGGAAGGCAGTGTGTGTGGCGTCAAGACTTTGGAAATCCCCATGCATACCATATCCTGCACAAGAAGTAATTCACATTTCCATATTACAACCTGAGAGAGATTAGAATTAAACAATTGCAATAGATAATAACCAAGACCTTCTAACCTTATGAAATAGAAGGAGGCTTTAACATTTTTAGATAATTTGCTATTGTTTTCTTCTGAGAGAGAGCAAACAAAACAAAAAAAAAAATCTGTTTTGAAATGGCTTATAACCAAGTTTAAAAACATTATAGGAAATGTAAATGTCATATTAAAAAGACAACTTCTGAGGAAAAAGATAAAGGGGATGACAGATGTTCTCCTGATCCCAACTATACTACCTGGTAAGTTACTTGAGCGGCAATAAGAATGCCAGACAGGAGTGCAGGATTTTCAGACAGGCTGGATGCTTGTCCCAAGTCACTGGCAGTGAAGCTCAGGTCAACATGACAGCCCAGCAATCTGCAAGTCAGGAATGTAAGCTCCTAGATTTTTATCCTCACCGATTTGCCTGCCTGCTCACATCATTGTATTGTAAAACACACAGTTATCTGGAATTTTTCTGGGTTGTATCCATGCTTTTTGGAAATATGGACATGTGACTTGTAAATTGCACTAATTAAAATGCATATTGCATTATTAGTAAATTTATATGCATCGCAATTGGCTATAATGTAACAAAAAAAAAAACGCACAAATGATGCAGCAAGCAGGATTTTTCAAATGCCCAATGCACTACCTTCTAATTCAGTGCACCAGGGTAAGGCGCTATGAAGTGTGTAACATTAACTTTTTGTATGCATTTTGAGCATGCTGTGATCCTGCGTTGTAACCCACAAAAAAACATGATGGTGGGAACAGGCCCTTAAAGTGTCGCTAAACCCACAACATAAAAAACTATCCATAAATGCTGTATTATATGCAGTTCGTACTCACTCAGTCACTATGAGATTCGTTTTCTGTATTCTGCAAAAAAACTGGTTGATCCTGCTGTTCTCTGTCTTCCCCTATTGATCATGTCCCCATTTCAGTTTGAGATTCTGCAGAGCAGTGGTGGCAGCTCTACACATGCTCAGTTTTCAGTGTGTTTCTATGCTGAGCATTTCCTCCCTATCACATCTGTGCAGCCCAGGTAACTAGAGTCACAAATGTGGGTATACACACAGTGGTAAATGACAGCCCACTCCCTCTCTCCTCCTCCATACCCACTAACCAGCTAAACACAATGAGGGCGGGATACATGTAGATTGATGGAGGCTTCACCTCACTTTTATTTTAAGGCACAGTCTGGAGGGGCGTGACAGCCTGTGACTGGCAGATATCTGCCCACACCATGTTATTGCAATTATTTTGAACAGGTGGCCAGCAGCAAAGGACTAGAAGCTCCTCCTGCCTATGTTTCCCTGCAGACAAGCTGGGAAAGAGCTGGGTCATGTGACAGCTGTTTATCTGTCAGGAAAAATGTATCTAGATTTTTTTTTTTTGTTATTAAAATAATTACAGTGCCATCATTCACATACAGAATCAGAAGAGATTATGTAAATTAAACAGTGTGTGTTTAGTATCACTTTAATTAAAAAGCCGTAAATTCCTACCCAGTAAACATGGCAGCTTGATAAAAAAAATAAAAGTCCACTCAATTTACGTTACAGGAGAAGTTAACTAAAAAACAAAACAAAAAAAATGCACTCTTTTTGCAAGTAAAAAAAGGTGCATTTATTATTTTTTGTTGCAGGAGCCTATAAAGCATTGCAGATCCCTGGTGCAATGCAGGTCTCCTGCAAATCTGTCAGTGTATCGGCTTGCTCGTACCTTGTACAGGGAGACTCAAACTACTTAAAGCGGGACTGTACTGAAATTTTTTTTTTTTAAAAGCCAGCAGCTACAAATACTGCAGCTGCTGACTTTTAAAAAATGGACACTTACCTGTTCCAGGGTCCAGCGGTGTCGGCAGCAGAGGCCGATCGATCGCTCGGCTCTTTGCTGTAGCCGGCGCCATTCTCTGTGAGAGAATCAGGAAGTGGCTTCACTTCCCGATTCCCTACTGCGCATGCGCGAGTCGCGCGGCGCAATGAGAATCTTCAGCGCTGTCTGCCGGGACACGTGTGTGTCCCGGCAGACAGCGCGCCGGGACAGGAAGCTGCGTAAACTCCCGTGGGAGTTTATGCCCGGAAGTGGGTGCAGATACCTGTCTTAGACAGGTATTTGCACCCCCCTCCCCCCTGAAAGGTGCCAAATGTGACACCGGAGGGGGGGATCCAAAAAGCCGGAGTTCCACTTTAGGGTGGAATCCCACTTTAAGCACTCACAGCGCCGTGGTAGTTAACTGAAATCTACAAGCTGACAGCTACAAAGGCTACCGGACATTGTAGTTTTCCATTCGCAGGACACTGTGAATGAGTGACGCGGCCGAGTGGGCGAAGCCTGAATATGGGTGTAACATGTTACGAAAGGTGAACTTATCCTTGAAAGTTGCCCCTTGCAATACAGTGCAATGAAAAGATGTTGCAGGGGATGCGGCCATTAACATTGTCACTACTGATTCACATGTCTGTAGTCACTAGTCAATCATCATCTGGCCACACGAGCCCTGCCCATGTTCTTTCTGAATTGACACCACTGCCCTACTGCTGTGAGCTGCAGTGTCTGGGAGAGAAAGCGGGTGAGACACAAGTGGAGGCAGATTTGGCTCAGTCAGGGAGGTAAGAAATGAGGCTTGTGCATCACATAGTAACTAAATTTGGTACTTGATTAGACTGACATACAGGATGTCACTACAAGCGGTCTGCAGATAAGAGGAAAGTCACCCATGCATGCAAAATGTGACCATCCTCAGGGCAAGCTGTTAATAGGACAGCAATGGGCATGTTTTGAATCGAGAGAAGAGGCTAGCGCCAGCTTATCAGGGTAGAAACACTGCAACAGGTTTTCTAACCCATCCAATCGGTTATTCCCTCTGATCACTCTGTTCTCTATTTCCGTCAGCATGATTGCTGTCAGCATATACTAAATCGGATCACAATACCAACCCCACCTCTCCCAGTCAGAGTGATCTTTTCAGAAACTCACATTTGCATTTAAAAAGGAATTTCATTACTTTATTGATTGAATTCATAACTGTGTTAATTGGAGATTTTTTCATATCTGCCTGGAGTTCAGCTTCAATCCAGGCAGGGGTCTCTAGAAGGCATATAGGAAGGATTATGGAAACTCATTCCACTAGACTCGATCAATACCCAATATATCACTTTTGGGTGGACTGGCCCATTAATTTGCTGGGTGGACAAGATAAGGCGGGTAGGCTGTAATATTTCCACAAAGTCAATTTAACAGTAAATTTTTTTCATCAGAGCATGGTGCATCTTGTATTGAATGGTACATTGTTATACTGACAATAGAGACTATAAGGAACAGTTGATTTTTACCCAGTTTTGTGACTGTGGGGCAGGAAAAAAGCTCTTTGATTAATCTGACCAGCAGTGGGCTTTTTTCTTCTTCTTCATCATCACCATTCTGAAGAAAGTCACCCTGCAGCAAATCCAGTATAAAGACCTCTTCTTTCACTGCAATCTGAATCAGAGATACATTTGGCTTTCCAATTCCCCCGAAAGAGGGTCTCCACTCCATGTCCACACCCACAACTTGTCCATCCTGGAAAACAGAGTAAGAGCAACTTTTATACTTTGTCTAATACAGTAAGATGTAGACAGCTGGTAGATCTCTACATCTTCAAATAACAATCAAATTAAAATGTTTTAAAATAGAAACCATTTAATCAGTTGTGGCTGGTGTTTTTTCTTGGGGGGGGGGGGCGTGGCCTCCCCAGCCAACCAACCCCCATGGCGCTCGCACGATGGCTGCTCCCCCCCTGTTGCTCAATAGCCGCATCGCTCACCTGTTGCCCGCCAGGCCCCCTGCCAGCCCTGCACTTACCCCATTCAGGTCGCGGATTCCCCCCCACGTCTCCTCCCCAGTCCTGGCAGTCGCTTCCCCTCCCGGCCAATCAGGACTTAGGACTCACAGCCAATCGGGTCTTAGTACTCCCGGCCAATCGGCTCTCAGGACCCGCTTCCTGGTTGGTCGGAAGGAGAAACAGGCAAGACATTAGCAAATATTAATTTGCTTATGTCACACAACTGGGTGGGCTCTGGGCGCAGTCCTCTGCGCCCTGAACCTACCCTTTTTAAAGTCAATTGGTGCCTCAGGCTCTAATCATGTGCTTTGGAAAAAAACATTGGAATCCATGCGTCCGCACCCTGCATGTAGATTAGGGGCCAGATGCATGGATTAGGGGGCGGCACGCCCTGCATGAGGGGCCACGACTGAATTTAATCAAATTTTGCTACAATAATTTTCTCGATTCAAAAGTACTGTTAGGCCCCATTCAAAAGGGATGTTTCGTCTGTCTGTTTTTTTATTCGTCTATTGACAGGTAAAAAAAACGTACAACAATGCATTCCTATAGGCAAATGGATTTAAACGGATTATCACCCATTTACATCTGCATCTGTTCAGGTCCATTTATTTTAATTTGAACAAGTCTGCATTTTTTTTTCCATTTAAAAAACCTAAGTGGACAAAAACTGATGTAAATGGACAATGGTCCATTTTTGCATTGGTTGTTAGGAGCTGGCACCTGCCAGGAGTGCACATGTCCATACATGGTCAATTATGTCATACGGGTGCAGGGTCACCAGGTGATAACCCTTCCCTTTTGTTTATATCGGCAGTGGGGCCAAATGACAACCCCACCTCCTCCCCCACTAAAGTCATCAAAAAGGGCAGGGTCAGTTAGCCATATATGGATTTTTGCATATATGATCAATAATGTCATAAGGGGGTGAGGTCGACCAATGTCATCACTGGTGACCTCGCCCATTTGTTTACTTTATCTGCAGGGAGAAACAGCAGTCATTTGGCACTGGCAAGCGACTGGAGCAGTCGTGTTCGGGGGCCATTGTTCATCATGATTGATGCAGACCTACATTGCTGGATTGACAATGGATCTACATCGGGGGACATTTTCTGCCAAAAACTGTGTTGTGTTTTATAATAGCCTTAAAGTGGTTGTAAACCTCAAAAATGACACATAGTGCTCTGGATTGAGACAAGTAAACACTATAGAGGGATATGTTTTGTTCATATTTCATGTCTGTCTGCTGCAATGTTCCTCTGCTATCAGCATAAGTAATAAAAACAATAATAATCCAGCGCTGGTATGTGCAAATCCTAATTGATCAGATACTAAAAGCTGCAACCAATGTAGGTGATCTCTCACTATATTCAAGTATGGTTAATTATAGTGTGCCAATAAATTAAAATCGCAAAATGAATGTGCAAATCCGTGCAATAAAGTGCAATGTGAAAAAAACTCATAAAAATGTGCACTAGTGTGCAATCCAACAATAAAGTGCAAATGCCAGCATTCAAATCGTGATGTGAAGATATGCAAAATCACATGAATACCCTTTGTGCAATCAAAACAATAAAGTGCAAATGCCAGCATACAAATCTAATATTGAAATGTGCAAAATCATATAAATGCAATATATGACTTGACTGAAATCGAGTGCTCAAATCTTTATAGCACTACCTCAATAAAATAAATCAAAAGAAATGTGTAAACAATAAATCAAGTAAATATGCAAACAATTAATATAATATAAATCAGATATGTTTACCCGTGTTAGCCAACCTGGCCTGGAATCTCAACAAAAAAATTTAAATATGCAATATAAACATATAAATAATGAATCCACCAGAATAAATAGTTTTTTCATTAGGTCCATTCATTAATATGCAGCAAATGGGGTGGAGGCAAGCAAAACCTCCAATCCACTAACAGTACAGATCAGGCTCCTATGTGTAGTCTGCTGGCCGGTCCATCAGATATAGGAGACCTTTTCCTCTGTTCACACACTGAAAATATATTCTTGTGGGATCTTTTACTTAGGATATATGTTTAATGCTTTCCGAATATGAAAAAAAGAGAAAAACCACAATAGTGTAGCCTGTAGATGTTCGTGATACTACAATGACATGTCTTCACTGGTACTCACAAACTGCCCGTATAATCAACAGCGTGTGGCCATGGGGATGAGTCAGGATAGCTTCTCCTCACACTTTCGCCGACTCGGCGGACTCCTCTGTCTGACGTCACTGGTTCCTCCTCCGGACGCGTTGCGTCACTGGTCACGCGACTTATTCATGGGTAATCCATGACTAAGTCATGAATAAGTCATTTTTATGAGTTTTTCACATTGCACTTTATTGCACGGATTTGCACATTCATTTTGCGATTTTAACCTATTAGCGCACTAATTTTATAATTAACCATATCAGCATTAGTAACTTCTGACAGTTTTCCTGACACCAAGAGAATGAAAGGTGTCAGGGAAGGAATCTCCAGCTGATTGACAGCCTCAGCTCTGTTCCTGTGTGAAGGAGGCGTGTCTCTTCCCTCCAATCAGCTCTCAGAACTCACTAAGCTTTGCAGAGTGTCAATTCAGCTCCCCGCCCCCTTTTTTTTTTTTCTGACAGCTCAGACAAGCTTTATAAGTTCTGGACTTTGAATGGCTCTAGAGAAGAAAAGACTGCAGACAAACCAGTATAACTTATGTAGGAGGATTTGTTTAATCTCTGTGTATCATCTCAGCCTAGTCACTTCATTGGGTATATGTGATGGTTTACAACCCCTAATGTATCTTCTCTCTTTTAAGATTTCTAACTGCAGATGTGTTTTCAAGGCGAGTATTCTTCTTTTGCGTTTAGTTGCATTCCGGATGTGGACAGCCAAATTTATTTCCTAGAAATACTTTATGCTCTGTTCTTTATATGGTAACAAAACAAGCTGTCTCATTTATGGAAAATTGGACTTTATTTTTTGCTTGAAAACAATAAAAAGAAGAACAAATGTAAAAAGAAAAATTGTGTTCTATGTTTATTTACACCTAAGTTTTTTGGTGAAAGAGTAGGAGTACTACCCCATACTCATTCACTTGGTGGGGCATCATCTGGGGGCCCCCCTTGTTAAAGGGGGGCTCCAGATTTCAATAAGTTACCCCCTGCACCCCTACAACCACCAGGCCAGGGTTGTGGGGAAGACAGCATGTTCTCCAGGATGTTTGGAACAACCTACCCGCCTAGGTCTTTCAAAAACTGTGTGCAAGTGTACCTAGAAGAATTGATGCTGTTTTGAAGGCAAAGGGTGGTCACACCAAATATTGATTTGATTTGCCTCTCTCTTCTGGTCATGTACTTGTTTTTACTCATTTTGTTAGTTGATAAAAAATAAGCCATTGACACTTTTATTTCGGAAAGCATTCCTAATTTACAGCATTTTCTTACACCTGCCTAAAACTTTTGCACAGTAATGCATGTATGTGTGTGTAATATCACATATATATATATTTTTTATATATATACACACATATATATACATATATATTTATACACACATATATATATATATATATATATATATATATATATATATATATATATATATATATATATATATATTTCACACACGCACACACATAAAAAAAAAATTCATATGTGATTACATGACCTCTGTTCTCAGTTGCATAAAGAAGTTAGACAGATGGGTGTGGGGACTGCAGGGTGGCGTGTCAGCAGCCCTGCACAGATATTCCCAGTGATTAGCTGTGTAAGGGGGCATGTCTGCACAAGACTGACCATTAGATGACAGGCAGGCTGTGATGCCAGCCTAGCCAGAAAACTGACCGCATTGGGATTGATGTGCTGCTATGCCTGGCATGGTCAGTTTAAAATAGGAAATCAGGGGGCTTGGCAGGAGCATCAGGTATTTCATACAAAAAAAGCAATGCAAAGAGAACAGAATACTTTTTAAAACACAAGTACATGGTACAACAGGCACATATCAGAAATATGGAAATATGAAAAATTTTGGGGAAACACTTTAAATATTGAAAGGGAGGGTTTATCAATTCAAATTGGCCTTTCCCAGAGTAAATTTGCTTAAAAGGCAGTAAGCAGGGCAGTTGTACAAATGTAACCACAGGTCCTGATATGTGTTGTTTTCTGCAGCCAAACAATCCAGCAGCATTGGAAATGCATAAATATTTGCATTGTATTATCCAGAATGGAATAAAAATTTAGGGCTGGAGTTGGGCTTTAATCCTTACTCAAACCATGGCACCATAGTAATTTTTTACTTGTTGCTCAAAGAAATGTATTAAAGATTCAGGACAAGCAGAGAGTAGGAGGAAAAAGGATGCACAATCTGTTTTTTGTCAATATGGCTGGAGCTGGGGAGACTTCCCATTACCTGAAGGACAATGTCTCGGCAGAGCTGCAGCGCCGTGTGACTCTGGAGGAAATGAACTTTGCTCCTGGGAATCGGAAGCTGGTAAAAGTGGTTCTTCCTCACTTGTAAAGAATCATCAGTGTTTTTTTCCCCCTCCGACAGCCTGTAACATAGAACAGAGCCAGCATGGGGGTGCATCATTAATAAAAGCTTTGGGAAATGGGAGCCTGGGGAGGAGGGAAGAGGAAGTCAATGAATAACATGAAATATTAGGAATGTGTCAAAAATGTGACAAAATACTAAGCAGAGAACAAAAGGAGTGTACAGGGAATAACAATATATTTAGCTTTATTCAGCTCATTTTAAAGACAAAGTACTTGTGTGTTAATAAATCATGTTGGTATGGAAACCAAATATGGTTAAACAATGTTGAATTATCACCACAGTAAATGTTAACACGATTAAGAATACAAACCAGGCTGAATATGATTTACACTAAAGCAACACAAAAAATGCAGGCTACCCACTCATTAGAGACCAGTGAAATCACCAATAATGCAACTTATTCATTCAGAAGGACCAGTGACATCACTGAGAATGCAACCTATCCATTCAGAAGAGACCAGTGACATCACTGAGAATGCAGCCTATCCATTCAGAAGAGACCAGTGACATCACTGAGAATGCAGCCTATCCATTCAGAAGAGACCAGTGACATCACTGAGAATGCAGCCTATCCATTCACTAGAGACCAGTGACATCACTGAGAATGCAGCTTATCCATTCACTAGAGACCAGTGACAATACTGAGAATGCAGCCTATCCATTCACTAGAGACCAGTGACAATACTGAGAATGCAGCCTATCCATTCACTAGAGGCCAGTGACATTACTGAGAATGCAGCCTATCCATTCACTAGAGGCCAGTGACAATACTGAGAATGCAGCCTATCCATTCACTAGAGACCAGTGACATTACTGAGAATGCAGCCTATCCATTCACTAGAGGCCAGTGACATTACTGAGAATGCAGCCTATCCATTCACTAGAAACCAGTGACATTACTGAGAATGCAGCCTATCAATTCACTAGAGGCCAGTGACAATACTGAGAATGCAGCCTATCAATTCACTAGAGACCAGTGACAATAGTGAGAATGCAGCCTATCCATTCACTAGAGACCAGTGACATTACGGACAATGCAACCGGTCTAAACTACGTGGCATGTTCACCAATGCCAGGAGCCTGGTGGACAAGATGGGAGAACTAGAGATACTGTTGTATGAGGAGTAGTTAGATTTTGAGGGAATTTCAGAGACTTGGTCCACCAGCTCCTATGATTGGCTGGCAACCATTCAAGGATATTCCCTTTATCGCAGGGATAGAGAGGATAAAAAAGGGGGAGGGATATGTCTGTATATCAAGAATAATGTACAAGTAAATGTGAGAGATGACATCACTAAGGGAGCTAGGGAGGAGGTGGAATCCTTAGGGTAGAGCTCCAAAGGGATGAAACTAAGGGGGAAATAATACTGGGAGTATACAATAGGCCCCCTAACCTGAGGGAGGAGGGGGAGACGGACCTCCTATTACAATTTGGATTTGTAGCAAGGATGGGAAGTATCATCATAACGGGGGATTTCAATTATCCAGATAGACTGGGCAGAAGGAACTGCGCATTGATCTAAGGCTCCCCAGTTCCAAAATGTCTTGCAGGACAATTTCATGGGTCAGATAGTAGATGCACCAACTAGAAACAAAGCGTTACTAGACCTACTTATTACTAACAATACAGACCTGATCACGGATGTGGAAATAAGGGTCAATTAGCTTCAGTATAAATCACACAAATAGGAAACACAAGGGGAATACAAAGACACTGAATTAAAAAATAAAAAAAAAGAAGAGCAAACTTCCATAAACTACGAGCCTTGCTAGAAGATATCAATTGTGATAAAATCTTAGAAACAAAGAACACGAAGAGATGGGTTTGCCTTAAGAGCATATTAAATAAGGGCCTTAGCCAATGCAGTCGGAAATAAATTTAAAAGAGTGAACAAAAGTCCTGGATGGCTTAACTCCAATGTAAAAATGGATATAAAAGCAAAGGAGAAGGCCTTCAAAAAATACAAGGCTGAAGGATCATCATCAGTATTCAGACTTTACAAAGAATGCAACAAGAAATGTAAGGGTGCCATTAGGGTGGCTAAGATAGCCAATCCCAAGACATTCTTTAAGTATATAAACAGTAAAAAAGGGAGGACTGACCATATTGGCCCCATAAAGAATGAATGAAGGATGATCTGGTTACAAAGGATGGGAAGATGGCGAAGATGCAATCACTGTAAATCTGAGGGGAAGATCTGAAATCCGGGGAAGCTCTGCTGATTTTATCATCCCATCATGTACGAGCAAAAATGCTGTTTTTTTTATTTTCCTTGCATGTACCCCTCAGATCTACAGCGACTGCACTTCCAAGTCCACTTGTAGTGCAAAGTTGATTTGCCTTTAGTAAATAACCCCTTATGTAACTATGTAATGCAGCCTATCCATTCCCTAGAAACCAGTGACATTACTGAGAATGCAGCCTATCCATTCCCTAGAAACCAGTGACATTACTGGCAATGCAGACTATCCATTCACCAGGGACCTGTGGCATCACTGAAAATGCAGCTTACCCATTCACTAGAGACCAATGACATCCCTGAGAATGCAGCAAATAAAAAAATAAAAACAATGTTCTTAAAGAAAAAAAAATTCTACCAGTGCACGCAAGCTTAAAGCGTTATTAAACCCAAAAGCAAACACTTATTATGTTGCAGCTTACCAGTTAGATTTAGGCTCTTATTTTCATCCGGTAATCTAGACAATAAGCCTGTTATTTTTTAAAAGAAGAAGCTCTCTTCCAGATGTATCAGTTACAGGGATGGGACTAACTGTTCAACACTGTCAAGGGCGCTTACAATGATCAGCTTTTATTAATTTATGTAAAACTAAAAGGAAAAAAAAAATGTTTGCTGTAACTGATCATAAAGTGTTAGCTGGAGTTTGTGTTCAATTTGTTAGTGTATTTACTGTAAAGCTGCTAGTACATTTACTACCCCCCCTCCTCCCCCCACAGACTGACAATGCTCCTTCATCCAGAGTGGCTGGAGTAAAAAAAAAAAAAATGTAAGGCACACAAACGCAATAAAATTACCCAAATATAAAAGACGGGGTTGCCAACATGTCACTCTTTAAAGATTTGAATGTGCTTAAGAATTGGCAACAAACTTCAGTACCCTATATCTTCCAAAAGGCGACGCTGTAAAAGCCCCTTATAGGTCATCAGTTTAGCGTTATAGAGGAGGTTTAACTCCCCCCCCCCCCCCATCACATATGGGACAATAAGTCCATGTGATGATTTTTTTGGTGACAGGTTCTCTTTGATGGATGCCTATTCAGGAGGACACTGTCGAGGGGACCTGGAAGTGACATTTTACATGTCGCTTTCGGGTCAGCAACAAGAAGGAGAGGAAGGCGAACGCTTTTTTTAGTTAAAGCGGCTTTACACTATTGGAGCCCCTTTTTTCCTTACTTGTTTACCATATGGGGAGTTCCACAGGAGAGGAGAGACAGAACTGGAAGCAATATTAGATGGAAGTCATCTGCATACGCCTTATATGCCAATCTGTAAAAAGACAGGCATTTTATTTTTTTGCTTATTTCATTGCTGGCATTCTTTTGTGTGCATTCATCTGTCAGCGGGGAAGAACCCTGATGAGTTATCAGCTGCCAGTCAAGTTCCTCCACCCCAAACTTGCTCATCCATGTCTTTATGAACCTCACTTTGTGTACTGGTCCAAATCATTTGGTGGAGGGGGGATTATGGTGGGGGGTTGTTACTCAGAGGTTGGGTTTGGCCCCTTAGTTCCAGTGAACTCTGAAGGCATCAGCATAACAAGACATTTTGGACAATTTTATGCTCCCAACTTTGTGGGAACAGTTTGGGGATGGCCCTTTAATATTCCAACAAGACTGCGCACCAGTGCACAAAGCAAGGTCCATATTTACTGAGCTTCCTGACGACGCAACGGGATTGCGAAAAGCGTAGAGGCAGCTGGGAATTGCGGAACAACTCGGATGCCGGTAGCAGTGAGCACACCTCTTGGAACGCATACCACACAGAGGACACTTGTTTGTGGAACTAGGTGTACCTGCATACATGGCTGGATAAGCTTGGTGTCGGCTTGTTGACACCAGAAAATGTGAGTGCAATATATTTTTTAACTTTTAATAATAAACGCATTGAGAAATACTACACCATGATAGTTCTATATGTTTTTTATGAGTTTGTATATCAAGTGGTTAAGGAGTGGTTATCCATTAATGAACCAGAGCGTTTAATTGATATCTGGTAAATGGCCATATCGTGAGGTGGTGGTGGCACTAAAGGGTGATTTTTCACTGTAACAGCAGGAAAACACAAGAACTACCAAAAGTTATCACGTGTTATAAAACAGCGGTTTGTTTTTTAACTTCGGACTCTGAATGAAGGAGTTATAATCACCTATTCACATGTTTTATATTATTTGTGTTTTTTATTATTTATGATGTATATGGTTTGACCACCAACACAGGAAACAGTGGTTGGTGCTTATTCACAGCACAGTGGTAAACAATTTTTCTCACTTTAAATACATTTGCTAAAACTAGTGGCAACACTATAGGCTTGGTCACATAAGGTACAGCAAAAGGAGAAGATTGGAATTTGTTTGTTTTTTGGTAGCCAGCGCAGTCCATTTTTTGCACATAATTACATGAATGAGCGAGTTTGGGGGTGGAGGAACTTGACTGGCCTGCACAGAGCCCTGACCTCAACCCGACAGAACATCTTTGGGATAAATTAGAGTGGAGACTGCGAGCCCAGTCAAACATTCCCATAGACACACTCCTAAACCTTGTGGACAACCCTCCTAAAAGAGTTGAAGCTATTATAGGCAGGTGTCCCAATACTTTTGACAATATAGTGTATATGCACCATGTCGGCTTGAAGAGGTTAAACTGTTACAGGATGGACTAATCTTTATTTAAACACTGGAGTTTCAAGTTTATTAAAAATTGTGGCAGGATGGACTAATCTTTATTTGTCATACACTTGGTCAGTTTGGTTTTTACAGTGGTGCGTATTTGATATAATGCACGTTTTATGTTAGCAGCACCTTTTTTAATTGCTATATTATGTTACATATTTTGGGTACATTAAATTGGTGTTCATTTATGAAGCAGTGAAAAAATGTAACTGCTTCATTCTGCGGCATTCTCTGAGGAGATCTTTCACCTCTGGGTGCCAGTTTATGAAGCTTTGTAGATCGCTGCTCCTTTGGAGGAGTGAAGTGAAGTGATCTACAAATGCTTCAAACAGTGAACGGCCCAATACTGGAATCTCATGAGACATAACATTACAGTACCAGAAATTCACAGAAACACAGAGATGTCCGTTTATTAAGCAGTGATAAATTATCACCACTCAGTACACGGACAGACGGAGTGGTTAATTTGAATATATATATATATATATATATATATATATATATATATATATATATATATACACACACACACATACATATACACATATATATATATATATATATATATATATATATATATACACACATACACACACCACACACACACCCATACACACACCCATATATGACAGGGGGGCATGGTTACTGTCTAGGGGGGTCTGATCGAGGTATAAAAAAAGTTAAAAAAAAAAAATGTAAAGTCAGCAGCTACAAATACTGCAGCTGCTGACTTCTAATAATCAGACACTTACCTGTCCCGGGGATTCAGCGATGTGGGGGAACGAAGCCCCGCTTGTCCCCCCCCTCCTCTCTGAAGCGCCGGCATTGTCACTGTGGGTGCTCAGCTGTGGCTTCACAGCTGGGCACGTGCTGTGACTGGCCGGGCAATCATCTGGGACCTGTGACGTGTCCCAGATGATTGCTGAAAGGGGAGGGGGGATAGGTGATCTCCCTTCCAGCGTCGCGGTGAGCCAGGAGGAAGTGGGAGCTGGAACCCTCTAAAAAGATGGTATCTGCTCCCCCCCCCCCCCCCAAAAAAATGCCAAATGTGTCATGTCAGGGGGTCACCTTCCCTTAACCCCTTCACTACCCGCCCATAGTCATATGATGCCCACAAGGTGGATCTCCCATCCTGGGTGGGCGTCATATGACGTCCTCCCATTCCCGGCCACCTAGGGGGCGCGGGCGCGCACCGCGGCGTCGCTCGGGACCCGGTGCGCATGCCCGGCAGCCACAATGTCCGCTGGGCACCCACAATTACCCGTTAAAACAGCGGGACCGTGCGGGACCGTGGAGCTGTGTGTGTAAACACAGAGCTCCAGGTCCTGTCAGTGGCGAGGAGACCGATCATGTGATCCCAGTACGGAGGAACACCGATCGCTCTCCTCCCCTTGTGAGTCCCCTCCCCCCAGTTAGAATCACTACCTTAGGGAACATATTAACCCCTGCAGCGCCCCCTAGTGTTAACCCCTTCCCTGCCAGTCACATTTACACAGTAATCAATGCAATTTTATAGCAACGATCGCTGTGTAAATGTGAATGGTCCCAAAAATGTGTCAAAAGTGTCCGAAGTGTCTGCCGCAATGTCGCAGTCACGAAAAAAAAAAATAAAAATAAAAAAAAAAAAAAAACGCAGATCGCCGCCATTACTAGTAAAAAAAATAAAAATAAAAAAATGCAATAAATCTATCCCCTATTTTGTAGACGCTATAACTTTTGCGCAAACCGATCAATATACGCTTATTGCGATTTTATTTACCAAAAATATGTAGAATAATACGTATCGGCCTAAACTGAGGAAAAAAAAATAGTTTTTTTTAAAAAAAATGGGATATTTATTATAGCAAAAAGTAAAAAATTGTGTTTTTTTTTCCAAAATTGGCGCTCTTGTTTATAGCGCAAAAAAGAAAAACCGCAGAGGTGATCAAATACCACCAAAAGAAAGCTCTATTTGTGGGAAAAAAAGGACGCCAATTTTGTTTGGGTGTAACGTTGCACGACCGCGCAATTGTTAGTTAAAGTGACACAGTGCCGAATCGCAAAAAGTGCTCTGGTAAGGAACGGGGTAAAAATCGCCCGGTGCTATAGCGGTTAAAGTGGAAGTTCCATTTTTGGGTGGAACTCCGCTTTAATAATCTTCCACTTTCCTCCTCAGTTCCCCCCAGAATCTCTCTTCACTCCCCGATTCGCCATCTCTGAGCTGGTGAATTGGGGAGTGTAAATTCTGACTAAGAACGCCAGTGAAGCGCTGAGATCGCAGCTTCATAAACTGGCCGTTTCTGTGTCAGTCAATGAGGATTCTCAGTGTGCGGAGATCATTGGTGGGAGAACACTTTCAAACTTGTTCTACCCGATTATCTCCGTTTCATAAACCGTTTATGGACTGGATCACGGCAGTTCACTGCTTCATAAACTAACACCATTGTATTAATATTAGCGCTGCATAAAATTATTATATTCAATGTTTTTTGTTTGCACAGCTTCAGACTTAAACAAGTTCCCTCCCCCAAAAAAATTTAAAACACTCATCATTTGTAGTCACCATCACTTCTATGGTACATGAAAGCCCAACAGAATGTAGTCATTCACCGTTCTGTTTGTGCTGGGAATTTTGGTCTGTGTTTAGGAGGATCACAACAAAGTTTCTGTCCGTCTGAGAAGCTGAACAAATGCATTTGGAGCAATTACTATAACCGACTACAAGTGAACAATCAGAGGTGGCAGATGAGATCAAGATAAAAAGCTGTTATAGATAACACAACACTGCATGATACAGCACTGGATGATAAAGAGAGACACTCAATTAGGGACAGTCATAGAATGTGCACGTGGGTTGATTTGTTCCAGATGGATCAAAAACAGAATGTGAAATAGGCAGATAACATCACAAGAAACTGCTGAGATTATCCAGTTTAGAACAGGCAAGCGCCAATTGCTAGATTGTCCCATAATTAGATATCAGTCGGGTGTGAAGACACAATCTAAACAGATGATATGGCAAAAGGTTAGTGTCTGATTAAAGGAAAATAAAGCCAGCCATAGACAGATCGAAATTCAGCTAGTTCAGCAATACCCAGCTAAATTTCGATCCATCTATGCATGGGCAGGCTGGTTGTACTGAAGTCAGTCTATTTTTTTTCGTGTGATCACTGTCGACGGCTGTATTCTGATGGTGAAGAAACCTCCCACTGTTAGAATACAATAGTGCAGCAGTATTGATGGGGGAATCGTGTGGTTGAAGGAAAGAAAATTGCATAATCTATGGCCAGCCTAAGAGTGGTTTGGAGAACATTTTTAGTTGATTTATTTTTTAAAAGTGACCCTGTCACTACACTAAACTTAGAAAAAAAAAAAAAAAAAAGCTATACCTGTAAAAAAAAAAAAAAAAAAAAGGAGGAAATACCTACCTCTCCTGCTGCCCACACCAATTAACACCATTAAAATCATAAAGAAATGTCCATTGAAAGTGGTTGTACACCCTGTGGTAAGCCTGTAATAAGGCTTACCTGTAGGTGCTTGAAATATCTCCTAAACCTCCACGGTTTAGGAGACATTAACGAAAGACCCGAGCGCCAATGTTATTGGCGCATGCACACTTTAGAAAGGGCACATCGTGCCGTTTCTAATAGGGGTCATGCCGTGACTGGCGGCTCCCACGCGCATGTGATGTCACGCAACTCCGGACAGTGACAGAGCCGGAGTTCGCGGCCCCGGAAGGAAGAGGGGGCGAAGAAGAATGCTCCCTGCTAGTAGGAACAGCGGTGACATCGCAGGATTCGGTTTCAGGTAAGTGACACATAATGGGCTACTATGCGATGAGCCAACCAGGGTTTACTTCCTCTTGAAGTCTGCAGGGAAACTGGATCTGCTGGGTCCCTCGCAGTTTTCACTGCTTCCTCGTAGCAATCACGTCGTTATGGTATACTGTAGTGATGTAGAGGTGTGAACTTTGATCTTGTGAGGCCAACAAGACAGTTTATCTATTAATGTCCAACTATTCCTAAAATATTGTTATTGGCTGAACTCAAACAATAATTTCATATGCTTGGGTAACCTTAGACATATAAAAATGTTTACTTTCCAAACAAAGAGCCAGTTTACTGCCCTTTAGACCTTAAAGTGATTGTAAAGTTTTCATTTTTGTTTTTTAAACAACAAACATGTTATACTTACCTCCTCTGTGCAAGGGTTTTGCACAGAGCGGCCCGATCCTCCTTTTCTGGAGTCCCCCCTGGCATCTCCTCTTCGAGTGCCCCCACCGAGAGCCACTTTCCATGGGGGCACTCGTGCGGGCGCTCTCCCGAGTCCTGCTGCTGCGTCCATTGACACAGACAGCAGGACTGGGTCCCGCCCCCAAACTCCTGCATCACTGGATTTGATTGACAGCAGCGGGAGCCAATGGCTCTTGCTGCCATTAATTATCCAGTGAGGTCAGAGACAGCAGCTGAAGCTGCTGTGCTTGTCCTCGTCGCTGGAACAATCGGGCTCGTTTAAGGGGGGGGGGGTGCTGCAGCACAAAAAGTTTTTCACTGTGAGGGTTTACAAAAGGGATTGTAAAGGCAGAAGTTTTTTTATTTTAATGCATTCTTTAAGATCAAAAAACCTTCTGTTTGCAGAAGCCTCCCCAGCACCCCCTAATTACTTACCTGAGCCCCTTCTCTCTCCAGCGATGTCCATGAGTGTCTAAAGGCTTCCGGGACACCCCTGCCAATTGGCTTCTGTGGCTGTCAATCAAAGTCAGTCAGCCAATCAGGGGAGAGAGGGGGCGGGGCCAGTGATCCTTGTCTGAATGGATACACTGAGCTTTAACTTGGCTCGAGTGCCCCTATAGAAAGCTGCTGGCTGAGGGCCCTGTATAGGAGGGAGGGGCCAGGGGCTGCAAAGAGGGACCCAAGAAGAGGAGGATCCAGGCTGCTCTGCGTTAAAAGAAGTTAATTTTTCTCCAATCATATTCACCTCTGAATTCTCTCTAAATCTCCCATATACTCCTAAAGCTGGCCATACACTGGTAGATTTTTATACAGACATTTGTACAGAGAAACTTGTTGCGTTCAATAATGCCATCACAGACTTGACAAATGCCAATTGAAAGTACTTCATATTATTATTATTATACAGAATTGATATAGCGCCAACAGTATGAGCACCACTTTACAATATAAAGGGGGGCAGTACAATTACAATACAGTTCAGAACAGAAGGAATAGGTGGACCCTGCTCATGCAGCTTACAATCTAAAGGTGGTACAAAATGTAATGGCTGTGGAGGATGATCTGATGGATTTTTACGTGGGGTAGGCTTCCCTGAATAAAAGAGTTTTCAAAAATCGCCTACAGGCGGACATGGTAGAGGCTAACTGGACATACTGGGATAGGGAGTTCCAGGGGAAGGGAGAGGTCTTGGAGAAGTCCTGAAGGCGAGCATGGGAGGACGAAACAAGGCTTTTAACATTCAATTGAGGAATGATTGGAACTTCCCGAACAATACCACATTCACTGATAGTATTTAATTCAACAACATTTTTTCTATCCTGCTCCTTTGATTATTTTTATCACTAAGGCCAAAAACAATCATCGATATGAGCCCCTAATAGAGGCTTGAACAAATGTTCTGAAAGCAAAAATGTTGAATACAGTTCTACTGGTGTATGGCCATATTTTCATTGCACTGCTCAGAACTGTACCCCATAATTAAAGCATGGACTTATAAGCCAATAACATCCAGCTATATACCAACTAGACAAAGCAGTAGCTTCCTGACCTTATAGTACTACAAATCCCAGCACATTGCAATGTCCTTCTGGGAGTTGTAGTTCCCCAGCAACTTGTGGGAGCAAAAGAATGCCTACTTCTGCTCTCCGCCATGGGAATTACACCTGAGCCCTAGATCCAGGCATGGCTGCAGACTTGTTAAGACTGATGTTCCCAGGACGGGGAAGAAAAGTGTCTCTTAGGGCTTCTCGTGGGAATTGGAGACAGTCCAAGAACACAGAGACTCTTCTCTCTCTGTGAACTCATGCGTGGCAGTGAATGTGTTAAATGGTGGAAAGCCAGTTCTCAGCCAGACAGGTAAACTTGTAAAAGGGAAAAAAAAAAAAAAAAAACTCTGTCATTGCTCTGTCTCATCCCTTGAGCAGCAGACTCTGATCTTCCCACGCTGCTTTGAGAGATCCAGCTCTGTCCTGAGCTCAGGGCCACCGGCTCACTAAGGTCTGCTGTGCAAATATCAGGGGGCATTTTGTGTGTATGTGTGTGCCTGGGGAAGTCAATATTTGTGCTAGCTATTTAGCCATGGTGTGCATCTTCGCTCAGGTTAAGATCCGGACCAGCCCTAAGTGCCAAGCGGAGGTGATGGTACGTGTTTACACTGCGGCTTCTGGGCCTGGGAATAACCTCTCTCGCACGCCCTGACCTGGCCACTCTTGGCACCTGAGCGTTGGGAATTCTTTGGCACACAGGATGCTGGGATCCGTCTGTGCAAAAGAAGTTCAGGGGAAGGGTTGAGCTGGAGAGAGATGCTCAAAAGGCAGCTCTGTTTTTCTGCACATTAGTGCCGGAGGACCAACGTTCCAGCACTGCTGGGTACTAAGCTGTTCTGCTTGAACAGTCTGCTAATGCCAGCTGCCCAACATTCTCAATACTGGCAGAGGACAGGATACCAATACCTAATCCATAGCCTTATGACTAGGTGCTGAATCATAACAAGTCTGCTTTTATAGCAGCAAAAAGGTAAAGTTTTAAGAGGGACGTGCTGAGGTCACCATGCTGCTAGGATCCCGGCAGGACAGGGGCGTATAACACTAAAGCCGGCCCGGCTTTTTTACATGTGGTTTGTAATGCTCTTAAGAGTTGGTGCATTACCTATTTTTATTAAATGTTATGTTATAATGGTTTTTACACTATGGCGAGTCTTCCTTCCTTCTTTTTCTTTTGTGGCCCCCAACATATCCCAGAGCGCCGCGGGGGTCACAAAAGATATATACCCGTATTTATTGGTGCCTCAGAGGGAACAGGGAGGGGGCGGGACAAGTGCTGTCAGATTACATACAAGAGAATCTCCTATTTACTCAGCGGCCTCCCTAATAGGAAATCCCCTGGAAGTCTCCTGGGCTGCCATTGGACGACAGTTCTGTCATAGGAGGCGGGACTTTGTATTAAAGAGGCCGCCGAGTAATCAGGAGATTCTCCTGTATGTAATCTGTCGACGCTCGTCCCGCCCCCCTCCATGTCCCCTCAGAGGCTGCAGATGGTCATCAATCAGGCTGCACTTATGGCATTGGTGAGGCTGCGTTCACGGCACTGGTGAGGCTGCGTTCACGGCACTGGTGAGGCTGCGTTGATGAGTACTGACTCTTATTTTGCTTCACAGTTCTTTATTTTAAACGTAAGATTTTTCCTGAATCTTCCCTCTTAAAGTCCTACTCCATCATAGGAGAGACTTTCCTGGATGAGAGCCGTTATCTGATACTGATTAACAAAGCAGAGAAGAAGGCGCTTCTAAGTGTAGTAATAAAATACATTAATGACAAGGAAGAGTTAAAAACACTTACAAGCTGGAAGTGAAAAACAGGCATATCAATGAATGCATAAAGTCCAGTGGAATGCCTCCTGGGAGTAAGACAGCTGCAGGTGGAAGTAAATACAGTCTCTCTGATCCAAGATGATTCAAACCTGTAAGGTCCTCTGTTTCAGCCCCTCCGCATCAGCCCCTCTACATCAGCCCCTCTTTCCCTCAATTGGACTTTGTTACAATACTATTAAATCTTAAAGGGTAACTCTACACTTCCCACGTTTCCTTACAAAACCAACCATTGGTTTGAAGAAAGAGTGACTGGGCATGCTTCGAAACATGTACCGCCCACTCTGACGTCGATTCCGGTTGCCTGGATTCCATGCTGGTCCTGACAGCACTGCCCCCCATCTTGGATCAGAGAGACAGTATTTACCACCGCTGGTTGGCTGGAACTTCCACCTGCAGCTGTCTTACTCCCAGGTGGCATCCCGCTGGACGTTAAGGATTCATTGATATGCCTGTTTTTCACTTCCATCTTGTAAGTGTTTTTAACCCTTCCTTGTCATTAAAGTGTTTTATTACTGTATTTAGAAGCGCCTTCTTCTCTGCTTTGTTTTTCCTATAGAGTGCGCTTCCCTCCCCTGAAGTGTTGCTGTGGTGCATTAATCACATCTCAAGAGCCAGTCATGTACTGTTTGTTAAAGTCTCCTTGTTATCCAGAGCGCCCTATTCTCCACACTCCTTGATCCGATTCTGATTGGTGACCAAGGCCCGGGCTGGGTATTAAGCCACAAGCGGAAAACTGCTTGCTATCTGGTAAGCGAGCAATCTATGTGGTAGAGAGATTTGTCATGTCATGTTTGTGAATGGTGGCATCACGAGAGGACTTTGAAAAGCTAATCTTCACTAATCTTCACTTGTTTTTACTCTGAAGAGCGATTCACTGTTTTTACATTTTTATTTTGGGGTTCATGTTCACTACGAACACCATTATGTAGTTGATGTTTTTTATTTTTCAAATCTAGGTATTAATTAGCGCAGCTGTTCAAATCATTAGTAAGACCTCATCTGGAATATGCAGTTCAGTTTTGGGCACCAGTTCTCAAAAAGGATATTGGGGAACTGGAGAAAGTGCAGAGAAGGGCAACCAAACTGATAAGAGGCATGGAGGAGTTCAGCTATGAGGAAGGATTAGAGGAACTGAATTTATTCACCCTTGATAAGAGGAGATTAAGGGGGGATATGATCAACATGTATAAATATATAAGGGGTCCATATAGTAGGAAAAAAGAGATTTCATCTCCAAATACGGAAAGGTTTCTTCACAGTAAGAGCTGTGAAAATGTGGAATAGACTCCCTGCAGAGGTGGTTCTGGCCAGCTCGGTAGATTGCTTTAAGAAAGGCCTGGATACTTTCCTAAATGTACATAATATAACTGGGTACTGACATTTATAGGTAAAGTTGATCCAGGGAAAATCCGATTGCCTCTCGGGGGATCAGGAAGGAATTTTTTCCCCTGCTTTAGCAAATTGGAGCATGCTCTGCTGGGGTTTTTTTGCCTTCCTCTGGATCAACTGTGGGTATAGAATGGTGTATATGGGATTGTATGATATATATATATATATTTTTTTTGTGGTTGAACTGGATGGACTTGTGTCTTTTTTCAACCTAACTAACTATGTAACTATGTAGCTCCTTTATCTTCTTACTAAGCTGTTCTGCTTGAACAATCTGCTAATGTCAGCTGCCCAACATTCTCAATACTGGCAGAGGACAGGTTACCAATGCCTCACCCATAGCCATATGACTAGGAATCATAACAAGACTGCTTTTATAGCAGCAAAAAGGTAAAGTTTTGGGCTGCCAATACATTTAAGATGAAGACAGTGTGACAAAACGTGCGAGTTCTAGGGAAACGGTTACAGGACCTAAGGTGTTGCTAAACCCAGGACCCTGCATTCACTATATCTGGTCTCCCACAGTACACAGAACATGAAAATGCAATTATTTTACTAAACATAACCTGCTCAATACCTTTTCTCAACAGCAGTATATAGTAGTTTTGTGACTTCTATCAATGTCTGGTTAAATCTTGTAGGAGGAGTTTTCATTCTCCCTTGATTGTCCTTACAGGATGCAGGACCCCTAACCCTATTGTCTGGCCCTGTGCTGATCACGTGCATTCTCTCCCAAGAACAAAAAAAAACTTTCTAGCAATACACACCAAACTGAGCATGTGTAGAGTGCCCCCAAGGCCCTGTTCTATCAGGAGATGGTTTGGGGACTGTGGAATAAGAAGAGGATCAGAGAAGACAGGATCAAACAGCCTTTTCATACAACGCAGAGGATTAACCCCTTGGGTTCTACAGTGAGTATAACAAGCATGCTTTACTGCATATACAGATTAATTTTACTGTTGTGATAACTTGACCCTTTATTTTATTACATTAGATTCACCTGTCACTGCGTGAAACACTATTATTATGAATTTGTATAGCTGACCTGTTCCATGAGAAGAGATTATATTATATTATATTATATATATATATATATATATATATATATATATATATATATATATATATATATATATATAGAACACTAATTATTCAGCTGTCAATTTAACATCTCCACCACCATCACACTAATAATCACAATAACTAATCACATCTTAATGTATGTTGCAGCAATATATTGGGCAAAGCTTTTCCTAGTACATAAAACATATTGTTCCATTCCCTGTGGCTAAGGAACTTTTACTTTATTGTCTCAAACGCTTAAATTAGGACTCAAAATTTCAAGTCCTGAGCTACTAGCCAGGCCTTGAGAGTTACTCGCCACCAGTTGCCCCACCCAATCCCTACCCTGCCCCTAATTCCACCCCTAAACACGCCGTTGTAAATTATCTCATGAAATGACACTGTTAAATGTTATATGCAGAATTAAAGTTATAAAAAAAATATTAACAACTTTAACAATATTAACATAAAGCATATCCATGCCCATCAGTGGAGCCTGTCAGTGCCCATCAGTGGAGCATATCAGTGCCCATCAGTGGAGCATATCAGTGCCCATCAGTGGAGCATATCAGTGCCCATCAGTGGAGCATATCAGTGCCACCTCAGCAGTGGCCAGCAGTGCAGGCATAACAGTGCCCATTAATGCAGCCCAGAGAAGCCCATCAGAGAAGCCCATCAAAGAAGCCTATCAGTGGCCATCAATGTAGCAAGGATCACAGGGAGGAATCGGGAGGATTGTCGGTCAGATCACACAGAGTGGAGATCCCTGCTGTAACACAGCTTGGAGGTGAAACGTCAGCCTTTGTAAAAGTCCCAGGAGGCAGGAATTTGTTTGACAAGGGCCAGAGTTTCATATCCAAGCTTTGTCAGAGAAAGGATCTCCCAGCTGGCTCTCCTCCTGACAGTTTCCTGGCTGATCGCTTCTGGCAGAAGTGGTGCGGCCTTATTTACAGGGCATTAGAGCGGCCCGGAGGGCATGAAGGAGCGTGCGAGCGGAAATTTTGAGGGCTGGCTTAGATATTAATATAGTTATTACTAATAAGGTATATAGTGTGAACAATAATAAATTCAAAAATAATTTAAGGAGAACTGGAGCTGTAATTGTTAAAATTTATGGAGAGTGTGTCAGCTATCAGACTGGAGCTCAGCCAGGAGACAGGTAAATCCTCTAACAGGCTGACACTTCTGCTTCGACAGGGAGAGAACACAAGTAAAATAACAGCACACACAGATATCCCTAAGAGGCAAGGCTGCATTTTTAGAACAACTTAAACAAGATTCAATTCTTACAAAAACCTATTACAAATTAGATCGTGTTAATTTCCTTACCGTTCCAATTTTATATATTACTATAGCACTGGTTGCTTGACACTTGAAACATAGTTCTCATATAGGGGTGTGGATGGTGTGTAACTTACTTGTCTTGAATACAAAAGTCCTGAAGAATATCTGCTAAATCTCGAGGAAGCTTCTCCTTGGGTAATCCAAACTTCAGAGCCCAGCATCCAGCCGTCTGTCTATCACAATAGCGGAATAGCAGGGCAATGCATTGCTCCTGGAGCCAGTCATTATCTACAACTATACTCTGCAAAATAAAGAGAGTTTCCAGTCAAAAATAAATATTTTGCTGTTAAAGAAGAACTTCAGGAAACTTCCAGTCTGTTCATTGAGCCAACTCAGAAAGCGGTAATAAGTAGCAGAGTGATTTTACTGATTAGCAAAAGTGCATGTATCACAAAAATAAAAAAAAAACATTTTCCCTTCCTGTTGTCATGTGAAGCGTTACAAGGTCTCAGGTGTGAATGGGGAGCAGGTGTGTTACATTTGGGGGCATCGCTCTCACTCTCTCATACTGGTCACTGGAAGTTCAACATGGCACCTCATGGCAAAGAACTCTGAGGATCTGAAAAAAAGAATTGTTGCTCTACATAAAGATGGCCTAGGCCAGTGATGGCGAACCTTGGCACCCCAGATGTTTTGGAACTACATTTCTCATGATGCTCATGCATTCTGCAGTGTAGGTGAGCATCATGGGAAATGTAGTTCCAAAACATCTGGGGTGCCAAGGTTCGCCATCACTGGCCTAGGCTATAAGAAGATTGCCAAGACCCTACAACTGAGCACGGTGGCCAAGACCATACAGCGGTTTAACAGGACAGGTTCCACTCAGAACAGGCCTTGTCATGGTCGATCAAAGAAGTTGAGTGCACGTGCTCAGCGCCATATCCAGAGGTTAGCTTTGGGAAATAGACGTACGAGTGCTGTCAGCATTGGTACAGAGGTTGAAGGGGTGAGGGGTCAGCCTGTCAGTGCTCAGACCATACATAGCACACTGCATCAAATTGGTCTGCATGGATGTCGTCCCAGAAGGATCTCCTGACAGGATACTCTACTGTCTTGAGGTGCCACGGAGAAAATTACCATCCAGAAGTTTACAACCACGCTCATCGTAGCAGGGATATGGGGTTCGGACATCCCGGGGTCTGACAGACCAAGGAGGAGGAGCGTTCCAAATACATCCCCATTTTATGCGAACTATCCCTGCAGGGGTATGAGGATCTGGTGAGTGGGGAACTGAAGGGGAGCACGAATGTCACGTCACGCTGTTTGCACAAGATTTTTACCTATGAATGTTATTTGCACAAGTCACTTTGGACTGTTTCACTTATAAATTAGCACTACGGACTGGACTTATACAATACTGATTATTTTTCACACGAGACTTTATTCCATTTGATGAATTCACATGATTTGCTTACACATATAATTATTCAAGGTGCATTTTTGGATACACATGTAGTGATCTAGGATATCCTATACAGAAGATTATATATGCGTTTTTTTGGTTTAGTATAAACTTCACATATATATTTTTTGTATATGAGGATTTCCCTCTTGACATTTGGATCTATTTTTATATAATCACCCCTCTGGATTCACTAAACCATTTCACACAGGGTAAGCCAAAGCACACCCTGTGTGATGGCTTAGCAGGATGACCCTAAAAATCTATTAATTACACAATAGACTGGCCTTCAAACAGTAACCTCACGTGGTTAGTGGATCGTCACTATCCATTTGATAGGCAGTACCACTTACTTGTGCGCATATATAATAGTGCACATACACTCTGGTTCAATTAGGCACTTTCACATGGTTAGTCAACGCTGGAGGTCACCATATATATATATATATATATATATATATATATATATATATATATATATATATATATATATATATATATATATATATATATATATATATATATATATATATATATATAAAAAATGTATATATACACATATATATATATACACACGTTTTTAATTTTATATATATATATATATATATATACACACATACATACACACACACACACACACACACACACACACACATACACATACACATACACACACACACACACACACACACACACTTTTCGTCTGGTGCTTCACTAGTGAAGCCCCTAGGGGAAGCAGCAGCCTAGCCTACCTCAGCACAGGATTTATTAATGATATAGTTTGCTGAAGACAAGCAGACTAAGGACATGGATTAATGGAACCATGTCCTGTGGTCCGATGAGACCAAGATAAACTTATTTGGTTCAGATGGTGTCAAGCGTGAGTGGCAGCAACCAGGTAAGGAGTACAAAGACAAGTGTGTCTTGCCTACAGTCAAGCATGGTTGTGGGAGTGTCATGGTCTGGGGCTGCATGAGTGCTGCCGGCACTGGGGAGCTACAATTCGCTGAGGGAACCATGAATGCCAACATGTACTGTGACATACTGAAGCAGAGCATGATCCCCTCCATTCAGAGACTGGACCGCAGGGCAGTATTCCAACGTGATAATGACCCCAAACACACCTCCAAGACGACCACTGCCTTGCTAAAGAAACTGAGGGTAAAGGTGATGAACTGGCCAAGCATGTCTCCAGACCTAAACCCTATTCATCTGTGGGGGATCCTTAAATGGAAGGTGGAAGAGTACAAGGTCTCTAACATCCACCAGCTCTGTGATGTCGTCATGGAGGAGTGGAAGAGGACTCCAGTGGCAACCTGTGAAGCTCTGGTGAACTCCATGCCCCAGAGGGTTAAGGCAGTGCTGGAAAATAATGGTGGCCACACAAAATATTGACACTTTGGGCTGTAGGGGTGTACTCACTTTTGTTGCCAGCGGTTTGGACATTAATGGCTGTATGTTGAATTATTTTAAGGGGACAGAAAATTTACACTGTTATACAAGCTGTACACTCACTACTTTACATTGTAGAAAAGTGTAATTTCTTCAGTGTTGTCACATGAAAAGATATAATAAAATATTTACTAAAATGTGAGGGGGGTACTCACTTTTGTGAGATATTGTATATACAGTATCATTTACACATAATTCAAGAAACAAGACATGTTGCCTGCAACAACCAACCAACTTTTGGTACATTCAAATTTGAAAATAAAGGATCACTTTTGTTTCCAACAGGCAACAGAAACCCTTTTTTACAGATGAAGTTTTATTACCTCATCCCTACATACAAAGGAGAATGTACAATATACAAACAGTGAATTTTATGGCTATTTGAATATGGTTTATATCTAGAGAACAATGCCACTTCATGAAAACAAAACTTTTTTATAGAGCAGTGGGCAGAACATCGGTTAAAACCAGCCATAGATGGATCAAAATTCGGCTGGTTCCTCAGCAATAAGCGGATCAAATTTAGCCAGTTCTTGCTGAACGAGCCACGTTTCAATCCATCTAATTAATCGATTTCAGTACAACCAGCCTGTTGGGTTTTTCTGTGCGATCACTGCCAGTAGGTATAGCCACCAGCAGTGATCATTGTATTCTGACTGCACGGAAACCTCCCACAACCAGGATACAATAGCACAGTAGGAGGGATTCCCTCATCAACATTGACTGTGTTGATGGGGGAACCAAGGGATTTTCTTTCCTTCAACCTATGGTTGAAGGAAAGAAAACTGCATAATCTGTTGTTTGCCTAAGTGGTCCACTGTGTTCAAATGTCTTCGAGGACACTGTCTGCATAGTGTGCCTGTTCTTACTGTGCTTGGGTGTGGGCGTCTCCCTTAAGTACTTTGGTTTTAATTTTAATGAATACCGGTAGTTTTAGGCAAACCTGTTCTTTTCCAGATTCAGAACAAATGTTCAGGTTCAATTCGGAGCAGGAGGCGACAGTAAATACATGTTTTCCACATGCTGCCCAGCCCATGCTACCCTAAAAAAAGTGTAAAGGTTGTGGCACAATTGTGCACAATTTGCAAAGGGCTAAGGAAGCTTAACCCACCCCACATGGCAGAGATACATTGTAGAGTATGCATTTCTATGTCCTGAAATAGAAGTCTGTTTTTCAGCTCTGGTTGGTGAACAGAGTGGTATAGGGTGCAAATGGAAGGTAAAATTTGTTCGCCTTGGGCCAGCCATAGACGAGTCAAAAAGGGAACGTTCCATTTATTAAAAAACTAAAATAGCACATATGATTGTGCCATTATTTGTTTCATTTTTTTAAATCCAACATGTTGAATCAGGTAGTTTCAATTGCAGCATGAAAATCGCGTGTCGCAGCTGGCACACTAATGATGCGAAAAACAAACGACTAAGGATTTTCGTTTGGTTTTCAACTCTTCTATGGCCGGCTTTACTCTTCTGCTTTAGCCTGCCATTTAGCCTAAAAATAAGCAAGGGAAAGAGTCAATTTAACTGGTTCCTCTTGTTCATTGATAAAGCAGTTGTATGATATTGCTGCATCCATACCGCCTCATTAAAAACAGATAAAAGAGAACACTGGGCACTTAAAGGGGTTGGACAAAATTAGAGGTAAATTACCAGGTAAAAAACTAAAATTGTTACCCAATATGATGTTGGACTTCCCTTTGGCATCCAAGACGGCCTGAATTCTCTTGGGAACTGACAAATATAAGTCTTAGATGGTGGAAAATGGAATCTGATACCATTCTTCATGCAAAAATCGCTCCAGTTCTCGCAGAAATGCCAAAGGTGGAGAACGAGCCCAAACCTTGTTCTCCAAAATTGACCATAGTGGCTCTATGATATTGAGGTCCAGTAACTGCGGCGCCTAGGGAAGGTGTGACTCACTGTGTCCCACATTGCAGACTCACTCTCCTCTTTGTCCAGTCATGATCCGGCCTCCCTCTTTCTTCCTCCGCCCTGGCAAGTCTGCAATGTGGGGCACAGTGAGGCTGCAATGGGGGCACAGTGATAAGCTGTAGCAGTGTGCTATACTACTCGCTGATCCCGTGGCCCTCCTCTTCCTTCATGCTCTCTTCCACTGGAGCGATCACTGGAAGAACGGCTCCCGATCAACCCCGCGCACCGGCAGTGCTCACCCCCCACTCCCAGGCAGCCCAGCTCGCAAGCCCTCATTTTCCACTCCCAAATGCGAGTGGAAAATTTGAGGGCTGATAATAATAATAATAATAATAATAATAATGATGAAGAGTATTTATCAGTTGGATAAAATGACTAGATTGTAATCTACTGGGGCAAACAGGATCTGTTATGAATGGTTCTATAAACCCTGTACAGATAAGTGTAATATATAAGCATAATATAAATGAGGAGGTAGTGATATCACTTTTATTTAGAGATTAGCAATATCATGTCCTTCAAAATACGAATAATATTGATATAACAGCTAAAGTCTGAATATGATTAGTAGCTTTGGGGCAATACAGACAGTTTTCACTGGAGACACAATGATAAGTCTATTTCCCACTAATTCAACAGCTGTCAGGCTTTCTGACATATCTGTTCCCTCTAAAGCTGAAGGGCCTATGTCCGGGAATGCCTGAACTAAGGCCCTGTGTCAGATGTTAGAACAAAACAGACACAACCCCAGTGACCTCTGTAGGTTCTCACAGCCTGACACTGATAAGATGTTTACCTCACAGATGGGGGGGGTGATAGAATTACCTGGACATGGTCACTCCAGTTCTCCTCGGTCATTGTTTTCTGTAAAGTAAAATTGGAAACCATGTTTTTGTTACTAAGACAAACATGATATATGCTTATACAATGCTGTACCATGTTAGAATTAAAGTGACCTCACAAAGCATCAGGGAACAGGGAAGGAGGGCATTCTGAAGAACCAATGGGCATATGCAAGAGATGCTGGGACTTCAGTTCTCATTAGTACATTATTGTACTTTAAGTGATTGTAGCCTTATTAGTGCAATTGTGACAGAGAAAAAACTTCTTCAAGGTGGTACTGCTTAGACCTTGAAGAAGGGGACACACACTGAAAGCTCGTCCATGAAAAAGGATATGTTACTACATTACAGCCTCTTCCACCTTTGATTTGGCACTCTTACTGCGGTTTTATTTTTGAAAAGGTACCTTGTTAGGTACCAATGACATCAGCGGAGTGGAAAGCAAATAGTGGCATTATAATATAGAATTAGACTGACCTGTAGGCATTATATCAAAAGGACAATCCATAGAAAAGTGGTATTTTTGTTATAGGGAGGTCTAGGGGGCTGTGAAAGTACCTTAGTTCTTATGTCTTATGCCCCATACACACAGTCGGAAATTCCGACCACAAAATCCGTCGGATTTTTTCCGACGAATTTTGTCCAACACCGGTGTTGCATATACACGGTCGGACAAAGCTGTCGGAAAATCCGATCATTCTGAACGTGGTGACGTTCGTTGCGTACGACGGAACTATGTAGAGGCTAGTAGCCAATAGCTTTGGTCTCGTAATTTGATTTGAGCATGCGTAGCACTTTGTCCGTCGGAATTCTATACACACGATCGGAAAAAGTCCGATCGGATTTTTTTGTCGGAAAATTTGAGAGCAGGATCTGAAATTTCTTCCGTCACAAATTCCGACAGAAAAAGTCCGATGGTGCCCACACTGGCGGATTTTCCGACAACATGGTCCGATCTGACATTTTCCGTCTGAATTTCCGACCGTGTGTACGGGGCATTAGATGCTACATCAATTTCTCCTATGTTCTTGTCCACCTGGAAGTTTTGTGTGTTCGAGGTACTACTGCTACATTCTCAATAATATAAAAATATATTTAAAAATCCAACAAGGAGAGTGGGAGCCCCTCACATATATATAGAATGTGTACAGAATCGGGAACTCAACACAGATCTCACCAATAGAGTCCTCGAAAAATAGAAGGCTAGGTGATTTAATTCTCCAGTAGAAAAGTAGATTTAGTTTTATTAATAGATTTGGTAAAATGTAACCATTACTTAACCACCTGAGTCCCAGTATACGTCAAATGACGTCTTTTTGTTCTCCGGGGTATATCTGAATGATGCCTGTAGCTACAGACATCATTCAGATATTGCCGTTTTCAGCCGGCGATTCCCTGCACCATAAGAACGATCATAGCGGCTGTTCCGCCGCTTGATCGTTCTTACGGGCAGCAGGAGGGGACGCCCCCCCCCCCCCCCGCCGCCCTCTGGTGCTTCCAACGACTCACCGCGTCCATCGGTGAGTCAGACACAGGATCCGCCAGCCCCCAGATGATGATCATAGCGATTTCCGGCGGACCAGATGGTCGCCGGAGTCTCTATGATCGTTCGGAGGCCGGGCGCGATGTTATGATGTCACGCCCGGCCTCTGCATTCAAAAAACGGCGGCACCGCGGCTGGGAAGCGGTGATCGTTTTTTTTTTTTTTTAAATTTAAGGCTTCCCAGCCTAGAGGCGAGATGTGGGGTCTTATTGACCCCATATCTCACTGTAAATAGGTCCGATCGTGTCATATTCCTATTACAAGGGATGTTTACATTCCTTGTAATAGGAATAAAAGTAATCAAATTATATATTTATTTTTTTTTTTTTTTTTTAATGGTGTTGAACTAAAAAAATAAAAGTAAAATTAACAATAAAAAAAAAAAAAAATTTAAAGCGTCCTGTCCCCGCGAGCTCGTACGCAGAAGCGAACGCATACGCAAGTCCCGCCCACATATTAAAAAACGGTGTTCAAACCACACATGTGAGGTATCGCCGCGAACGTTAGAGCGAGAGCAATAATTCTAGCCCTAGACCTCCTCTGTAACTCAAAATATGTAACCAGTAAAAAATGTTAAAGCGTCGACTATGGGGATTTTTTAAATACCAACGTTTGGTGCCATTCCACAAGCGTATCTTCATCTTTCACATTATGCAAAAAAATTGGGCTAACTTTACTGTTTTGTTTTTTTTAAAGCAGGAAACTTTTTTTTCCTGAAAAAAACGCGTTCGAAAAATTGCTGCGCAAATACCGTGCGAGATAAAAAGTTGCAATGACCGCCATTGTATTCTTTAGGGTCTTTGCTAAAAAAACATATATAATGTTTGGGGGTTCTATGTAATTTTCTAGCAAAAAAAATTGGAATTTTACATGTAGGAGAGAAATGTCAGAATTGGCCTGGAACTCAGGTGGTTAAAGTGTTCCTCCAGCCAAAGCTTCTTTAGCTTGGGATGGTAAAATGGGAAAGAGGTCTTCTTTTATGTTTTTATTGCCGTTTTATCCCCACCAGGGAGACCTCTCCACACTCCTAACCCTTCAGAGACACAGAGAGACACAGCAGTAGGTGGAACTCTCCACAAACTTTGTGTAACCCCCACCTTTTAGATATTTCTGGAAGATTCCACCCATACTACTGGCAATAGTCACCAGGACATATAGGGGCTGATTTACTAAACAGGAAAGAGCAAACCCTGGTGCAGCTCTGCATAACAACTAATCAGCTTACAGGTTGTTGTTTTTTGTCAAAGCTGCACCAGATTTTTAACTCTTCAGTCTTAGTAAATCAACTTTATAGTGACGTTAGATCTCCTCAATAGGGACACAGACCGCAATAAAAAAACCCTCTCTCACTCTCTTGAAAAACTACAAAAAAAATAAAAATAAAAGTTTTTGTCTGATGTTTTAACATTAAATATTTCAGAATAATTCACAAATTATAAATCCATGAATAGCTAAAACCTACCTCTACAAATCTCTTATGCATGAGGTATTTCAGGGTGCCCATATGACGCTGGTTTATTATATTTGAACAGATAGCTGGGAAAAAAATTGCTTTTTTAATTTAGAAAAGACAAAAGTACATGACATAAATATACTATGCAAAATAAATAATAATAATTGCAAACAATTTTGCTGTAGTACTCAAATGATTTTTTGTTTACCTGTAAATCATTTTTAACATTTAAATGCTTGCTTTTCTCATGAGAAATATCACAGATATGCAAGCTTTGGATCTAGTGCTTGTATGTCAGACAGTGCAGCCAACGGCTTTGCTTAACAACTGCTGCCATAATCTACCTGGAATGCTTATTCTTTTAGGTAAAAAGGCATTTAACAGAGCTCAGTGCATTGATATCAGAAGAACAGTAAAGAAGAGATAACTGATGTACATACAGCATGCATGTGAAAGAAGACAATACGGCTACCTCGACAGTATATACGGCTACCTTATACAGTGCATCCGGAAAGTATTCACATCGCTTCCTTTTTTTCACATTTTGTTATGTTACAGCCTTATTCCAAAATTGATGAAATTCATTATTTTCCTCAAAAGTCTACAAACAATAGCCCATAATGACAACGTGAAAGAAGTTTGCTTGAAATCTTTGCAAATTTATTAAAAATATAAAATGAGAAAAAAAAATAAATCACACGTACATAAGTATTCACAGTCTTTGACATGACACTCAAACTTGAGCTCGGGTGCATCCTGTTTCCATGATCATCCTTGAGATGTTTCTACAACTTGATTGGAGTCCACCTGTGATCAATTCAGTTGATTGGACATTTGGAAATGCCCACACCTGTCTATACAAGGTCCCCCAGTTAACAGTGCATGTCAGAACACAAACCAAGCCATGAAGTCCATGGAATTGTCTGTAGACCTCTGAGACAGGATTGTGAGGAGGCACAGATCTGGGGAAGGGTACAGAAAAATGTCTGCAATATTAAAGGTCCCAATGAGCACAGTGGCCTCCATCATCCGTAAATGGAAGAAGTTTGTGAACAACCAGGACTCTTCCTAGAGTGGGCCGTCTAGGCAAAACTGAGTGATCAGGAGAGAAGGGCCTAAGTCGTGGAGGTGACCAAGAACCTGATGGTCACTCTGACAGAGCTCCTGCGTTTACCCGTGGAGAGAGGAGAACCTTCCAGAAGAACACCCATCTCTGCAGCACTCCACCATTTAGGCCTGTATGTTAGAGTGACCAGACAGAAGCCAATCCTCTGTAATAGGCACATGACAGCCCGCCTGGAGTTTGCCAAAAATGTACCTGAAGGACTCTCAGACCATGAGAAACAAAATTCTCTGGTCTGATGAAACAAAGCTTGAACACTTTGGCCTGAATGGCAAGTGTCATGTCTGGAGAAAATCAGGCAAAGCTCATTACCTGGCCAATACCATTCCTACAGTGAAGCATGTTGGTGGTGGGAATGTTTTTCAGTGGCAGGACTGGGAGACTAATCAGGATTAAAGGAAATTTGAATGCATCAATCTACAGAGACATCCTTGATGAAAATCTTCTCCAGAGTGCTCTGGACCTCAGACTGGGGCGAAGGTTCATCTTCCAACAGGACAACAACCCTAAGCACACAGCCAAGATAACAAAGGAGTGGCTACGGGACAACTCTGTGAAGGTCCTTGAGGGGCTCAGCCACAACCCAGACTTGAATGCGATTTAACATCTCTGGAGAGATCTCAAAATGGCTGTACATCAACGCTCCCCATCCAACCTGATGGAGCTTGAGAGGTCCTGCAAAGAACAATGGGAGAAACTGCCCAAAAATAGATGTGCCAAGCTTGTAGTATCATACTCAAAAAGACTTGAGGCTGCAATTGATGCCAAAGGTACTTCAACAAAGTATTTAGCAAAGGCTGTGAATACTTATGTACAGTACATGTGATTTTTTTCAGTTTTTTTATTTTTAATAAATTTGCAAAGGTTTTAAACAAATTTATTTCACGTCGTCATTATGACTTATTGTTTGTAGAATTTTGAGGAAAATAATGAATTGAATCCATTTTGGAATAAGGCTGCAACATAACAAAATGTGGAAAAAGTGAACCGCTGTGAATACTTTCCAGATGCACTGTATGTGAATAAATGCCAGCCTTACTGTGAGTATTTAAATTTGAGATAGGGATCAGTGGATCAAATCATCCGGTTGCCTTTGTATATTTCAAAGACGCGATTGCCCAGCTCTGCCCCTTTCACAGGGCTATAACAAAAGCTTCACTCTATTCTAGCTGGAATCCCCAATTATATTTTTTTATCATTAAAGTAAACCTGTCAAAACAAACCTGGCCAATTCAAACTGATCCTGAGATGAAAAATACATAATTCAAGGTCATCTTGAATAGGGGTCTTCAAATTTTTCAAAGGGCCAATTTACTGTCCTTCAAACATTAGGGAAGGGAGAGCGATTGAGAATAAACATGGCCACAGGCTTGGTGGAGTTGTGCCCCATCGTTGGGATAGTGAGAGGAATAGTACCCAATCATTTCTACCAGTGCAAGAAATAGTGCCCCCACTGTTGATGTCAGTGAAAAGAATAGTGCCCCATCACTTATATTAGTGGGAGGACTAATGCCCCATCATTAATGTCAGTGGCAGAATTTATGTCCCACTGTTGGGGTCAGTGGGAGGAATAGTGCCTCATTTCATTGGGAGGATTAGTGCCCAAGGGCCAGATAATAGTTAGCAAAGGGCCGCAGTTTGGAGGCCACTAATCATTTAGAAAGAATCTCATAGCAATCAGTTAATACAGATCTATTGTCATCTGAAATTACATACAACTCCTAACTTTTACCAAAAAAAAAAAAAATAGAAATTGACCTCCCTATTAACTATTATAATTAATTGCGACGAGCTGCCTCACTGACCAATAAGGACGCATGATGGGCGAGACCAAGCTCGGCTTTTACGGAATAGTTCAGACTTGCATATAATTCAGCTTTCTAGATCTCTGGTTCCAATGATCATTTTGACAATGCAATTTAGGCTCGGTTCCCATATATGTGAATTGGATGCATTTTAAATTGCATCTGATTCTATGGAGCTTGTTCACATATGTTCTGGATGGCCGCAGTCCGTTTTTCAAAACAGCCCTGTACAATTTTAGGTCCGGTTCAGATGCAATTTCAAGTGTCATGCACTTAACATATTTGCACCTGAACCAGTGCACGAAACTGCACCGGACTTGAAAAGCTGATCAGGAAAAATTTTACAACAGTCCTGTTTGGTCGGTCCCAAATGAAATGGCCGAATTTTGAGCCATCTATGGACAGACAGGTACCCACATGCCACGATTATTCCTCCCCTTCTCTAGTCTAACAACTTTGCTAGAAAGGAGACAGATTTGAGATTGACAGTTCTGATCTCTGGCAGTAGGGCCTTTTTTAAAAACCAACACTGCCATACACATAATAAAAAAAATCAATCACGCAGCCTGTGGTGCTGTGTGTCTATCAGTAGCTACTTTTGCACATACACAGCCCAGCCGATGGATTACACAATACTTCAGTGCTGTGTGATCTTTCCGCGTTCTGAATGAACGATCAGCACTGTCGGGCTGCGTTATCTGCATCACTGCATCAGTCCCAACATTGCTAATCTCTCATTCAAAAGGTAAATGCTCTCATAGCGCTGCATAATTCATCAAACTTTTATGTGTAAAAGCAGCCACTGGTAGACACACAGAGCCGCAGTGCTGAGAGATCTATTACGGTTATGAATGAACAAGCAGTGCTGATTGTCTATTCATAATAGTGAGCAATCGATCAGCTTAGAGAGGGGGTGGGGGATCTGTGCTCTCTGTATCTCCCTACACAGCCCATAATTTGGGTTTTAAAGGGGATGGAGCTACAGCCATTATAAAGAAATGCATTTTGGTGACAATGGGGCCACCAATCAGAACAGGACCAGGTGCTTTATGTTCCCTAGGGAGGTAAAGCAGCATTAGGCCCAGTTCACACTGCTGCGGTGGGGGAGATCGCATATGATTCGCACCGCACTGCAGTTCAAATCATATGCGATCTTTGTGTGATGCAAATTCAGCCATACAGATAGTATGGTTGAATTCGCATCACATTCGGCCCAAAATCGGACAGGACCCTTTTTTTCTCACCATGCGATCCGATTCCTGTCCGAGTTTGCAGATCGCACTGCGATATGCGAGCTGCTATGGGGGTGTCATTAACATTTCATTGACACTCCCAGCAGCTCGCATAGGGCAGTGTGAACTGCCTGCGAGAGACATGCGGTGCAGGAACCCGCTGTAGATTCGCAGCGTTCCCGCACCGCAGCAGTGTGAACCGGGCCTTAAACCCAAAAGAAAACATTCATTATATTGCAGCTTACCAATTTTTAAATGCGGTGGTTGAATTGGTTTTCTTTTAGGCAATCTTTCCCTTAGTTTTCACCTGGTGACCCAGCCAGTAAGTCTGTTTTTCAAAAGAAAAAAACTCTCTTGCAGATGTAGCAGTTACAGGGATGAGACAAACCATTTACTGACAGGGGTGCTTGCAATGATCAGCTTTTATTTATCTAAAACCTTTATCACAAAAGGGAAAAAAAAACTGTTTGCTGCAACTACTTATAACATGTTGTCTGGGTTTGTTTTAATTTTGTTAGTGTATCCAATTCTGCTAGTACATCCAACACTCCCCACCCCCGACAATGATGCTGTCCAAGGGTGCCCCCTGATCTCCTCCATCCAGAGTGGGGGCACTGTAATACAGGAGGTATGTTACTTACCGGCCAGGTCACCAGGGGAAAACGTCAAGAAAACGAATGCAGCCAATACATCTAATGATTGGCAAGCTGCAATATACAGTAAAATTATTATTGAACACGTCACCATTTTTGTAGGTATATTTCTAAAGGTGATACTGACATGAAATTTCCACCACATGTCAGTGACAACCCATGCAATCCATACATCCAAAAGAGACCAAAACAAGTTCAGAAATTAAGTTACGTGTAATAAAATGTAATGACACAGGGAAAAAGTATTGAACACGCCAACTGAAATGTATTTCATACAAAATCCTTTGTTGGTAATGACAGCTTCAAGACACCTCCTGTATGGAGAAACTAGTCACATGCATTGCTCAGGTGTTATTTTGGCCCATTCTTCCACACAATCAGTCTTCAAAATCTTGAGTGGGCCTCTTCTATGAACTCTGATCTTTAGTTCTTTCCATAGATTTTCTATTGGATTCAAGTCAGGTGATTGGCTGGGCTATTCTAGCAGCTTTATTTTATTTCTTTGAAACCAACTAATGCCCCGTACACAGTGTCGGATATTCCGATGGAAAAAGTCTGATCGGATTATGTTGTCGGAAAATCCGATTGTGTGTGGGCTCTAGCGGGCTTTTTCCGTCGGAATTTGCGACAGAAAAATTTTCCGACAACAAAATCCGATCTGACTTTTTCTGATCGTGTGTAGAGAATTCCAACGCACAAAGTGCCACGCATGCTCAGAAGAAATTTGGAGACAAAAGCTATTGGCTACTAGCCTCTACGTAGCCCTCGTTTGGAATGATCAGATTTTCCGACAACTTTGTCCGACCGTGTGTGTGCTACACAAGTTTTGGACAAAATCCGTCAGAAAAAAAATCAGACGGATTTTGTGGTCGGAATGTCCGACCGTGTGTACAGGCATTAGAGTTTCCTTGGCTTTGTGTTTGGGATCATTGTCCTCCTGAAATATCCACCTTTGTTTCACCTTCATTATTCTGGTAGATGGCAACAGATTTTTATCAAGAATGTCTTGGTACATTTTTCCATTCATCCTTCCTTCAATGACATGAAGTTTGCCAGTACCGTATGTGGAAAAACAGCCCCAACATCATGATGTTCCCACCTCCAAACTTCACTGTTGGTATGGAGGTTTTGGGGTGATGTGCGGTGCCATTTGACCTGCAAACACGGTGTGTATTCTGGCATCCAAAGAGTTCAATTTTGGTCTCATCTGACCAGACTATATTCTCCCAGCATTTCACAGGTTTGTCTAAATGTTTTGCAGCAAACTTTAAAACGAGCTTCAACATGCTTTTTCTTCAGTAATGGAGTCTTGCGTGGTGAGCGTGCACATAGATGTGCGCAGCCTATTGCATTAGGATGTGCACCCTAAAGCTCAAAAACACATGTGTATGTGTGTGTCTACATATATATGGCCCTGGCACGTTGATCTCTCTGGCAGCACAGTGAAAGAAGTGCATAAGCACTTCTCTTATGGCAGAGCCGGTAAGAGGGAGATCTTTCCTATCCTCCCATTGCCACACAAAATGATAACGCTAATGTGCAAGAGTTGATTAAGGTGTGCTCAGGCACATCCGGCACACCCTGTGCGCACGCCTATGAGTGTGCATACAGGCCATGGCGATTGAGTGCATTACTCATTGTTTTCTTTGAAACAATTCTACCTGCTAATTCCAGGTCTTTCTGAAGCTCTCCACAAGTCCTTGGCTCTTGGACAGCTCTTCTGATAATTATTTTCACTCCTCTGTCAGAAATCTTGCGAGGATCACCTGGTCACAGCAGGTTAATGGTGAAATTATGTTCTTTCCACTTCTATATTATGGCCCCAACAGTGCTCACTGGAACATTCAGAAGTTTAGAAATCCTTCTTCATCCCCAATGCCATCGTTTTGTTTTGCAACAATAAGGTTGCAAAGGTCTTGAGAGAGCTTTTAGTTTTTACTCATCAGGTTTCCTGTGTGACACCTTGGTAATGAGACCAATATCAATCAATATTTTTCCCTGTGTCATTCTATTTTATTACACAACTTAATGTCTGAACTTATTTGTTTTGGTTTCTTCGTATGTATGGATTGCATAAGTTGTTACCGACGTGTGGGGAAAATGTTATGTCCACAGCACCTTTAAAAATCTATTTACCTAGAAAAATGGTGGCGTGTTCAATACTTATTTTACCCTTGTATTACATTTTTCCGGTTTTACTGCTTTGAAATCAATTTTTTTTTTAACATTTTAACAGTTCTTCATTAAAAGGTGAACTCTGGGAGAAGATTTCTGTGTAAGAAAGACACAGCAGTGAAAGACACGCTGATCTCAAAAACTGACAACTAGCACGGGAAACTTCCCCCTGCACTTATGTCACGGAGGGGGGTTGGGTTAATCGGGCAGTGGCTGCAGCAGTGGGAACATGTTACACGTTCCACCTTAAACTTGTCCTTGAACTTCTTTTTTGCAGATGGCTTTAAAAAAAAAAAAAACTTAAAGCGGAGCGCCACCTGTTTTTAAGACCTATATATAAAAAATAATACTCACCTTCCTCGATCCAAAACGGTAGTTTTTTTTTTTTTTTTTTACTTACCTTTAGTTGTTTTCTTCTTGCCATCCATCGCTTCCTGGTTCTCCTTCCCTCGGATGTGGGCGGGGATATAACGGCTATTTCGTAATATCCCCTAGCCCGCACTGTCTCCTGGGAGCTTGTGTCATAGCTCCCAGGAGTCAGTGCGGCTGCCTGGCCCAAGATCGCGCAAGACTTGAAACCGAACGTGACGGCATCACAACAGTCACGTTCGGTCTCTGCTATCACAACGGGGTGGGACTTTCGCCGCCGCCGCCGTTGTGATGGCAACAGGAGCTGCTGACGACGCATGCGGGAGATTACAATGAATGGGCGTCAGTGAAATCCAGGAAGAGAACGCCTGGAGGTTTCACTCGCCCACAGGCAAGATGGAGAACGGAACGAGCTTTTTTATAAAGTGATTTTTGAAGAGAAAAAAAGAAAGGCACAAGTGCTGGAAACCGGATTGGTGAGTTAATAAATTACAAAATAGATTCTTTATTAAGGACCTTAGAAAAAAAAAAAACGTCAGGGGCAGTGGAGCCCCGCTTTAACAGAGCGGCTTTATAGCAGCGGACTTATGCTTCATTAATTGTCATAATTCTGTAATAAAGTTTTGCTTTGATTACAAATACAGAGAGTAATCAAGGAGCACAAATAGGGGAAAGCGATGCTCCATGCTCTCTCCAGTGATTGTTGTACAAAACAAAAAGCTTGTTTTTTTTTTTTTTTGATCACACGATTGCTGCTGGAGGAAAATATCAGCCAGTGAGGACTGCCCCCTTAAGCAGAGATCATGTGACCAAGCATTTAGGCTTTAGGCTAGATGAGCAGCACTGGAAATCCCAGAAGCAGCATTTTCTACCTTTGGGACAGGCACAGCACCTTTTCGCACATACCAGGAACATTTTTATGTGAGATGAAACAAGATGCATAACAGTGACACTAGTAATCTGCACAAAACATCAAGGCTGATAAACCTCATTGATTTTACATTGTTATTATTAGTATACAGGATTTATTTAGCACCAACAGTTTGCGCAGTGCTTTACAACACTAGGGCAAACAGTGCAGTTCTAATAAAATTAAATACAGGAGGAATCAGAGGGTCCTGCTCGTTTCATCAGTGAAAGATTATGAGGATTGGCTGCTATGGGTTTCTTTGTTATACATACTGCTTTTTTTTCCTTCTTGAAGATGGAATGTGCATAGAAATAAAGATTGGTTCACTAATGGCAACTGTCACATCATCTAGGACACCCCCACTCACCAGGATCCAGTTTGTAGAGGTCAAGCAGCCGAAACGCCAACTTAGTGATAGTCTTGGGGTTAAGTTTGTCTGTTTTGACAAGTGGAAGACCCTTGTATTCTCTGCAAGGTGATTATAAAACATGATTACCATTATTAAACAGAAACTTCAGGCAAATGCATTATCACATTCTTTAGGTCATTATATATTCCTTCAAAAGCCATAAAATATTTTTTCAATTAATTTAGGAAAATTACCTTAAATCGGTCTTAATCGCAAATTACTGCCCACCAGCTAAAAGCTGAAATTAGGCTTGCAGTTGGATAGTCTGCTCTGTAAAGCTGAGGGCTGTTGTGACATTGTGATCTCAGTGCTGCGTGCCTTGGGCACACAGAAGCGTCTGCCAGAGCATGAGCAAAGTATGTAGAACAAGTGGTAACTGGTGTCAGGCTTAGAGGTTCAGCAGCTTTAGCGTTATCAGTTAAAGAATATGTAAACCCAACATTCCTGGTGTGTCTGCTGTACCATGTACTGTGATGTACCATGTACTGTGAAAAAAGTATCCTGTCCTCTTTTTGTTGCTTCCTTTGTGCGCAACATCTGGTGTTCCCACCAGTTCCTATTAAAAACTGGTCACAAAAGGCATGAGAGCACAGTGTGGTCAGTTTTCGGGCTGTGCTGAGAACTCAGGATGCTCTCCTCCAATGATCAAACTTGTCCTGACACCATCACCCCCCCCCCCCCTCCCAGGCAGAGCCATTCACTGGGAAGATCAGTGTTGCTGTTTCTCCTCCTCAGCCCCTTAGGCAGCTGTGAACAGAGAGTATGTGATCACTTATATAAAAAAAAAAAACGTTTTTGTTTTTATATAGCTATACACAAGTGTTTTGCCTTTCATTTTTCATTCACTGTTTTAGACTGAATGGGTTGTTTTACAAGGTGAGGGTTTTTACATAACATTTAAAGTAGATGTAAACCCTAACGGGATGGCAGCAGGGTTTGCTAAAGCACTGTGTAAAATACACACCAAGTTCTGAAGCGCTAAGAGCTGTCAGTCCAATGTATATATAGATATATCTATATATATCCATCTCTGTATCTATATATCTATATATATGACCCGGATAAACAAGATTATCACCCAGTGCAGCTGCCTAACCACTGGAAAATGGAAGACTAGCAACAAAACAAAAAAAAGCAGCCCTCCATGTATAAAATCATAAGTCATATAAAGTACATCTAAACTGGTAGATAGATGAAAAATTGTTTGTTTATTGCACTGAAAAGATTAACAATCCCTGCACAGTTCTGTATAGGATTGTGGGATATAAAAAATGCAGCAGTCATACAGCATAAAGCATCAAAATAAAGTAAAGTTTAAAATGTTTATACTATCATCCTCCCTACAGAAAAACTAGGTAGGGAGGATGATAGTATAGTCCAGGTTGCTTGCTGGTAAGATGTTGATGTCACCAGTGCGCCCGGATCTCAGTGCTTTGCTCGGTTCTCCTGGCTCCACTGTTCCAGCATGGATTACGGTGTTTACATCTGGCAGTTTTTGCACGCCCGTGTCTCACGATCAGCCCCAACTCCTCACCAGCAGCCAGCAGAGTGTCATCTTGCAGGTGCAGTTTTTTTAAACTCATGGAGCCGAGTCTCCTGTGTGCTGCCATCGGGCTGGATATCATCTCCTCTCCACCGGGCTGTAACCGTTCTCCATATGGGTCAGGTAGTTTACTTTTTACATCTTACCAGCAAGCAACCTGGACTATACTACTATCCTTCCTACCCAATTTTGTGTGTGGTACCGCTTTGCTTTAAAAAAAAAACAAAAAAAACAAACAACATTTTAAAAAGGGGTTGCATTAGGGTTAAAAAAAAAAAAAAAAAAAACCTGGCAGTCACCGGCCCCCCCAGTTTTAATTACCTGAGCCCCTTAATCCCTTGGCAGGGATGTGCTGTCGCTCTCTCCACGGGGTCCCAGCTCTTGATTGGATTGATTGATAGTAGCGTAGCGATTGGCTCCCGCTGCTGTCAATCAAACCCAATGACACAGGCGCCAGGGGGCGGGGCTGAATCCGGCATTTGTGTCTGTGGACGCAAATGCTTGACTGGGGAGCGCGCCCGCAAGGTAACCCCCTCTGGAGAGCGTTTCTCCTGGGGGTCATCTGATGCGGGGAGGAGCTGCGAGAGGGACCCCAGAAGAGGATGTGCAAAACGAGCTGCACAGTTGAAGCAAATATGACATGTTTGTTATTTTTTTAAAAAAAACGATCCTTTACAATCACTTTAAACGTATCCTTATTTTGATTCTTTATGCTGTATGACTGCTGCATTTGTTTTTTTTATATCCCACAAACCTATACAGAACTGTGCAGGGATTGTTCATCTTCTCAGTGCAATAAACTGTTTTTCATCTATCTACCTGTTTAGACGTACTTTATATGACTAAGGCCCTTTTCACACTGGGGCGTTTTTCAGGCGGTACAGCGCTAAAAATAGCGCCTGTACAGCCCCTGAGAAAATCCGGCCCCATTCACTCCAGTGTGAAAGCCGGCGGGCTTTCACACTGGAGCGGTGCGCTAGCAGGACGGTCAAAAGTCCTGCTAGCAGCAACTTTGGAGCGGTATATGAGCGGTGTATTCACCGCTCCTACCCATTGATTTCAATGGGACACCGCGGTAATACCACAGCAATACCGCCGCAAAGCGCCGTTACGGCGGCGCTTCGCGGGGGATTTTAACCCTTTTTCGGCCGCTAGCGGGGGTTAAAACCACACCGCTAGCGGCCGAATACCGCCGCTAAAACGACGGTAAAGCAGCGCTAAATATAGCGCTGCTTTACCGTCGCTGCCGCTCCTACCCCAGTGTGAAAAAGGGCATTATGATTTTACCCATGGAGCGCGGTGTTCCAACGCATAGCTACTGAACTCCTCCAGCCTCCTTCAGTCACTTCCTGTCTACATGCACTTGCTTCATTATTGGCCATGCATCACTGCCCTGGTCCTGCTTATTGACAGTGACAACAGTGGACCATTTCTGTACAATGTGAGTTACATAGTTAGTCAGGTTGAAAAAAGACACAAGTTCATCCAGTTCAACCACAAAAGAAAAAAATAATATCATACAATCCCATATACCCAATTCTATACCCACAGTTGATCCAGAGGAAGGCGAAAAACCCCAGCAGAGCATGATCCAACTCGCTAAAGCAGGGGAAAAAATTCCTTGGTATGAGCATGTGAAATGGTGACAACACGGGAGCACAATTGGAAGAAAGTTGTCACCCCATAACAGAAAATGCCTGAACAAGAACCTTTAAAAGTACAATTTAAAAAGGGATTCAAATAATTAATGGGGCAGCAAAAACCAAACTTTTATTTAAGAATGCAAAATCCATGGGCTGACACTGCTTTTGCCGACCAGGAACAAGTACAAATATAAGCAGTTCTGAAGCTTTTCTGATAAAAATGTACAGCATGTACAACAAGAAAGACGGGAGAGAGAGAGAGAGAGAGAGAGAGAGAGAGAGAGAGAGAGAGAGAGAGAGAGAGAGAGATGAGAAGAGAGAGAGAGAGAGAGAGAGATAGAGAGAGAGAGAGAGAGAGAGACAAGGGAAATAAAGGAGAACAAAGAGAGAGTGGTACATCCTAAAATGTATCATAAGGGGTTTAATACTGTACGACTGGAAGGGACTCCAGGAGCGGGTTAGGGGCACAAATCACTTGTCTTGCCTTGGGTGCTGACAACCCACGCTACGCCACTGGGGCTGGTATGACGTTTTTTCCAGGGCTGGTTTTTATTCCCAGTCTGGCCCTACGGTTAAGAAGGTAAAGGAGTCTGGCAGAAGCAGCAGCATTCACGACAGACTTTAGAGGGGATAGCTTATTGAGAGGTAGGCCTATGAGGAGGGAGTTGCAATAGTAGATAATAACAGAGAAAACAATAGTAGATAATAATAGAGAAAACAAGTGAGTGAATGAAGAGCTTGGTGGTTTTATTAGTTAACCACCCAGCCCTGGAAGGATTTGCCCCCTTCCTGACCAGGCCATTTTTTGTGATACAGCACTGCGTCGATTTAACTGACAATTGTGCAGTCGTGCGACGTTGTACCCAAACAAAATCCTTTTTTCCCCACAATTAGGAGCTTTCTTTTGGTGGTATTTGATCACTTCTGCGGTTATTTTTGTGCTATAAACAAAAAAAATTTAAAATAGCGACAATTTTGAAAAAAAAAACACAATATTTTGTACTTTTTGCTATAATAAATATATTAAAAAAAACAAACAAAGTTCTTCATTAGTTTAGGCAGATATGTATTCTTCTACATGTTTTTGGTAAAAAAAAAAAAATGCAATAAGTGTATGTTGATTGATTTGTGCAAAAGTTATAGCGTCTACAAAATAGGGGATAGATGTCATTTTTTTTTTTTACTAGTAATGGCGGCGATCTGCGATTTATATCGGGACTGTGACATTGCGGCGAAATGATCTGCCACTTTTGCCAAGTTTTTGGGACTGTGACAGACCTGGCTGGGACACAGGCTGTTGGAGGGGACTGAACGCGAGCCTATTACCTTGCGATTATGGGCCCTGGCATTTGGGGGAACAGTGCTCTTTGAGCTGCAAGCCTGGGACCCCTGAGCTGGTGGTACTTGGATTCAGGTCCATGCTGGCCCCCCAATACACATAGAATCTGTATGTGTATTTGGCATATTAGCAAGAGACGCTAATGTCATGACTCATGAACTCCAGCCACCTGTCTGTTGTGTTAATGCATATAGTCTGGCTTGTAAGAGTATTTCACCTATTGTTGTATGTGCTCATTAACCCTGCAATTGAATGAAGGAGTCCAGTGTTGATTAAGATAATTAGCTCATGCTAATTAGGTTAAGCTTTAGTCATCTGGCTGTATATATGTGTGACATGTCAAATAAAGAGTAATTCCTGATGTAGCCTACACTGGTGTTGTCTGGTGACTGGGTGAGCTAATGGGTCTTGGATTGTGTGGTACCGGACAGAGGAAGCATTTACGGCGGACATATTGAGTACGAGGTCCGTCACAGGGACCATTGACATTTATACAGCAATCAGAGCTAAAAATAGCCACTGATTACTGTATAAAGGTCACTGGCAGGGAAGGGGTTAACACTAGGGAGCGATCAAGGGGTTAAATGTGTTCCATCACTGTGTGTTCTAACTGTGGGTAGGAACAACCATCTGTCTCCTCTCCCCTGACAGAACTGGGATTTGTGTGTTAACACACACCCATCCCTGTTCTCGTTCTGTCACGAGTGATCGCGTCGGCCCAGCGGACACCGCGCGTGCCTGCCATAGTGTCTTAAAGAGCCGACGTATACCTACGGCGATTTGCACAGCCATGCCAACCTGCCGCAGTATAACTGCGGCGTCTGGACGGCTAGCGGTTAAAAAGGAGCAAATCTTTGAGATGTTACGGAGGTGAAGTCAACTAGCCTTTGACAGCGATTGGATTTGGGGCCAAAAGGACAGGTCAAAGTCTAGAATTACACCTAGTACCCTGGCGTGAGGGGAGGGGCTGGTAGTTGTATTATTGATCTTGATGGAATTATCATGGAGGGGGGCACTGGCTGGGGGAGGGGTAATATTATCAGCTCGGTTTTAGAGAGATTTAGTTGAAGGAAGTGGTGCAACATCCATGCCGATATGTCAGTTAGTAATGCGAGAGGAGACTGAGTGAGGTGAGTAGAGAAATTTTGGCGTCATCGGCGTAGAGATGGTATTGGAAACCATCGAAGGTTATCAAGTGACCAGGCCTTGGGGGACCCCTACAGAAAAAGGAAGTGGAGGGTAGGAGACCGAATTATAGGTAATACTGAAGGACTGCTTTGATAGGTAGAAGGAGAAGCAGGAAAGAGCAGAACCTTGGAGGCCAGGAGTGGAGTTTTTTGAGAAGGAGTGAATGGTCAACAGTATCAAAGGCTGCAGAGAGGTCTAGTAGTAAGAGTATGGAGTAGTAGCCATTGATTTTAGCAGTTAGTAAATCCTTAGTGAGTTTTAGTAGGGCAGTTCCAAAAGCTCCTGCTGCTGCCTGTGTCTCCTGTAAGATCAGAAAGTGAAGGAAGAAGAGATGCAGCTGGGACAGCGCTGGATGGTGAGAATCATTAGGCAAGTGTTTAGGGAAGGATGGGGGCGTGGGGTGGGGGAAATAGAGGGAAGCATTTTACCATAATGCAGGGAATGCATTAAGGTAAGAAACGCGACTATAACAGCTGCCCTAAAACGCAATCACAGAATTGCGCAAAAAAGTGCACATGCTCTGCCGCACCTCTGAGGTGTGAACAGACCCTTAAAGGTTTTTAACAGCTTACAAACACCTGCTGTGTATTTGCATTAGAGGACTGGCGGGCTGTCAAGATTCCAATAAAAAGTGATTTTGTGAACGTTGAAGAATTTGTGCAACTATAATATTCAGGATAGGTCTTGGCTTCGGAAGTCTTGTGTCGGAAGTAAAGAGAGAGTGGAGAGGGAGTGGCATGGAGTCTGAAAAAGAAGAATTTGCTTAATTTGGAGATCTAACAAAACCAAAAATATAAATCATGCCTACCTGCTAAGTTTCCTGGGGTTAAATCTGGATAAGCTCCATCGGTCCAACATCTGGAGCAGTTTAGTTTGCAGCTCTGGGTTCCCAGCAACATATGCCTCCACAAGATTAAACCTCTCCATTAGCAGCAAGGGGGTACACATCTGTAGAATAAAAGAAACCAAAGACCATTACAGGGCACATCCCAGCTATAAATTAAACAAAAATAATTCTAACCCCTGACTCCCCATTGGAGAGAATGCCCCTCACTTCCTGTCTCAGTCACATGACAGGAAGTGAAGGAAAATCACTCTAAACCCCTGCTCTTTTTAGTTGCATTCCACTTTATTTTTGTTTTGATCATGTGCTGTGTTTCTGTTGTTTATTTGAATATTTTAGGAGAAAATGTTATAACCAGGAAATTATTCATAGCTTCTCTATTCAATTGCATACAAAACCATGAGTTGATACACATCTGTGCACATTTTTGAGCATTTAGTGTACTTGATGGAAAACATCTGCGCAAGCACATATCTTGTGGAAAACAAAGAACGCCAGTATTGCTATACACCTAAAATAAGAATTAGTTAAATAGTTTGTGGCTGGGGCTGGGGTTCTGGAGCTAGATACAAAGATGGGTAGGTGTATCTTTCTTTTCAGAAAAAGATCTGTCCATTTCGGCCATGTTACAGCAAGCCATGGACATCTGGCAGAGGATAAATGTGCAGTATGACCTCTATGCCAAAATGTATTTTTTGTGCAAAGCCTTTCCATAGTGGAAGTGAGGAGGTATCCTCAGCACTGGGCATATGCCTAGAAAAAGTAAACCCATCTAAAGAATCTATACCGGAGATTGTCAGGACAGAGGTTTATACAGCGCACACAGACCTATCATTTCCCACATCAACCATAACCAGGCAAAATCACCTTATATCTCTATGGGCACCTGAAAGCCCCACTCCAGTCACATTTTATATTTTGGTTTTGAACACACTAGGAAAGAGATAGAACTTTTATTGAGTAGCTGTATGTGACTTCCTGTCCTGGTGTCACAAAGATTAAAGGTTAACCTGGTTGTAAAGTTCGGTTAAAAAAAAAAAAAAAAACACAAATATGTCATACGTATCTCGGCTGTGCAGTTGGTTTTGCACAAAGTGACCCTGATCCTCCTCTTCTGGGGTCCCTCCGCTACGCTCCTGGCCCCTCCTCTTCTCGAGTGCCCCGTCGGAGAAGCGCTCTCCTTCGTGGACACTTGTGCGGGCACGCTCACGTGTCCTGCAGCTGCGTCCGTAGACCTAGACAGCAGGACTCGGCTTGGCCCCCCGGCTCCCCCATCATTGGATTTTATTGACAGCAGCGGGAGCCAATGACTGTGCGGCTATCAATCTATCCAATTAGGACAAGAGACACCAGCCGGAGCTGATGTGCTTGTTCCCGCCGTGGGAATTACGGGGCTCAGGTAAGTATGAGGGGGGCTCAGGGGCGCTGCTGCAGCAAAGGAGGTCTTTCACCTTAATGCATTAAGGTGAAAACCGGCGAGGGTTTACAACCCCTTTAAGAAAACTGCGGGACGGGGCGCTTTAAAAAAAAAAAATTTTTTCTCATTTATTTTACTTTTTATTTTTACACTGTCCTTTTAAAAAAATACAAATTTTGGGTCACTTTTTTTTCTATTACAAGGAATGTAAACATCCCTTGTAATAGAAAAAAAAAAAAAAAAACAACAACATGACCGGACCTCTTAAATGTGAGATCTGGGGTCAAAAAGACCTCAGATCTAACATTTACACTAAAATGCAATAAAAAAAATAAAAGATTCCCCTTTAAGACCATTGGGTGGAAGTGATGTTTGACGTCTCTTGCGTCATTCAATGTTATGGAGCCGAGCAAGGGCTATCTTACCCTCACTTGGCTCCATGTCTATCAGGGGGAAGGACGCGATCGTCTCCGATCGATACCGACGGCTCCAGTAAGCGGCAGAGATGACCGCAACACAGCGGGTTAGGAGGCCTCACCCGCCCCTGATAAAAGTGATCTCGTAGCGCATCGGCCACGGAGAACACTTTTATCCGAAAGAGCGCTGCTCACCGTTGTTTGAAATACCGGAGTTATGGCAGCTAGCTAAGCAAAGTACCGACGTACAATGGCGGCAATTTGTGCGAATCGGTTAAAGTGATTCTAAAGGCTGAAGGTAAAAAAGAAACTTCAGTATATAGCTCTCTCCCCACTTACCTGAGCCCAATCATAATCCAGTGATGTGCACAAGAGCGGCTGCTCTCTCGGCTCTCTACCTTTGGCTCCCGCTTCTGTCAATCACAGCCAGTGAGGACAGAGTGGAGAGCGGGGGCGGGGGCTGCTCTGTGTCTCAATGGACACACACATACGAGGCTCAGGAGCAAACATGCACGAGTGCTACTTGCACTCAGCAGGGGGGGAGCAGCCAGGAGCGTCGACAGGGGATCAGAGAAGCGGAGGATCGGGGCTGCTCTGTACAAAACCATTTCGCAGAGCAGGTAAGTAGAACATGTTTCTTATTCCAAAAAATAAAATAAAAATAACTTTAGCATCACTTTCAGTCATGCAATTAGAGACCCAGATATTATAAGGGCCATAACTAGAATAGCATGTTATCCACTTACTTGTTCCAGGTCCAGATCTGGCTGCAGGTTCAGTTTGGTACTTAAAATAGCTGCCTGCAAAGTAAGTGAAAAACACTATGTATTTTTTTTAGTAATAACATTTTTTCTGCTGCAAATATATTCCACAGCACAGTACAGAAAACAGTTTTACATCAAACCCAACAGAGCTTCTACTCTAATGGCTGAAGCTGGACATACAGTAGATGGGTTGTTTTATTTGCCGATCGGCCAAAGGGCTGATTGGGAAAAACAAAACAAAAAAAATGGTTCTCCCATCCACACAAACAAGGAGGATGGAGGAATCCTCCCTGCTGTGCTGATCTGACAACAGGGACTCCTCCGCTGCCAGAAAACACTCATCAGCGCTGCAGCCGCTGATCGAATGAAAACTATCCCCACGACCAACAAAAGTTAATCGTTTGATCGTCTTCTGTTCAGCAGAAACTGCCATAAAGGGATTGAAATACGGCCAGTCACTGCTGACCTTTGATCCATCTATGGCCAGCTTTACACTGGTTGAATGCTAGTGCCCTATGCCACTTAAGCTAACACCATGTGATTAATGCCTTGGTATCTGATAAAAATAAAAGGAAACTATAATATTTTAAGGGTATTTTCACATTAGATGCAGCGGGGCTGGCTGGGCCTCTATTCCAGCACAGTCCCACTGCATGAACTGCATGTCTCCTGTGCGTCGGGGTTCACACCACTGCGTTGTGTTGGTGTACAGGCATGGTGCACTGAGAAAAAGTACTGCATGCAGCGTAGCGTGAGGCACTCTACTACCTCATCCCGCATGGCTGGCAATTGAACTTTATGAGATGTCTCTGACATCTGAATAAACGGTGTTAAAAAAATTTAATAAAAATAAAAAGCAAACAGTGTGAACCACAGATCTCACTACACACCAGCCACTGTGCTGCAATGAAGCAGTCTGTGTGAACCAGCCCTATATGTTTCTTTTTAAGTTTATACCTTTTTGTTTTATATTTTATTTCTGTTATTTACATAACATTTTTTATACAGAGTGTATCCACAACAAAAGATTTCCAGTGCATTAAGGATTTACTAAAGAGAGCAGCACAGAAGCGGTTTGCTTTTAGACTCTCTCTGTGAAATTTCTTACTGAGCTAGCTGTGCACATCAGGGGGAAATTCCCTATTCAGAATTTTGTCTAGTGTGTGCATATTTTAGTTTGAGCTATGGAGCCTTGTAGACACCAAGACTACTAAAACTGAAGAGTGCAAAATATGGTGCAGCTCTCTATAGAAACAAACCAGCTTCCAGACTTATTTGTCAAAGGTTAACCACTAGCTGCCAGCTAGTTCTGGGATGCCATCATATGACGGTGTGCCGTGATCGCGCACGTGGGTGGCGCACTCTGATCGCAGTGTCCGGAGGACACTGCTGATCACAGATTGAGGTAAAGAGCCAATCAGTGGCTCTTTACCACGTGATCAGCTGTGTCCAATCACAGCTGATCACGAATGTAAACAGAAGCCAATAATCGGCACTCCTTTTCTCATGCTGACAGAATAAGGAGAAGACAGTCGAAAATCGGCTTCTCTAAAAGGAACATGTACACTGATAAATGGGGCACCGATTATCAGTGTCCTGATTATCAGTGCACTCAATAGTGCTGCCAATCAGTGCCCACCAGTGCTACCAGTGTCATCTATTAGTGGCACCTACCAGTGCCCATTAGTGCCACCTACCCAAAGAGCCTAGAACTCTTTTTAAAGTGTTTTTTTTTTTTGTACTGACTAGAACAAAAAGAATACATTTAAAACCACTATACATTTTTATAGGCATAATTAAATATGCATTTGAATTGGGGTTGCCCCCTCATCCCTTTAAACCCGAACACGTATGAATTACACAGGTTCTGAGGCGAATTTAATTCAGATAAGGCACCAAAAACAAGTGATTTTGAATCGGAGTTCCGCTGAATTTTTTTTTTTTTTTAAGCCAGCAGCTAAAAATACTGCAGCTGACGACTTTTAAAATATGGACACTTGCCTGTCCAGGGCGCCCACGATGTCGGCACCCGAAGCCGACCCATCCCTTGGCTCTCGGGTGGAGGCGCCGCCATCTTCGGTAAGGGAATCAGGAAGTGAAGCCTTGCGGCTTCCCAGCCTGGTTCCCTACTGCGCATGTGCAAATCGCGCTGCGCGATCCCACTGGTACCTGCTGTCTTATGGGACCTTTGTGTCTCCAAGAAGACAGCGGGGGGGGGGGGGGGGCGCCGGACATGGCGTAGATGTAGATAACCGGATACTGCTGCTATCTATGCCTGGAAGTGGGAGCAAATACCTGGATTAGAACGGTATCTGCTCCCCCCTCCCCCTGAAAGGTGCCAAATGTGACACTGGGGTGGGTGGGGATTCCGAAAAGTGGAAGTTTCATTTTTGGGTGGAACTCCGCTTTAACTACCATCTTAATCAGCCACAGAACCTGTGTAATTAATATGTACTTGATTTTAAAGGGATGAAGTGGCAACCCTCCTTTGAATGCTGATAAACATAGGAAGGCACTCAGAAAGGGGGTGAGAGGGGAGGTTTCAGGAGTAAGGAACATTTTTCCAAGATTGTAAGCTCTAACGAGCAGGGGTCTCCGATTCCTCCTGTATTCAATTGTATTGTAACTGTACCGCCTGCCATCATGTTGTAAAGCACTGCGCAAACTGTTGGTACTATATAAATCCTATATAATAATAAATCCTGTATAAGAATTTGTGCAAAGTTTTTTTCACTAATTTCTGGTGTGGAAAGCTCCACATGGTGTCATAGGATTTCCTGTTCTGAAAACCAAAATATCAACACATATACAACATTAACAGTATGAAAAAGTCAGAGCACGGCAGCCACCATCTGAGGTTTCCGATATAAGTATTTTGCCCCGTGACAGATTCTCTTTCATTCTTTAGGCCAAGCAGAATTTTATCTCGCCTGTCTAGAGGTGCCAGGGATGGCGATTTACTCAAGTGACATCCACAGGTAGCGCCGGCCCTTCAAGAACACACCGCAGCATACCATGCTTAGTCTACACAGACAGAGGCCACCCTGAGACCTTAAATACATCCCAGGCCATTCATTCTCAGGACCCTTCGCTAATCCAAGCTGACAAGAGGCTGAATGCATTTGCTGCACTATCAGAAAGCAGTGAAGCATGCACGGACTGCCAGACTGGGCCTCTGTTTGTGTGACAATGGCTGTTCTCAGCGGGAGGGGCCTGCCTGTGACAAGAGGCACCTTTGTCCTCTCCTCTCTGCCTTTTGGAGTGCAGCAAAGTCTCATTCAGCCTGCCACAGTCACTCTTTCAAAAGGCTGAAGTGTAACATGAGACAGCCATGAAACACTAGCCAGCCTTCTGCCTACCCCTTATTATTCTCAGGCACCGCCTGCTCCATTCAGGGGGTCTTCAGAGAATAGCTGCACACTACATGAGCCTCTGCTGTGCTCTGAATTCCACCATTGTCTGCTAATAATCACAAGAAAGGAGAAGCCAGGGGAAAAGAGGACATAGGCATCACTGAAGCCATCTTGAATATCCAGGGAGCCATTTTAGAGGATATGGTGGAAGTTTCTGCAAACGTATACCTGGCCATATCATGGCTTACAGTAAGGTGAAATAAAAGTGCACTATCATCCATTCCAGGATCCATTTTGTGTCACCGGGTGGTCCTTGTAGTGGACCCCTGTAAAAAGGCTAGGTACATAATAAAGATAAAATAGTTAAACTGTGTTCACACCCATGCAATCCGATCCTGCAAATCGCACTGCGTTTTGCGAACCGATTTTGGGGTGTCGTTAACATACACACCTGCAGCGGTTCGCATGAACCGGGTGCAATTTTGATGCAGTGCGGAAAGTGCACAGAATTCACTGCGAATTCTGCACCGCATTAGTGTAAACCAGGCCTAGACAAGAGTGATCGAGTTACATTTCAGACAATAAGCCTCTGTTCACACCGCTGGGGCTTTGAAATCACGCTACTTTAGTGCGATTTACGGTGCCGATTTCATTGCGGCTTGCGACTTCATTTAACAGAAGTCGGTAAACAGTAGTGCAAGAACCTTTTTCATAAATGACGATATGAACTGTTCCATTGCCAGCAACGGGGTGCGACTTGTCATGCAATTTTAAATCACACGACAAGTCGCACCGATGTGAAATGGGGTTAAATTGTGTCATAACGTAGGATATTAAAAATAAGTATGTTGATTCTTTAGGACAAATTTTTGTTCTAGTGTTAAATATTTTGTATTTTAAAGAGGCCCTGTTACTACGTTTTGAATGGTCTAAAAAAAAAAAAAAAAAAAAAGGCAATCTATATTATAGATACAACAATCATCTTATGCCCACGGCACTTTTAATGAGTCACACCTCAAACATATATAAAAAAAAAAAATGTAAGAAAAATTATTGACATACATTTAAAAGCAACACATAATACACATAAATTGGTATTCAAAAAGTACATATTAAATACTAAATATATATCAAATAATTTTGCTCACATTTTATTTATTTATACGTTTGAGGTGTGACTCATTAAAAGTCCCGTTGGCATAAGATGGTTGTTGTATGAATACTAATTGGGACTGAGACATCACCTCTACCCACCTCACACCAGTGCCTTCTTTCTTGTCAGTCTATATTATAGCTACTAAAAGTTGCACTCTTCCTACAACGATATCTTCATCAGCTCAGCTCAAATAAAAGCACATTGAATCGACACTTCCTGGAGTGTCAGATCCACTGTCTTTTGAGCAATTGCTTCCTCCCTTGGCCCCTACATCATTTATCTTTTAATCCTGCAATTAGACAAATAATGAGATTGAAAACCACTGCATACTAAACACCGACCTAGTGAACACAACACTAAAAAAACATTTGGCCTGGCTTTATATACACTTTAGGCCTCATGCACACTTGAGCTCAAAAACACTTCTTTTACAGGCATTTGAGCTTTTTTTTCTCTGCCCGCCCCCCCCCCCCCCAGGTTAACCTACAGTATCTCACAAAAGTGAGTACAGGGGGTCCCCGAGTTATGAACTCGTTAGGGACTGCCCACCTGTACGGAAGTCGGAAATGTTCGTAAGTCGGCCGCGCATGCGCATACCGACAAATACAGAGATTTCCGGACATTTCCGAAGTTCCGTCTAATGCCGTTCTGCGCATCCGCTGCAAATTACGGACATTTCCGGCATTTTCCGTGGCTCCGTATGGCGGCGCATGCGCAGAACGGCCGAAAGACGGCGAAAAACAGCAAAAAATGGCGGAGGGTCCCCGCAGCGCCCCGTTCGTAAGTAGGGGTTGTTCGTAACCCTCTTGGGCATGGAGCTCACCAGAGCTTCACAGGTTGCCACTGGAGTCCTCTTCCACTCCTCTATGACGACATCACAAAGCTGGTGGATGCAAGACCCCTTTCACACTGGGGCGCTTTGCAGGCGCTACATCGCTAAAAATAGCACCTGCAAAGCACCCTGAAACAGCCGCTGCTGTCTCTCCAGTGTGCTGGCAGGACGGTAAGGCCCCTTTCACATGGGGCGGGCGCCGGCGATAAAACAGCGATATTTTTAGCACTGATTTAGCGTCATTTTAGTGGTGCTATTCGGTAGTGGGGCGTTTTTAACCCCCGCTAGCTGGCGAAAAAGGGTTAAAAACCGCCCGCAAAGCGCCGCTGCAGCAGCAGGAATAGCCACGCTGCCCCGTCAATTTCAATGTGCAGGAGCAGTGTCCTGCAAGCGCACCGCTCCAGTGTGAAAGCCCTCAGGCTTTCACATTGGAGACACAGCAGCGGCTGTTTCAGGGTGCTTTGCAGGCGCTATTTTTAGCTTTGCTAGCAGCATCTTTGGAGCGGTGAAGGAGCGGTGTGTATACCACTCCTGCCCATTGAAATCAATATACCGCTGCAGCAGCACTTTGCGGGTGGTTTTAACCCTTTTTCGGCCGCTAGCGGGCGAATAGCGCCACTAAATTGGCGGTAAAGCGTAGCTAAAAATATTGGCGTTTTACCGCTGACGCACCCTCCGGCTCAGTGTGAAAGGGGTCTTAGAGACCTTGCGCTCTTCCACCTTCCATTTGAGGATGCCCCACAGATGCTCAATAGGGTTTAGGTCTAGAGACATGCTTGGCCAGTTCACCACCTTTACCCTCAGCTTCTTTAGCAAGGCAGTGGTCGTCATGTTGGAATACTGTCCTGCGGCCCAGTCTCCGAAGGGAGGGGATCATGCTTGGCTTCAGTATGTCACAGTACATGTTGGCATTCATGGTTCCCTCAATAAACTGTAGCTCCCCAGTGCCAGTGCACTCATGCAGCCCCAGACCATGACACTCCCATTACCACTCTTGACTTTAGGCAAGACACACTTGTCTTTGTACCCCTTACCTGGTTGCCACCATATACGCTTGACACCATCTAAACCAAATAAGTTTATCTTGGTCTCATCAGACCACAGGACATGGTGCCAGTAATCCATGTCCTTAGTCTGCTCGTCTTCAGCAAACTGTTTGCAGGCTTTCTTGTGCATCACCTTTAGAAGAGGCTTCCTTTTGGAACGACAGCCATGCAGACCAATTTGATGCAGTGTGTGGTGTATGGTCTGAGCAGCAATGCTGGCAGCACTCATACGTCTATTTCCCAAAGACAACCTCTGGATATGAAGCCGAGCATGTGCACTCAACTTCTTTGGTAGACCATGGCAAGGCCTATTCTGAGTGGAACCTGTCCTGTTAAACCGCTGTATGGTCTTGGCCATCGTGCTGCAGCTCAGTTTCAGGCCTAGACCATCTTTATTAGGGATGAGCTCCGGCGTGTTCGCATGCTCCACGTGCAGAGCCCGCCAGGAAGTTGGCGCAGCGCTGCGCTTATCACAGGCAGGGTGAAATTTACCTTACTCTGCAGCCGCGCATCGGGAAATGTCTCACTGCCTGTGATTAGCGCAGCGCTGCGCCGACTTCCTGGTGGACTCTGCACGTGGAGCATGCTAACACGCCGGAGCTCATCCTTAATCTTTATGTAGAGCATCAATTCTTTTTTTCAGATCCTCAGAGAGTTCTTTGCCATGAGGTGCCACGTTGAACTTCCAGTGACCAGTAAGAGAGCGAGAGTGATAAACACCAAAATTTAACACACCTGCTCCCCATTCACACCTGAGACCTTGTAACACTAACGAGTCGCATGACACCAGGAGGGAAAATGGCTAATTGGGCCCAATTTGGACATTTTCACTTTTGTTGCCAGCAGTTTAGCCATTAATGGCTGTGTTTTGAGTTATTTTGAGGGGACAGCAAATGTATACTGTTATACAAGCTGTACACTTAATACTTTACATTGTAGCAAAGTGACATTTCTTCAGTGTTGTCACATGAAAAGATATAATAAAATATTTACAAAAATGTGAGGTGTGTACTCACTTTTGGGAGATACTCTAAGTGTTCACAAAAGTTTAGAGGCAGAAAAAACATCACTTGTGCATTCAGGTGAGGAGCATTAAAATAAAAAAACACCTGACATTCCTAAACACAAGTAAACGCATCTAAACGCATCTAAACGTGCATTACTGCAAGGAGCTTTTAGTGCTTGAGCATTTTTTAATTTCAATGGCCAGAATAAATTAATATTCTGGCCACTGAATTGAAAAAATGCCAAAGTGCTTGACACACCTAAACGCACTTGAAAAAAACATGGCTTAACAGCATTTTTGCAGTTGCTTTTCTCCTTCAAGACAAAAAGAATTAGAAGACCCCTATGTGCACGAGGCCTGAAAGTAGGCCTTGCACTCTAAGCCAGGTCTGCCTTTTTATGCCAGGTTTGCTTGCCCCCCCCCCCCCCCCCCCCAGTAGGGAGGAATGTAGTAATTATACTTACCTTCAGACATGGGAGTAAGTCACACATGTGCAAGTCACAAGCGAGTCTCAAGTTTTAACCTTCAAGTCTCAAGTAAGTCCCAAGTTACTGTGGCGAAAAGCAAGCAAGTCAAGTCGAGTCCCTGCTAGAAGTCAAGCAAGTCAAGTCAAGTCATTTATTTTGGTCAAGTCATAAATCAAGTCAAAATACTGATCTACCCCATTTCCACCTTTAAATGAGTTAAAAGTCAGTGTTCAGGGAAGGTTTTGTTTTAGTTTCAACATTAACAAAACTTCTTTGTGCTTTTTTATTTTTTTTCGGCGTCCCGGCGGGCGGCGGCCATTCCAGTATTCAAAAGCCACACCTCCTCCTCGTCTGTGATAGGCAGTGTTGCGTCTATCACGGACATCCGCTCATCCTCATAACACAGACGAGGATAAGAGGATAAGAGGATAAGAGGATGTCCGTGATAGGCTGAACACTGCCTGCTGTGAAATTGAGTGTTCCGCCTATCACAGACGAGTAGGCGCGGCTTTTGAACACTGCAATGTCCACCGTCTTTCTGCATGACACGCTGATCAGGTAGGCAGATGGCGGCTTGCGGTTAGTGTGTTAGTGGTGGTTACTGTTAGGGGTAGTGTTAGTTAGTGGTGGTAGTGTTATGGTGCCAACTTGCCAAGTCATATAGCCCAAGTCAAAGTCAAGTCGCAAGTCAGTAGTGACAAGTCAAAGTCAAGTCGAGTCATTTATTGAATTCAGTCAAGCAAGTCGCAAGTCCTCAAACAGGTGACTTAAGTCTGACTTAAGTCTGACTTAAGTCAAGTCATGTGACTCAAGTCCCCCACCTCTGCTTACCTTTATTATAAATTACCCTACCTCTGGCTTCAGTATTGCAGAGGGTGACCTTAACATCCTTGCTATCAATCAATAGAGTCTCAACCGATGTATATGTAGGTAGAGTAATTTTTAAAGAAGACAGCAAGGTGACATTGCATTTCTAGACATTCCTGGATGTTTATGGACCTGGACCAACTCAGATGTTATATAGAGGTCTCCCCACAAACGAATAAATGATTTAAGTAGTGGTACTCTTACCGGAGATGGTGGACTCACAGGCCGTGGGTGGTGAGTCAATCGAGCATGGACCGGAATGACTGGATTTGCAGGGACTGTAGTACTGTAACCGGCTGTATCCTCTGGAAGGTTTGTGGGTGAGCGCACCCTCCTACTCGCCAGGATGTTCCTATAGATAGCCGAGAGGATATGGAGCCCCGATCGTGGTTCTCGCCGTAGGTAGCTCAAAATGAGGGCATGGAAAAAAGAGTAGTTCCTCATAGTGTGAATCCAATTTGAATAAAATGCATTTGTAAATAAATTTTCCCCAATCAATAGGGGTGTGTGAATAAAAAAGCTGAGTTAGACTTACCGGTAACTCCTTTTCTGAGAGTCTTCCAGGACAGCCCATGAGACCTAGGGCTCCTCCTACCAGGACAGGAAACACATTCCCCCCACCAGATAAAAGGGCGGTCCTCCAGGCCCCATGTCAGTCTACTCAAGAACCGTAGGACATCCCTGAAAAACATATGCATAATACACATAACTTTAGACAAAACCGGGTGGGAATCCGGCTGTCCTGGAAGACTCTCAGAAAAGGAGTTACCGGTAAGTCTAACTCAGCTTTTCTCAAAACGTCTTCCAGGACAGCCCATGAGACGATGAGCCAGAACTTACCAGTCTAGGGAGGGACAACTGCCTGCAGGACCTTACGACCAAACGCCTGCTCCTGCGCTGATAGGAGATCCAGGCGATAATGTTTAATGAAGGCCGAGTAACTGGACCATGTTGCAGCCCTGCAAATTTGCTCCGGTGAGGCACCAGCCCTCTCAGCCCAAGACGTAGATAAGGCTCTAGTTGAGTGTGCTGTGACAAAAGGTGGAGAAACCTCCCTAATTTTGTAAGCTTCAGAGATAGCTTGATTTATCCACCTGGCTAGTGTGGCTTTAGATGCACTGTTTCCCTTGTGTGCCTCCGAAAAGAGGACAAACAAAGCATCAGTTTTCCTAAAGGTCTTAGTGACCTCAAGATAGGCAAGGAGGATCCTTCTTACGTCTAAGCAACTAAACTTTCTTTCCTGTTCGCCGTGCGGTGAACTACAAAAGGATGGCAGTACAATATCCTGAGTTCGGTGGAATGTACTAGCCACCTTAGGCAAAAACCCTGGATCAGTCTTTAAAACGACTCGATCATCAAAAATCGTGAGAAAAGGCTCCCTAACTGACAGGGCCTGCAGCTCACTTACCCTACGTGCTGAGGTAATCGCTACCAGAAAAACTACTTTTAATGTAAGTAGTTTAACTGAGATTTCCTCGAGAGGCTCAAAAGGAAATTCCACCAAAGCCAACTTTTCACCACTACTGGCCTGGCCCTTGAAATTGATTTGAAAAATCTGGCTACAATGGGATTTTCCAGGAGAGAAAACTGGAGGAAAACACTAATAGCTGCCGCTTGTACTTTTAGGGTACTAACGGAAAGACCCTTGTCAACCCCCTCTTGAAAAAATTCCAGAATTGCCGGAATATCGTGGGTTAGTCTCTGATTCTCCGATAACCAAGAATTAAACTTTTTCCAAACCTTGGAATAAATGGCTCTGGTTACTGGTTTTCTACAGTCTACCAGAGTCCTGACTACTTTGTCGGAGAACCCCTGGGCGCTTAGCATCTTCTCTTCAGATACCAAGCCGACAATCTTAGGGAAATCACCTGGGGGTGAGACACTGGACCCTGCAACATTAAGTCTTCCCTCTTTGGAAGACTCAGTGGAGGCTCTGAAACTAGAGTCTGTAGCAGGGAAAACCATGGCCTCTTGGGCCAAAACGGGGCAATTAGAATGAGGTCTGTTTCTTCTAGAAGAAACTTCCGGAGGACTTCTGGAATAAGTCTGATCGGCGGAAAGGCATAACATAGGCCGCAAGGCCATGGGTTTGCCAGCGCATCGATCCCCAAGGATTGGTCTGCTGGGTTCATGGAAAAGAACATTTCCGTCTTGCGGTTGTTCCTGTTTGCGAACAGATCCACTACTGGGTATCCCCATCTGCTGGTGAGGTCTGCAAAGACTTCGGGATGAAGAGACCAGTTGTCTCGATCTACCCGGTGACGGCTGAGGTAGTCTGCTAAACAATTTTGTGTGCCCTTCAAGTGCACAGCTGAAATTGAAGCCAGATTCCCCACTGCCCATACTAGGATCTCCTGGGCAATTGACTGGAGTATCCGGCTTCTCGTGCCCCCCTGCTTGTTGAGGTATGCGACTGTCGCAACGTTGTCCGTCAGAATTTGAAGATTGTGGCCCCTGATCTCTATCTGAAAGGACTGCAGGGCTCTGTGAACCGCTAGAAGCTCTCTTTGATTGGATGAAGCCCTTGCCTCCCTCGAGGACCACTCTCCCTGTGCCACTGCATTGTTGAGATGGGCCCCCCCATCCCCAGGAACTCGCATCCGTAGTAATCCTTTGGGAAATGGGAATGGACCATGGGAGACCTCCTGCTAGGTGCTGGCTTGCTCTCCACCACCACAGGCTTCTCTTTACCCTGGTGGGAAGCCGGACCCTTGACTCCAGGGACCTTGCATCCCCGTTCCAGTTTCTTAAGAGGAACAGTTGTAGTGGACGTTGATGAAGTCTTGCCCATGGGACTGCAGGAAAGCATGAGGTCATCAGACCCACTGCCCTCGAAACCTGTCTTAGGGAGACCGACTGGTTTGTCTGCAATGCTGACATAGATTGGATCATTTTGGTAATCTTCTCCTGAGGAAGAAAGACCCTTTGATCCACTGAGCAAAAGTCGTAACCCAGGTAAGTCACCTTCTGGCCCGGAGTTAAGGACGACTTTTCTACGTTTATTAACCAGCCTAAGGACTGTAGGAAGTCCCGTACAGCCTGGAGATCCTCCAACAGCTTCTGGTATGACGCTGCTACCACCAGGAGGTCGTCTAAGTAAGGGATAATAGTTATCGCTTTTAGCCTGAGTGGAGCTAGGGCTTCCCCCAACACTTTTGTGAAAATGCATGGGGCTGAGGAAAGACCAAAGGGGAGGGCCTGAAACTGGAAGTGTCAGGTCCCTGTCCTCATCTTCACTGCTAATCTTAAATATCTCTGGAAGGCTGAGTGGATAGGGATGTGAAGATAAGCATCCCTCAAGTCCAACGTGGCCATGTAGCAGTTTGGGTAGAGTAGGCTTTTGATAGTGAAAACCGTCTCCATCCGGAAATGTTTGTATCTGATTGATTTGTTTAAAGCTCGGAGATTCAGGATAAGTCGAAACTTCCCTGACGGCTTTTTGACAACAAATACATGGGAATAGAATCCCTTGCCCTGATCTGACTGGGGAACAGGAATCAGGACCTTCTGATCCAACAGGTCTCCAATCTGGAGACCCAGGGCCTGCGCTTTCTCCCGATCCTGGGGAGGAAAGGTGACCAAAAACCGCTCTGGTGATTGGTGGGCGAATTCCAGCCTGTACCCGTTGGTCACAAGGTCCAGAATAAAGGGGCTTGAAGTAACTGCTGCCCACCGTGGGAAGAAGGCCCTCAATCTTCCTCCCACTGGGGAACGCAAGTCACTGCGGTTTGGTGGGCTGTTTAGGAGGGTTAAACAGGACCCCCCCTTTGCCTCTGCCCTTGTGCCCTGTCCAGTGTTTTTTCGGCCTGCTGTCCTTTCCTTTAGGACCCTGCTGCCTGCCTTGGCCACGAAAAAACTTCCTGGCTGCTGGGATTCTCTTTTTCTCTGGGAAAGCCTTCTTCCTGTCGGCAGTGCGTTCCAGTGCCTCCTGCAGCCCTGGGCCAAATAAGCGATCGCCTGTTAAGGGGAGCCCACAAAGGCGTAACTTGGAGGCCAAGTCCCCTGACCAGGTCTTAAGCCAAAGGCTTCTCCTGGCCGAGTTCACTAAAGCCGAGGTCCTGGCCGACATTCTCACCGACTCTGCGGAAGAATCTGCCAAAAAACCTACTGCCTGAAAGAGGAGCGGAAAAGACTTCAAAATCTGCTCTCTGGAGGTACCTGCCAACAGATGAGTCTGAATTTGGGTTAACCACACCTCCAGATATCTGGCCACACAAGTGGAGGCCAGAGCAGGTTTGAGGTTCCCAACCGCAGAGTCCCAGGCTCTGTGGAGAAGGATATCCCCCCTCTTGTCCATCGGATCCTTAAGCGTACCCATATCATCGAACGCTAGGTCCGAGTTCTTTGAAACCTTTGAAAGGGGTGCGTCTAGCTTGGGATTTTTATTCCACGGCTGCGTAGTGTCCTCATCAAAAGGAAACCTCCTTTTAAGGTTACTAGAGAAGAAAGGTTTTCTCTCAGGATTATCCCATTCCAGTTTGATAGTATCAATCAATGAGCTATGGACTGGAAAAACTCTAGATTTTTTCTTGTGCAATCCCTTATACATGAGATCATGTTTGGAAAGCTGAACCTCCTCTTCTTTCAATTCAAGGGTAGTATAGATGGCCTTCAATAAGTCATTCACATCTTCTACGGATAACTTAAATCTCAAGCTCCGAGTGGATTCTCTATCCCCGGGCTCTATCTCTGACCCTGATTCCTCTGGAGAGGAACGGGTAGATCTGACCTCAGCCTCAGAGTCTTCACTGTCCGCCTGCTGCGGAGTGCTGACTGTCGTCTTCTGTGACGACGCACCCTCTGCTGGAGTCTGGAGCTTGTCAATAAGCGTTCTAAATGAACTAAAGGTGGACGCAAGCTCATCTCTGACAGAAACTAGCATCTCTTGTCAAGAGGTAACCGGGTCATCTTTTACAAGGCCCTCTATTCAGCTGCGACAAACTGCTTTGCTCCAAGAGGAGCTCAATTTGTTTGCGCACACCGCACATTTCCTTTTAGGTGGCTGTGCCTGAGCTTTCTCCTGGGTCTTGGTCTGTAAGACAAAAAAATAAAACGACCCCAAATGAGACTCACAGCCACCCTGACACTCCGAAACACCACGTGCAGGAGGGAAGAAATGTGTCCCCATAACCCACTACTACAGAGAGGGGAGGGGGAGGGTACACTCACAGGGATAGCAAGATAGTGACAAAACACTTCAGGCTTACCTGCGAGGTACTGGTGTTGGGCACTGCTTCCACTGCCTGTGCAGGAACTGCAGACTGGTCCATCCTGCCCTGTTTAGCTTTCCACAGCCTGGCTGCTTTCCACCAAAATACACCAGTAGCCAGCGTCTCCCATCCGCACCACTTAAAAAGACTGGAACCAGTGTCTCCGGCGCCCGATGATGATGTCATATGCCCCGGAAGTGACCTATCACTCGGCACTTCCTGTGGGCCAGCTTGGAGTGCAGAAGCTCCGCCCCCTCAAGTGCTGCTGCTTCCGGTTTCTCCTCACACCTTTCAGCCATGCTGTGGGTGAGGAGAGGAAACTGCTGCTCACATAGAGACTACAGGCGCTTGGGAGCAGACATCACCACGGTCATGGCCCTCTCCAGGCACAGAGAGACAGGAGACAGCAGCACAACCAACCTCCCCAGCGGTGTGCTGCTTCTGGCAGAAGAGAAGGTTAGTGATATGCCCCCAAATAGCCTTACAGAGCCCCTGCTCATGAGACCTAGGGGACCAGGTTCCTGGAACATGTTACCCCCCGTCCGGAGGAAACACTAATAACTGACATGGGGCCTGGAGGACCGCCCTTTTATCTGGTGGGGGGAATGTGTTTCCTGTCCTGGTAGGAGGAGCCCTAGGTCTCATGGGCTGTCCTGGAAGACGTTTTGAGAAAAAACGGTTTAAAATTGATAAAAAGTGCAAAATGTAAGTGGCTTAGGCAAGCATAACATCCTGGTGAGTAGGAGGGTGCGCTCACCCACAAACCTTCCAGAGGATACAGCCTGTTACGGTACAGCCCCTGCAAATCCGGTCATTCCGGTCCATGCTAGATTGACTCACCGCCCACGGTCTGTGAGTCCACCATCTCCGGTAAGAGTACCACTACTTAAATCATTTATTCGTTTGTGGGGAGACCTCTTCATAACGTCTGAGTTGGTCCAGGTCCATAAACATCCAGGAATGTTTAGAAATGCAATGTCATCTTACCGTTTTCTTTAGAAATTACTCTACCTACATATACAATCGGTTGAGACTCTATTGATCACCACTATAGACTGGCACTATTATTACTATTTTTGCATTTTATATCTCTGACCTAATAAGACTGTTGCATATGAATTTAAGTTAATTACTAGCATCATTGCTCCATAGGAACCATAGTACTTATCTTCCACAGATTGCATGTTTTTTTTCTTGTTACAATCAAAAGTTGCATCCCAATTTCCATTTCTCTTTTGTACCTTGTGTATACAGGGGTCACGTTTATGAATTTTGGTGCTATAGCTTCACCACCAACCTTTAAAAAAACTAATTTATTTCACAATCTTTGTTTTTTTCTTCATGCGATTTGGGTGAATCGCATCCACAAAACTATTTTGGCTTTCCACCGGAAGAGTTTGCGATAGTTTTAGGGATCGTGACGTCACTATACGAGTGTTGTTGGGACCTCTTTGCCCTGTGATACTGTATATACACCTATATTATTTTATCACTGATTTAGTTGGATGTTATGATAACACATATACACTTGTCTCATATCGTTTTAATTCGAGATCACCACTTGATATATCAGTTTGGTGTATCCTGCTATTACACTCACGTGATGACTGTCTTTTATAACAATTCATCAGCAACACATTTTTGCTCACAATTCTGAAATTTGTGTAGCTTTTGTGAAGCAGGTACATTTTCTCTAGCGCTGCACTTTTCACTATATATATCTTTTCCACAATTCTGTCTAGTTGTTGTGCCAGCTGTTCAGTATTTCGAGTTTGGCGCAGTATTTCTCCATACGTTCCACATTATGTATGACATGCAAAAACTCAGAGAGAACTGTCTAAAACAGACAAGCTCAGTAAGGCATTTTTGCACTCTTACCTCTTTATATTTGCCCATTTGGTGAAGGTGTGTGACAGGACCCAGAAGAAAAGAACTGTCAGCTTCTTGCAGGCGATAAATGGAGATGAGGTAATCTAGCAGCTGCCCTTCAGTGACCAGGTGGAAAACGCGAGCCTGGACCAGTCTCAACTTAAACCCGGACTGGGAAGAGAAAAGAGCATACAGGACCATTAGCGAATAACTGCAGACATGCAGCTCAATACAGAAATACATTTTTTTTTTTGGACAGGTTGGCATTTAGTTCTCACCAGCTGGCATTCGGGATGCTCCAACAACCATTTCTGAGTTTCATTAGCAATTACATTAGCCAGAGAATTCCCTTTTCCCTTTGAAATGTTACAACTTTCCAACAAGTCGAGGAGAGCGGTCTGCGGGTCATCTATAGTAGCCAGGAAATCTTGCATATTCTTACGCGCCTAGCAGAGCAGAAATACACTACTTAAAAACATATATACAAAATATACAACATATAATATAAAATATAACGTATAAACAAAATTAAAGTACAGCTCAGAGCACATATGCACATATATATGGCATGTTTTTAAAGTACATTTCAAATTTAGTCTTTTTACAGTTGCCACACACCAGCTGAAAGATTAATTCAGGCTTTAAGTTGGCATGGCTACTTTTTAAGCTGATGGGCAAGAAAGAGGGAGGTAGTTATGACAACGGTTTAGCTGGAGTTACTCTTTAAATATGTCATGGAGCATTTACAGGGAACTCCTTGGGGCACAAATATGGGAAACAGATATTGTTGAATTGTTTTTGAAGGGGCAGACCATCTTTTTTTTTTTTTATTTATGTACACAGTGCCTGCCATCATTTATCCTCTTATCTTGGCGAGTCACTAACCTGAGGCCAGCATATTACCCATGAAGTGTTGGAACACCTGATAAGAACAAGCTTATCCTGAATCAGTATTGAACCAAAAATGAAGGGCCCTGGACCTTGTACCTTTACAAATAAGTCAAAAGAAGCCACTAGTATATTCCCATTCTGTCATGTTCCTTTAACCACTTTCAGACCGGACCAATTTGCAGCCAAAGGACCAGGCCCCTTTTTGCGATTCGGCACTGCGTCGCTTTAACTGACAATTGCGCGGTCATGCGACATGGCTCCCAAACAAAATTGACGTCCTTTTTTTCCCACAAATAGAGCTTTCTTTTGGTGGTATTTGATCGCCCTGCGGTTTTTATTTTTTTGCGCTATAAACAAAAAAGAGCGACAATTTTGAAAAAAACGCATTCCTTATTTTTTGCTATAATAAATATCCCCCAAAAATATATGAAAAAACGTTTTTTTTCCTCAGTTTAGGCCGATACGTATTCTTCTACATATTTTTGGTAAACAAAAAAAAAAAATCGCAATAAGCGATTATTGATTGGTTTGCGCAGAAGTTATAGCGTTTACAAAATAGGGGATAGTTTTATAGCATTTTTTTTAAAGGGGTTGTATACCCTCAATTACAACTTGCACCTACAGGTAAGCCTAGATTAAGGCTTACCTGTAGGTACAAGAAATATCTCCTAAACCTGCACGGTTTAGGAGATATTTGCACAGAACGTTTTACAACGTTGTCTACGGCGCATGCGCGCCGTAGACAACGGTGCATTTACAGGGTTAATCCCCATTCATAACTACGGCTCACCGCAGTTGAAGTGTCCCGCGCGCATGCGCGGAGCGACGTCTTCGCTGCTCTGGCCAATCACAGTGCCGCAGCGGCGCTGTGATTGGCCGGAGCGGCGATACCCGGAAGAGAGATGGCTGCGGCTTGAGGGGGAGAAGAGGATGGCGTCGGGGGGCCCCGATCTAAGGTAAGTGACTTTGTCTTGCAGGTAGTTTACAAAAAAAACGGGTATACAACCGCTTTAATATTTTTTTTTTTATTAGTAATGGCGGCGATCAGCGATTTTTATTATGATTGTGACAATATGGCTGACACGTCAGACATTTTTGACACATTTTTGGGACCATTGTCATTTATACAGCAATCAATGCTATTTAAATGCATTGATTCCTGTGTAAATGACACTGGCAGTGAAGGGGTTAACTAGGTGGCAGTGTAGGGGTTAAGTATGCCTAGAGGTGTGTTTCTTACTGTGGGGGGGCGTGGCTGTCAGCTAGTGAATGCTGATCTCTGCTCCGATCACAGGGAGCAGAGATCGGCGTCCCTAGTTGCTAGACAGAACGGGGAGATGCTGTTTATTTCCGCATCTCCCCGTTCCGTGAGACTATGGAAGTTCGAGTCCGCGGGACCCGCGACCGGCCTCATGGGGGTCCCGACCGGCGCAATGGCACGGCGGCATCTTAAAGGGGACGTACGCCCTTATGCCTGTCCGTGCCATTCTGTCGACGTATATCGTCGTGCGCCGGTCGGGAAGCGGTTAAACAGCAGTTTAATGTCTCCTTCCACCATTTCAGTTTGTGAATGTAAACAGGATGAAGTGCACTTATCACATCCTAAAGTTTATTTCCCTTTTGCAGTGAAATATATGAGAAAGCCCACAGTATGTACAGGTACAATGGATATAGAAAGTCTACACACCCCGCAGATTTCTGTGCTGGAACAAAATGAGACAAAGATAAATCATTTCAGAACTTTTTGCACCTTTAATGTGATCTACGAACTGTACAACTGGAATCTTTTAGGTGGGGGGGGGGGGGGGGGGGGGGGGGGATAAAAAACTAAAATAATGTGGTTGCATAAGTGTGCACACCCTCTTATAACTGGGGATGTAACACATAATTAAGCAATCACATTCAAACTCATGTTAAATAGGAGTCAGTACACACCTGCCATCCTTTAAAGTGCTTCTGAATAACCCCAAATAAAGTTCAGCTGTCCTAGTAGGTCTTTCCTGACATTTTCATAGTCGCATCAAACAGCAAAAGCCATGGTCCGCAGAGAGCTTCCAAAGCATCAGAGGGATTTTATTGTTAAAAGGTATCGGTCAGGAGAAGGGTACAAAAGTATTTCCAAGGCATTAGCTATACCATGGAACACAGTGACGACAGTCATCAAGTGGAGAAAATATGGCAGAACAGTGACATTACCAAGAACTGGACATCCCTCCAAAATTTATGAAAAGACGAGAAGCTCGTCAGGGAGGCTGCCAAGAGGCCTACAGCAACATTAAAGGAGCTGCAGGAATGTCTGGCAAGTACTCGCTGTGTGGTACATGTGACAACAATCGCCTGTATTCTTCATATGTCTGGGCTATGGGGTAGAATGGCAAGACTGAAGCCTTTTCTTGAGAAAAACATCCAAGCCCATCTACATTTTGCAAAAACACATCTTAAGTCTTCCAAAAGCATGTGGGAAAATGTGTTATGGTCTGATGAAACCAAGGTTCAACTTTTTGGCCATAATTCTAAGATACTGCACATCACCAAAAGAACACCATACCCACAGTGAAGCATGGTGGTGGCAGCATCATGTTTTGGGACTGTTTTTCTTCAGCTGGAACAGTGGCCTTAGTCAAGGTAGAGGGAATTATGAACAGTTCCAAATACCAGTCAATATTGGCACAAAACCTTCAGGCTTCTGCTAGAAAGCGGAAAATTTTTTGGGGAAAAAAAAAAAAAAAAACTTCAATGAATAAAAAAAAAAAAAAAAAAAAAAAAAAAAAAAACACGAAACCGTAACGTTAGCCCAATTTTTTGTTTTAATGTGAATGATGACGTTACGCCGTGAGAATCGTGAGAAAATCGTGATCTATCTTCTAAGCAAAAAAATTGTGATTCTCATTTTAGCCAGAATCGTGCAGCTCTACTATCAGTGCAATCTAGGAGCCAGCCTCCCTGTCACCAGGATTTTTATAAAGGGGTCCTGTTGAAATGACATTCATTAATGCCTACCTCTTGGGCGGGCACCGATTCAGATCTTTTCTTTGATGAAGATCCACACACCCAGAAGTGTCTTGGATGCCGATAGGCTTTGGGCAGTTGTGGCTCCTCAACAAAAGGGATAATTATAGACCGTACACACCAGAGAGGCAAGTATAAGGCAGGGTACACACTGGTGCGAAGCGAAAAACCCTGCGATTCAGTGCCCGTTCCCGCATTGCACCTGAATCGTACAGTGGTTCACACTGAGATCTGTGAACACCCAATGCGATCAGATTCTAGTATAGACCAAAAAAAGGGTCCTGCATCATTCTGGTGCAAATGCAATGCGATTTCAGCCAGTTTGTATGTCTGAAATCGCATCGCACAGACATCGCATAGATGATGTCCACAGCAATGCAGTGCAAATCACATGCAATTTCTGGCACCACACTAGTGTGAACCTAGTTCAATTACAGGGGCTAGTAAAAAAAAAAGTCTGGCAAAAGGGTCTCCTTAACCCCTTCCCGCCGAGCGTACGCAGATGTGCGTACTCGGCTTTCGGAGGTTATACTGGGATGATGCCCGCAGCTGCAGGCATCATCCCAGTACCGTTGTTTAGAACGGGCAATCGGCTTTCTGGGGATAACAACAGATGCAGGTAAAAGCCGCTCGGTTGTTATCCCAGAGGATCGGGAGGGGACGTCCCCCCCTCCTGCCGCTGTTCCCGGGCCTCCCGTGCCACCGGGAGGCCCGATCGATGAGCCGCCGCTTCTGGCGGCTAGTGACAGACTGGAATGAAGCTGGAAACCGCTTTGTTCCAGTCTCCTGGATGTAAACACGGAAGCGACGTCACAACGTCACTTCCTGTTTACTCGGTTGCCAATGGCGCAGGATTTAAAAAAAATATACAATATTCAGATACACCGTTTTCGGTGATCTGAATACTTTGAAGTGCGAAGGAGGGGTTTGGGGTCTTTTAGACCCCCGATCCCTCCATAAAGAGTACCTGTCACCACCTATTACGGTCACAAGGGATGTTTACATTCCTTGTGACAGCAATAAAAGTGATCAAATGTTTTATTTTTATTTATTAAACCCAATTTAATAATATAAAATTAATAAGAAAAAAATAAAATTTTCAAAGCACCCCCGTCACCGCGAGCTCACGCAGAAAAGAAAAATGCATACGGAAGTCGTGCCCGGATATGTAAACGGTGTTAAAATCACACATGTGAGGTATCACCGCGATCGACAGAGCGAGAGCAATAATTCTAACACTCTGTAACTCTAACATGGCAACCGTAAAAAAATTTAAAGCGTCGCCTATGGAGATATTTTTTAGGTACCAAAGTTTGTCGCCATTCCACGAGTGCGAGCAATTATAGAGCGTGACATGTTTGGTGTCTATTTACTATTAATGAAAAAAATAAAAAAAAATATATTTGGGGGTTCGAAGTAATTTTCTAGCAAAAAATAGGGATTTTAACTTGTAAACACCAAATGTCATAAATAGGCTTAGTCATGAAAGGGTTAAAGGCACTGTCCATTTAGGATACCCATTGCCAGAACGAAATCCAGCTCCAGTCAAATATTTTTTGAGCAGGAGACATTTAGAACCTCAGTTTCAAAAAAATTCTGTGTTTGTCCCCATGGAGGTTTTCCTTTTCTTCCTGTTCTGGGGTCAAAGTCAGCAACATCATTCAAAAATCCTTCCTCACTCACTTTTGACAACATTCCAAATATATAGTGATATCCCTAGAGTCTGTATGTTTTGGTGCTTGTGTCACTGCAGTAGGGATATTAGACTAAACCTGGCCATGCATTCAGAAGTTTTTTTCGATTAGCCAGTGGGCTGTTTGAAAGAAACTGAATGGATTCTGCCAGTCCCATCCACCCCAAGTGGGACTTCTCTGCTGTCAGATTACATTGATTAGCACTTCAGCTGATTGGCTGCAGCACTAATAGAACACATTTTTATACAAGCCCGTTCATGAGAAGTTGATCATTAGATTGACATCTCACAATAGATAAAAGCCATAGATGAATCGAAATTCAGCTGGTCCCTGCTGAACCAGCTGATATTCGATCCATCCATGGCCAACCTAAGCTTCTCTGGAGCTAGAGCTGGTGAGTATGGTAAATTTTCCTTATCAAGTGTTGCAGAATAGGTTTGCACTTTTATATATTAGGTACTTGGCTTTGGGGATTTGTCTAGCTTCTCTAACCACCACAATACTGGACACGTTCATCCCTTCCCGCCCAGGCTAATTTTCAGATTTCAATGCGGTCACATTTTGAATGACAATTACTCAGTAATGCAACAATGTACCCAAATTTTTATTTTTTATCATTTTTTTTTTTTTAAAGTGGTTGTGCACACATTTCATTTAGTAAATCTCTTTGCCTTCCAAATCAGGCAATGAGTACTAAATGAAGTGTGTTTTTTTTTTTCCACTTACCTTGTAAATAGCTGACGTTCTTTCCTGTCTCTTCGGCGGTGGGCGGGGTCTCTGCGTCGATCCTAGTCATGCTGCACTGTCTCCTGGGATCTGGTGTCATTGATCCCAGGAGTCAGTGCGGACATCTTCCGAAATCTCGCTAGATTTCGGCTGCATCTTCCGAAATCTCGCGAGATGTCGGCAGATGTGCCGAAATCTCGCGAGATTTCGGAGAACGTGAACTGCACTTTGCCGTTACTGGGCACGCGCGAGATCGGCGCAGTAACGGCGGTGCATGCTGGGCCATCTGAAGTGCCTGTGTGGTTTCACATGCCCACAGGCAAGATGGCAACCAGCAGGAAGTATTTTTATAACTTATTTTAGATGACGAAAACCGGCAGCAAAGAGATAGTGAATCGGAACATGTGAGTACTTAAAAAACATCTTGTAATCCATTGCATTCCACAAAAAAAAAAAAAGACAGGCAGTGCAGAACCGCTTTAAGGCAGACAGAGCTTTCTTTTGTTGGTATTTAAATCGGGAGCTTTTTTTAGGCTATATAAAAAAAAAATAAAAAAAATATAGTATATTTAAAAAAAAAAGTTTGTAAATAATCTTTCTTTATAATTTTTTTTCAAAATGTATTCTGCTACATTCCTGTGGTACAAACAACTTAAAGTGGTGTTGCCATTTAAAAAATAATTTAAAAAGTCAGCAGCTACAAATACTGCAGCTGCTGACTTTTAATAATTGGACACTTACCTGTCCGAGGGTCCAGCGATGCAGGGGTTCGAAGCCCCGCTCAACTCCCCCTCCGTTCGGCAGCGTAACTGAGGGCGCCCAGCTGAGGCTTCACAGCCGGTCACCCACTGCGCATGCGCATCACGTGTACCAGATGATTGACAAGAGGGAGGGGGCAGAGCTGAGCCCTTCCTGCGATGAGAGGAAGTGACGTCACAAGCACAGGCACTAAAGGAGGCAGACTATGAGGGACCCCCTAGCAACAGCCATTTAGAGGCGAGTTTTTTTTTTTTTTTTTAGGAACAGCCATGATTTTCTTTTTTTTTTTTGGTGCAACTCCACTTTAAATCAGTGTATATTATTCAGTCTGTGTGAAATCATAGTCTACAAACTCTGATGTATATATTTGAAAATTGATCAATCCCAATGTACTGATCACCCATCTCATTTCTTGAGGCCCTAAAATGTCAGGACATCACCCCCAAAATGACCCCTTTTTGAAAAGTAGACAGTCACAGTTATAAATTAAGTAGTATGGTGAGTTATTTGAAGTTGTAATTTTTTTGTCACAACTGGGGACACTGAGTGGACAGTGGTTATTAGGGATACTGTGAATGGGTGGCAGTGATTAGGGACACTGACTGGTGGGGCAGGTCTGGTGACATTGTACTGCTGTGGTGGTAGTCAGAGCTAATGGCAGGCAGCCACAGCAGTAGTCAGTGCAGTCACACTACACTTGCTCTGGTGACAGTATGCACAAAAATATATATATATTTTTTTACATATTATATATATTTTTACATATTGTCACCAGAGTGACACTTTGCTACTCTGGGGGGGGGGGGTGGGGGGGGGGTGGTCCGAGATTTAAAACATTTTTTTACACTCTGCTTATTATATAGGGATGATCACTGTATAATAAGCATTTCAAAACACTGTTCGAAGGTTTCATTCATGAAAGCTTTGTTTACTACTGTGATTGGTCACAGCTATCACATGGTACAGGACCGCCATGACTGGCCCTGGTACCATGTGATCGCTGTGACCAATCACAGAGATCACACAGTAGTAAGCAAGGCATAATGAATGACAGTCTTGTGTACAATTATAACTGTGATCACTGGGATACTGGGATTGGTCACAGTGATCACATGGTACCAGGACCACTCACCAGTACTGTGATCTGCTGGTCACAGATTTCACCGTTGCACGCTTCTCAGGGGACATACGGGCACATCCTCCTGGAACTAGAGAGAAACCGCCCGGCCGTATATGCATATTGGTAAGATGGGAAGTGGTTAAAGACATAAAAACATGAGACCAGAAATGTATAAGGGATATTACAAAAATATAAGCTTTATTCACTTGCCACCTTCCCACCGTCAAATTACAGCGGAGTGGTGCAGCTCTCCCTCTGGGACGACATTTGGGACAGCACGCTGCATGGCGATCACGGCGGAGCCATGTTCCTAGTATAGTGCCGCACATAAGTGCCTCATTAGTACCACCTAATCAGTGCCCATAAGCGCCACCTCATCAGTGCAGCCTATCAGTGTCCATCAGTGCACATTCATCAGCGCACATCAGTGAAGGAGCAAAATGACTTACTTATTTACAAAATGAATTGACAGAAACTAATAAAAACTTTTTTTTTCAAAATTTTCTGTCTTTTTTTCTTTAAGCCAGTCAGAATAAAAACCGTTGAACTGCCTTGATGATTTGTGCCTTTATTCTCATCTTTGGAGTAGTAAAACTCAGTGAATTGAAGTAGGTTAGAATGGCTGCTCCAGATCTTTCACCTTAAAAACAGGTCAGCCTTAACCCTTCCTACTTTTGTATCCTGACAGTTTTGATTTAACAAAGACTAGAAGATGCAGATAGCTTGGACTCAGACGGTCAGAGGGACCCAATACGACAGCTCTGCCTCTATTTACTAGATCTATAGAAATACCCACTTTACACCCTTCTCTGGCTATGAACTAGAAGTCTGAATGCAGAGACCCTCCGGTGGCCATGTGGTTTCTTTACAGTGCCAGCAGCCACTAAATCTACCAAAAAGTCAATTTCTGGCCCGTCCCCTTCTGCAACTCCAGATTGGCCCTTGAAGGAAAGGGCAGCTCATTCCCACTTAAGAAACAACAGTGGGACTGGCAAGCCTAATTTTGCTTGTAAGAAGTTGAATTTTGCACTGAATTCAGGGTTACTATAAAGTGAAGTAGAACTTCAGACCAAACTTTTCTTTTAGTTTGGGTTATACTTAACTACCTTAGACCCGCGCTATAGCCAAATGACGGCTACAGCGCGGATCTAGTGTGCCGGGACGACGTCTATTGACGTCGTCCCGGACACGAGCTGCCTGTGTGCCCCCTGTGATCTGCGCTCTGTGATCAGCGAGTCTGTGAGACTCGCTGGATCACAGATCCGAGTAAGCGGTTGATCCCGACCCCTTACCACGTGATCAGCTGTCAGTCCCTCTCACTGCAATGTGCCCAGTCAATTGTGCCCACCTTTGCCCCATTAAAGTGCCGCCTACCAGTGCCCACACTGCCATCTCTTAGTGCCCACAGTGCCATCTCAGTGCCCACAGTGCCATCTCACAGTGCCAGTGCTGCACATCAGTGTCACCTGCCAGTGCTCATCTGTGTCACCTACCAGTGCCCATCCGTGCCACCCATCAGTGCCCATCCGTGCCATCTTTGCTGTCCCCACCAGTGCAGCCTTATCAGTGCCCACCAGTGCAGCCTATCAGTGCCCACCAGTGCAGCCTATCAGTGCCCACCAGTGCAGCCTATCAGTGCCCACCAGTGCAGCCTATCAGTGCCCACCAGTGCAGCCTATCAGTGCCCACCTGTGCCGCCTCATCAGCGCATATCAATGAAGCAGAAAAATTACCTGTTTGCAAAATTTTATAACAAACTATTAAACATGATTTTTTTTTTTTTTTTTTTAATTTTCCAACTTTTTTGTTTGTTTAGCAAAAAATAAAAAGCCCAGCTGTGATTAAATACCACCAAAAGAAAGCTCGATTTGTGGGGAAAAAAAATGGTAAAAATTTCATTTGGGTACAGTGTTGTATGACCGCACAATTGTCATTCAAAGTGCGTCAGCGCCAAAAGCTGAAAATTGTTCTGGTCACGAGGGGGGTTTAAGTGCAAAGTAATCAGGTGGTTAATACTTATCACTGAGACAGAAAATGACCTACCTGCTCTACATTCTTCTGGGCCAAGGCATTATGTAAAGTGGATAAAATCTGAGAGTAATCAGGCCCTGAAATAAAAACAGAAAACAACGTAAGAAAGGACATACAGATCGGTTAGCTAGTTGCATATTTGTGATATGTAATGGTTGCACACCAAGGTCTAGCCATCAGAGACCAGTGGGAAGAGAGCACTGACAAATATACAGAGAGAAGACAGCAGCAAGTGCAAGTAATAAGGAGAGAGAAAGAATATATTGACTCACAATTACAGTGGGCCTGTCATTAATGGGAGTTATTTGGCTTCCAATAAAATAAATAAATAAATAAAACCTGACCAGTTAGAATCACCCCCTAGGACCCACTTAACCCCTTGTTCGCCCCCTAGTGGTTAACCCCTTCCCTGCCAGTGTCATTTACACAGTAATCCATGCATTTTTATAGCACTGATCGCTGTATAAATGAAAATGGTCCCAAACTAGTGTCAAAAGTGTCGGATGTGTCCACCATAATGTTGCAGTAACGATAAAAAAAAAAAAAAATCTGATCGCCGCCATTACTAATAAAAAAAAAGATTAATAATAAAAATGCCATAAAAACGCCATAAAAACTATCCCCTATTTTGTAGACGCTATAACTTTTGTGCAAACCAATCAATATCCGCTTATTGCGTTTTTTTTACCAAAAATATGTAGAAGAATACATATCGGCCTAAACTGAGGAAAAAAATTGTTTTTTTTTTTTATATATATTTTTGGGGATATTTATTATAGCAAAAAGTTATTTTTTTGTTTATCCCACAAAAAAAAAAAAAAAAAAAACGCAGAGGTGATCAAATACCACCAAAAGAAAGCTCTATTTGCAAGAGAAAAAAAAAGTTTTGTTTGGGTGCAACGTCGCACAATTGTCAGTTAAAGCGTTGCAGTGGAGAATCGCAAAAAGTGCTCTGGTCAGGAAGGGGGTAAAATCTTCCAGGGGTGAAGCGGTTAAGGTACAGATTTGTGAATTTTGGCAGGGAAGATTACACTGTTGGAATATCTAAAAACGTATAGGAAGTCCAGGACTGTATGAGTGACAGGTGCAGCTTAGCTTCTTACCAAGGGACAGGAAAGAGATAGAGAAACAAATGTCAGAGAAAAGTGAGAGGGCAGCATGAGAGGTGAGAGAGCAGGAGACACAGGAAGAGGGACAGGAGGAAGAGTCACATAGACAGGAGATATGAGGAATTACAGAACAGACTAAATTCCCCTAAACCCAGAGGCCACGGGGTCAGTAAACACATCTGATCTGTGACTGATCATATACATACATTAGTACTGATAAATGATCAATCTGCGGGCTCTGGGTTACGCTCCAGACTCTGTGTACTGTAAACAGATGGACGCTAAAAGGATGTTCCCTGACTGACCCCATAATATCTATATAGAACACGAACATGTGATGAGTGTCTACATCCTGACATCTTAGAAAAGTCTTTGAGCTACGTTCAATTTATGGGGCCATTTGCAATGCAGAAATAAAAGTAAAATTGAGAGAACGTGTTTCACGTGTTCAGCTGCACAGAACTTCTGTCAAAATGCGCAAACTAATACTGCGCACGTCTGCAGCCGAATGCCATGTGTTGTAGAATGTCGCCTGACGATTTGGATCTCTGCTGTGTATAAGCAAGATCTGCAAAGCCTATTGAAATATTTTTATAGGTTAACTTGAGTCACTCTGACGTTTCAATAAATTTAGAAAAATAAAAAAAAATATAAAAACAGTGTCCAGCATTGTAAAATGCAGGGGGCCACCCTCCGGAGCCATAACGGAATACTAATGGTAGGAATAAAAGATAAGAAAATCGGACGAAAATTTCCATTCAGCGAACGATCGGCCGATTTTCTACTTGCTGATGCCTGGAAAGTAATACCCGATATCGTCAACGAAAAAGACAGATTGAAAAAAAAAAATGGAAAAATTGTGTCGTATCATTTGCGAACAAACTATTTTCTATTCGTTGGTGTGAAGGTCGTCAGTAAAACATCTCTTGAACATTATCACGCATGAGTGGAACTAGTAGACGACTCCACCTGTATGCGAGATGTCAACACCACGTATGAAATCGATTGCTCTTTTAAAGATTTTTTTTCCATTGGTTAATGTCGACGGTGAGTTCGACCAACGAACACTGTTTCGTTGGTGGTCGGTTGCGCGATCGGTCAATTTTCTAACCGTGTATTCCTGCTATAAGCAAGCAAAGGGAAACAGATTGCCTTCAGGTACAGCCTACATTAATTTGATTAAAGCAGAGCTCCACCCATGTCTGCCGGATACATAGTTTTGACAGGTACCCGCTCCCACTTCCAGCTGAATTCGCCACGGCAAACTCTGCCAGAAGTTTGGCCCCCCTCCTCCTTCCCCTGCGGCCAGGCCATTCACAGAGCGCAGCACATTTGGCGCATTCGCATTAGGAGATGTAAAGATGGCGGAGGCAGCACCAGATAGCCGATTGGTGCTCTGGTGCTGACATCGCTGGATCCCTGAACAGGTAAGTGCCCTTATATTAAAAGTCAGCAGCTACAGTATTTGTAGCTGCTGACTTATTTTTTTCTGAAGGAGCCTGGCGCTCCTCTTTAAAATTCCTAAAGCACGGTGTATAAAAAACATTTTTTCCCTCTATGCATTTTGGAATTTGATTCTAAATGGGAGCGATTTGATCATCCGCTGCACTTGCAGTGCCCTAAAGAGAAAAGCTGCAGGGTCTGCATCCCTTTAGAAGTGATTAACTCTTTAGGAGCATCAAAAATGAAATTTTGTTGCAGAGGATGCCTAAATTCAGACTTTTATCCTAGTACAGACTTCTGGGAAAATCAGCGAGCCAATCGCACAAGCAAGAAATTACATTTCTGGGGTCGTTTTGTATACCAACACAGTGTACAGAACGCCTCCAGGTTGCCATATTGAATTGAGTTGCAGAAAATGACAGCACTGCAGATTGAAAAAAAAAGTAATTTTTAATAACATTACATTTATAACTGTTGTGTAGCAACTGTATATGCTATATTATTTTTTTTTAATTTTCTATATTTTTTTACACACAAAAGTGGAGTGATCCTTTAAGCAATGGCTACATGGCATTTCTCAACAACAACAGCGGACCATGTCTATGCAAAATACAATATATTGTCAAAAGTATTGGGACACCTGCCTTCACACGCACATGAACTTTAATGGCGTCTTAGTCCGTAGGGTTCAGTATTGAGTTGCCCCCCCCCCCCCCTTTGCAACTATAACAGCTTCAACTTTTCTGGGAAGGCTGTCCACAAGATTTAGGAGTGTGTCTATGGGAATGTATGACCATTTTTCCAGAAGTGCATTTGTGAGGTCAGGCACTGATGCTGGACGAGAACGTCTGGCTCGCAGTTTCTGCTCTAACTCAATATTCCTGACAAGGCAGTAAGCTATAAAAAAAAAAAAATAGAGAGTGGAAACTTACCTTCCTCTCGGCCCTCTTTCGAATCCATCTCTACCGAATGAGGAACAGAACTCAAGGCTCACACCAGCTGTCTTTTAAATTTTTTTTGCCTAAAAAAAATAAAAAATAAGAAGATTCAAGCTTGTTATTTTACGACAACTGAGACATTTTTTATTTATTTTTATTTAATTTTTTTGATACAGTTAAAGTTTGATAAAGTTTAGACCATTTATCAGATTTTATTTTTATTTTTATTTTTTTTCATTCATCGGATTTTTTTTTTGTCCCTGCTGTGCTAATTTTATCTCACTTCCTTTCCAGGAAACAGGAAATAAAGGAACAATTTCCAATAAAGACACCTGTTCTAGGAGCAGCTGTCAGGAGAGGGATTTCTCTTCATTTGTCGTCATGTCTGGGGGAGAGAAAGTGAGAAAAAAAAAAGAAGACAGACAATAAAACCTGACCAAGGTTTTAAGGCCACATGCACACTAGGCATTTAGCCCTGGTGCATGGGGTTTTGCCGGCACCCTGCAAACCTTTGTGAGAGGCTGACAGCTGCTGCGGCTGGACGGTGCGGTAGTATGAGCACAGCCTGCCAGTGCAGCACAGGCATGTAATGCCCACAATGCAAGAAGTCTGGGCATTTGTCCCTGGGCGCATACTACCCTAAACTTTCATACCACTAGGTACACCATCCAGTTGCAACAGCTTCTTGAAGAGTTTGACAGGCTGCCTGCAGCGTGGGGCTGCATGAGAAACCTGCACCCCCACCCACAGCTAAATGATCAAATGTTCTTAGAATTTTGTCATAAATATTCCTAAGAAATTTTGTTTGAAATTCTACTAGCATATACCCAGCTGAACACATGTACCTCAACACAGCTAAACCTGCAGTTGTAAACCCTTACATGCACCCAGTGAAGTGACTATCCTCAGGTGCTACACAGAGATTAAACAAATCCTCCCACATAAGTTGTACTGTTTGCCATTTTCGCTTCTCTACATTTGTTTAAAGTCCAGAATTTCCAAAGCTTGTCTGAGCTGTCAGAAAAAAGGGGGTGGTGAGCTCAAGTTGCACTCTGCAGAGCTCAGTGAGGAGAGCTCTGAGAGCTGATTGGAAGGAAGGGACACCCTCCTCTTCACACAGTACACAGGAACAGAGCTGAGGCCGTCAATCACAGGCTGTCCCTCCATGTCACCATTTTTCTCTTGGTCTCAGGAAATATCGTCAGAAGTGACTAATGCAGATAGCAGAGGCACAAGGCAGCAGACAAAGATGACACTTAATTCTCTTAATTGAGACAAGTACACACTATAGAGGGATATGCTTTGTTCATATTTCATGTCTGAGATTTACAACCACTTTAAAAGCAGGAGCATTCAAAACGCAGGAAAAAGTGATCTGGGAGGCATAAAAGTTGTTTATACATCTAAATATCCCTCGCCTCTGAAGTCTGATCTGCATTCGGATTGCTCTACAGAGGCTATTGATTATCGGAGAGAATGAGATGCATTGCCTCCTCACAGCCTGTTTAAACCCCATTTTTGTTGACCAACGCACAGCAACTGCGTGCATTGCACACGTTTGCAGGGCACTTCCCTATTGACTTGAATCACTACATATCAGGTCAACTATGCTGCGAAGTGAGGCATTGCAGCCGTGGCTTTTTTTTTTTTTTTTTAAACCTGCAAGGCAGTCATAATGTGCTAGTATGCATTGTATTCTAGCATGTTATGTGAAACTGATCTTAGAGTGAAGCCCTCCAGCAGCATGCTGTCACTGCTTCCATCTTCCTTCCGGCTTTGCGGATTCCGGCTGTGTGAGTGGCCAGAGCAGCAATGATGTCACTCCCGCACATGCACACAGGAGCCACCATTTACGACACAGGATTCTGACGGAAGAGCACAGGTATACCGTCCCTTAAGAGCGCATGTGCCGGAGACGTCACCGGCTGCATCTACAGTAAATATCTCCTACACGGTGCACATTTAGGAGATATTTACAGTACCTATAGGTGAGCCTTTGTGATTTTGTTGCCCATGGCAACAACCTGTCATTTTCAAGCCTGAACTGCAAAAATGTAAACTAACCTCCCATTGGTTGTTAATAATATCAAATACAATTCTGTGTGTGATGAAAATTTACAGGGAAAAGCTGAACAAGAGAAGAAAAAAAACAAAAATGAAATGCATTCTTTGGATTGTGGTAGGAAATGAGAGATCCGGCAAACTTTGCACACACTGTTCCTGCGGGGAATTGACCCCAGAAGCCCGGGACTGTGAGGGCAAGCGTTCTAACCACATTGATCTACCTTTAGTGCACAGATGTAATTCAATAACTGTACATGGAAAAAGCGACGCAGGAGCTAAAATCCTACCGTTCACCCTACAATTGTAACAAAATGTTGCTGCTGCGGAGTAGCAGCAGTCAGAAGAGTAATAAAAAGTATAACGGAGAATACATGATCTAGAGAGGACATGTGAGCATTACTTGTTGATCTGTGAATGATCACGGTACACTGGGGGAAATAGAATTTGTCTGACGCTTACACACAGCTAGGAGCTGGCGCCCTCTACTGGACAACACCCAATGATGCTGAGTGTTGGATATTTTCAAAGGCACGCAACCTACTGTTAATTATGCAGCAAAATCTTTAAAGGGTAACTCCACTTTCATGGGAAAAAAAATAGCACACAAAAAATAAAAAATAAAAGCTTATACAATTGCTTCACAAGTCATGTTGTAATTGAATGTTATTAAAAAAATTACCTTTCCTTTTCAATCATGCAATATGGCTACCTGGAGGCTTTCTATACACAGAATGTGTACAGAATGCCCTACAAAAAAATGATTTGCTGCTTTTGTGATTGGCTCACTGATTTTCCCAGAAGTCTACACTAAAATACAAGTCAGATTTTTGGCATCCACCGACACAAAAATGTCCTTTTTCGTAAGAGACTCCCAATAGGATATAACGTCTAATGGGATGCAGACCCTGCCACTTTCCTCAGAGCCCCAGGTCCAGCAGCTTTCCTCATTAGAGCTGTGCAGGTGCACAGCTGGTTGATAATTCTGAAACCACTCCCATTAGACTCACTCAACACATGGGCACAGAGGAACAGACAGTGATTTATTCAGAATAACAAAAGGTAAGAATCTGCAATAAAAATTTGTTAAAATCCTTGCAGTGTACATTGATCACCCAGTGGGGAGTGTTTTTTTTTCTCAACAAAAGTGGTGTTCCCCTTTAAGGCACTTGGCAGCACAGCCTTTATTGAACAGGAAGGATCACAGGGGGTCACTCCTACAAAAACCTCCAGTAGAAACCACATGGTCTATCTATGCTGTGCGGTCTTGTGTCCTAATTCCATCCTAGTCCTGGGATCATCTGTTTTTTTATTTTCTATAGTGATTTATTTTTACCCTGTGGACTCTTATTTAGGAGGTGAGGGAGCCATTTTGGGCACAGGAATAGCATGCCTTTGAAGTGTGGGAGAAAACCGCAGTACCTGGAGGAGACCCACGCAAGAAAAGTGAGAACATGCAAGCTCGAACGAGGGACCCTAAAGCAAAAATGCGAACCACTAAGCTAAAAAATAAATAACTAAATAAAAATCCTTAAACTATATACCATGGTAAGGATTTAAAATATTTTTTCAAAAGCTTAACTTTTCTCTGGCCTTAAAAAAGAAAATATTCCATACGTCTCTTTTAAGAATTAAACTTACCTAGCTGGATGCAGGCTGGCTCTAAGGCTGAGAACTGAGTAATCCAACATCGCGGTTTTCAGTCCTCCATGAGCAGAGAGCTTATGACTGTCAGTCACCGCTGTCTGCTCTACGATGGCTCGCTGAGAGGCGGAGCCAGGTGAGTTAAAAATAAAAAAATATTTCCAAATGTTTTTTTTTTTTTTTTTTTTTTTTTTTTTTTTTAGGAATTTTAATGATATTTTTATTTTTTGTGTGCAACACCACTTTCAGTAGTGTGCATCAAGACGGGTCTCATTGACTAACATGGAATTTGAGATGTTGCGCGACTTGGGGTGACTTGAAGTCGGATCCCAAGTTGCCCCTGTGTTAACCGGCTCTCAAGGTTTTATTTAAATAAATAAAAGCGGATAATTATAAAACACCCCTGTCACTTTTAAAGGGGTTGTCTCTACTCTCTAACTGCCACCTTAGCTGGACAGCTTGTTCTGTAGAAAAACAACTGGACTTACTGGCCAGATCAACAGGTAAAAGAAAAAGCCTAAAAGAAAAAAAAAAGAAAATAAATGCAGCCACCATATCTAAGAATTGATGCCACACTATAATAACTTTAGTTTTTTGGGTTTAATACTGCGTTAAAAAAACGTGCATGACATGGTTGCAACGATGTCAGCCTTTGGGCACCACAACATCGTCCATGCCTAAGCAGTGGCAGCTGGTGCTCTAAATTTTTTGGGGGGGGGGCAAACAAACTGAAAAATTCAGAAAAAAAAAACCCCATCAATTGCAGCCTCACTGTGCCCCAAATGCTGCCACTGTGCCCATTAAATGCTGCCACTGTGCCCACTAAATGCTGCCACTATCCCCCCCACTCGCCATCTGCCCGGCACTTAGCTTGTCTCTAGTGAGCAGCTGGTGGCGGCGGCAGACGGCGAGCGGTGTGCGGTGTCCTCCATTTCATCCCGACGCCGATGTCTTCTCCCGTGCTCCTCCTCTCGTCTTCTGTAATGATTGGACGCCTGGTAGGCGTCCAATCACAGCGCCTGTGATTTCAGCCAATCAGGTGATGGGTAACACAGACCCGGCAACCTGATTGGCTGAGAGGCGGGTCAGTGTTAGGGAAGCGATGTATTGGCTTCTCTAACACAACACTGTGTAAACAGCGAACGCACAGCAGTGCGCCTGCCATTTACCCTTTTGGAAGCCTATTAGAGCCCACGGCTCTAATCAGGACACCTATTAGAGCCGACAGCTCTAATCAGGCACTTCCAAAGAAACCCCTGTAATTCAGATGCCCGACGCCCAACAAGGGGCGGGACACCTGAATAGGGGGCGGCAGCGGCGACGATAGATTCATGCAATGCATGAATCTATCTATTGGTGATAGAGCAGTGCAAGTGAGAGGGGGCGGCTCTATGGACGCACCGCCACTGATTGGTACGGTAGTCCTTACTAAATAAAAATGGGAAACTGGGAGCCATTTAGCATCTCTGCCCAAACCCCAATCATCCCATTAAAGTATATGTAAACCGTCACATTGTAAAACAACTCAGTTTAAAATCGAAAAGAATGGCAAAACATTTATGTAGACACAAAAAAACATTATAATACCCTTTTTCTCCCTTTTTTTTTTATAACTAAATCACATAACCTCTATTCTCAGCTGCACAAGGAGCTCGGGGAGCTGGGGGGGAAGAAGCAGCAAGACACTGATCTTCTCAGCAAATGGCTGTGCAGAAGGGGGCGTGTCAGCACAAGTCTGATCATTGGAGGAGAGCAGGCTGAGTTCCCAGCACAGCCAGAAAACTGACCACGCTGTGCTCTCCTGCTTAGTGTAGTGAGTTTTCATTAGGAAAGCAGAGGGACTGTCAGGAAACCCAGGGATTTCACACAAAAGAAAGCAATACAAAGAGAACAGGATACTTTTTCATACAAGTAAATGGTAGAGTAGGCACATACCGGGCATATGAAATGTTGGCTTGCCAAATTCTTTAACAAAAGACCACGTGAAAGATGCTAAGGCACTGGTCATGTGACCAGCCGCTAAAGGAATCTAGGTGTACCATTTTTTCTTCAGGAAAGGCATTTTATAATTTGTTGTAAAAAAGAAAAACCACAAAAGTAACCAGTGATGTCAGAAATCACATGTTCAGACGTGAATTTATCTGTGCCACCCTAAACAACAGTCGCATTGTGTAACCAATCATGTTTGGCATTCGGTGAATGGAGGATGGGCTTCCTGGCTTACCAGGTTGAAAACAATAATAGCAATTGAACAAAGTTCTTCTCAGCCAGGAGTGTTGGTCAGATTATTTGCCAACTGGGACACAATAAGACCAGAATGGCAAACTGTCATGAACAGTGTATGCGTACAATAAGGATGGTTGTGGGGTGGTACTATGACTCCAGGTCCAATTACTCCATATGCCTCCCAGGCTGATAAGAGTCACTAAATAGGAGCCTATACACTAAGGCACAGCAGAGGTGATGGCAACAATGCCATCAAGCCATGTAAAGGTAGCACTTTTCATAGGCCCCTGGGATAGAGGTATGTGGCTTTCATTAGCCAGGGGCGGGGGATAGATGCCTTAGGACGCCATGAACAAAAGGAAATTGTTAATTGCTACCCTCATTTTTAAGAACATTAGGAGGGAGGCATCCACAGTCATGCAAATGTACCGACTCATAAGCAGATGCCTCCGCAGCCCGGCTGTGTTAAGTAATCCGCTGTCCAAGCCTTGCCTAATTAAACAGCGCCCTTGTCAATGAGACAGCCAGCGCTGGTGTGACTGACGCTTTGTAAATATTGGCAAGATGGTCTTCTCTATTTCCTTTTTTTCTTGTCATTGAATTTAGCAGCTGGATGATGCTCCCTGGACTAACCCCCCCGTTCCCCCACCCCGCCAAGCATGTATCATCTGTCACGCTTCCTGGACCACCGGCTCAAAGTTACACCAAGCAGCTTTGTAAGCCAAGCCGAGCCTGTCCACGTCCCCAGAACCCCTGGGGGGAAACCTTTCTATACACTGCTGCGAGTTAGTCACTACAATAGGAGGGTAATGTGACAAAGGGCTCAGAAGAGGCACAGACTGCAGAAAAGTGAGCCGTTTGGGAACGTCTTTAGAGAGGAGTGTCCATCAATGTCGGGATGCCACTGGCAAACTAGAGGAGGTTTGGCTGCTTCTGGCCTTGAGGGCATCCAGTGATAGCAGCACCATGTACAGGTTTGAGCAATAGTCAATAGATTGCTCAGTCCTTACAGTGGATGCGGAATAAGACAGACACATATATATATATATATATATATATATATATATATATATATATATATATATATATATATATATATATATATATATATATATATATATATATAATATATTTTTTGTCCACAATATTTGTAGCACAGCACAGTTGTAAGGCCACACTACAGTTTTGTAGCCTTACAGTCTCCAGCATGACCCACTGAAACGCACCACGATAGGCTCCTGTTTGAAAAAGTTTCACCCAGCTATAGTTGGTCTCCAGGAGACATCTTACGAAAGACACCATGGCTTCCCTGCAGTATTCCTGGGTGGGCAAGGCGTATCATTCCACTCACTCCTCATATTCGCGGGGTGTGAGTGTTCTAGTACACAAATCCTTGGCCTACCAGGAACTAGACGCAGCTGTAGACCCGATGGGCAGATATGTATTTTTGTACTGTAAAGTGTATACCCTGACAGTGATAATTGCATTTGTGTATATACCTCCTCCTTTTTCCAGGGAAATACTGCAGCTTCTCCTGTCCTACCTGGTCGGCAAACCCGAGACCCCCACACTAATCATGGGGGATTTTAATGGTTACCTAGATCCTAAATTGGACAGGCATCCCCCAGTCCGGCCGCCCTCAGGAAGCAGGTGCACTATTTTGAGCCGACTGCTAATGGAGGTGGGTTGGACTGATATTTGGAGGGCGAAACACCCGTCCCTTAAGCAATTCTCATGCTTCTTCAAGACACATGGGACCCTGTCTCGCATTGGACTTGTGTGTGGGGTCATCCCAACTACTTAACGCAATTCCCAAGGTCGAATACCACCCTAGGGGGGTGTCTGACCACTCCCCACTGGTTGCACATCTTATTACACGCCCCAAGTCACTTTTACCCAGAGCACCCTGGAAGCTGAACGCCTTCTGGCTGAAGCTATTTACCTCGCCTGAGAGAGTAGAGAAAAAAATTGACCAGTATTTTGTAGATAACCGAATGCATGAGGACACACAAGTAAGGTGAGACGAATTTAAGGCATGCCTGCGAGGCACGTTTATAACCGAAATTTCGGTTATTAAACAAGACTCCTCTGCCCTATTGGAGCAGGTAGGGGACCAGGTGAGACGGATGGAGCTTGCTTATATTACAGATGCAACAGAGTCCGCGAGGGAGGCATGGATCGCGGCACAGGATGCCCTGGACCGGGTGAGATCCTCCGCTGCGGAACGAAAGGGGTTCTTTACTAAACAAGCATTTTATGAGGAAGGGGAAATAACAGGTAGACTGCTTGCTAGGATTGCCAGAGCTCAGCAGTCGTCCCCGACCATTGGAGCCATAAGTGACTCCCAGGGACGATTGGTGAACGATCCTGAACTTATTATAGAGGTACTGGCCTCCTTTTACACCACACTGTATCAGTCCTGTGACAACTACACAGAGAGCTACAGGACTACATGGAGGGGGTAGACACCCCGGTGTTATCAGGTGGGGAACGGGCGGGACTTGATGCCCCGCTCACCGTTTGAAGAGCTGAGGGTGGCCGCAGCATCCTTCCCCACATGCAAAGCCCCGGGGGACGACGGGATCCCCATTGAGGTCTATACCCAAAATGGGGTGGTGCTTTTGCCCAAACTACTTGAGGTATTTAACTCTTCCTTTGAGACAGGAAAACTACCAGCCACTATGACCAGGGCCAATATTGTGCTGCTACTGAAGGCAGGTAAAGACCCTCTAGACCCTAGCTCTTACAGACCTATTTCGTTGCTACAGAGTGACGTTAACATTTTGGCCAAGGTATTAGCTCTTAGGGTCAACAAGATTATAAGATCTATTATTCACATGGATCAGGCGGTTTTATGCCCGGTACATCAACAGCGACCAACCTTAGAAGGTTATACTTGAACATGCAGACCCCCTCAGACTCCACCGGCCGTAGAGCACTGTTGTCTCTTGAGGCCAATAAGGCATTTGACAGTGTTGGCTGGAGATATGGGTGTGGTCAGTACTGTCCAAGTTCGGGTTTGGTCCCCGGTTTATAAAATGGGTGAAACTGCTGTACGACACACCACAGGCGGCCATACGGTCATCGGACAGGATGTCACAGGCTTTTGCACTGGGCAGGGGGACAAGACAGGGATGCCCCCTGTCCCCCCTGCTCTTTGCTCTAGCCATTGAGCCTCTCGCAGCACAGGTGAGACACTGCCAGCATATTAAGGGATTCCGGTATGGGGAATTGCAGGAGAAAATCATGCTCTACGCCGACGACGTGCTTCTCTTCCTGGAAGACACTGGGGGTTCACTGGAGTGGGCGATGTCCCATATCAGGGAGTTCGGTCACTTCTCTGGCCTCACTATAAATTGGTCCAAGTCTGCCCTTATGTACATTGATGGTGCGTCTGGGCAGGAGGAGGAGCTCTCCTGCCCAGTACCCATAGTGACTGAGTTTAAGTACCTGGGGGTAAATATCTCCCCCGTTTTGACAGATTATTGCAAACTTAATGTATACCCCATGTTGACCCGATTTAGAGACAAAATAAATATATGGAACAAACTTAAAATGTCCCTGGCGGGGAAAACAAACCTTATTAAAATGATACTGATGCTGCGGTTCCTATACCTGCTACACAACACGCCAGTGGTCATACCACTGAAGGTGTTTAGGGTGGTTAACTCACTTTTTAGACTACTGTTATGGCACGCTAAGCCCCCTAGAATTAAGCTTGAGCAGTTACAATACCCGAAAAAGGGAGGGGGACTTGCCCTCCCCAACCCATGGATATACTACTTGGCAGCGCAGCTACAACACTTGATGAGAGCCATGGATCCCCCATCGGGGAGCTCTTCTTGTAGACTCATGCAAATAGGCGCGGGAGTAAATACTATACCGGAGGGACTGGAGGCCCAACAATTTCAAAAACCAAACAAATCCATGCCAACCTATGTACTCCTTCAGAAGGTATGGAACAAGGCCAGACAGCTACAGAACGTAACAGGGTTCACAGCTTTTAGCCCGATTTGGGAAAATAAAACTTATGCAGAATTAGCTAAAAATCAACAGGGACCTAGATGGATACCCCTGGGCATAACCCATTTGAGACAGATCTTCCATAACGGAGCCTTGCTCCCGTTCAAAGACCTGCAACTCAAATATGGCCTGGCACGTAATATGCTTTTTTATTACATACAGCTCCAGCACGCAGTTAGAGTGCATGGGGAGGCCGTGGAGTCTGTCACCCACTCCAGTCTTCCGAATGCTGCAAGATACAGCAGACACGAAGGGCGTTTTTTCCCAGTGCTACAATATGCTCCTTTCCTCCTTCCTAGAGGGACACCCCATGAAGGCTGTAACGCAATGGGAGGTAGACCTGTGACCTATTGCAGGGGAATTATGGGAAGAAGCCCTACAGGCAGTTAACATATGCTCACTAAATGTGGCACAAAAGGTCTCCCAACTATATATCCTACTAAGAGCCCATTACACTCCGGTGAAATTACACAGAATGGGAAAGAAACCAGACCCTTTATGTAACAGGTGCAGGATAGCGCCCGGGTATCCGATTCATCTCCTCTGGCGCTGTCCGAAACTCCATAGGTACTGGGTGGGGGTCCTAAATACTTTGAATCAAGTGTTCCAGACTGAGGTCACTCTTGACCCTCTGCCATGCTTATTGGGGATACTTGAGGAGAAAATACCAGAGGAATGGAAGAGAACAGCATTTGCTAGAGCTTTGTTCCAAGCCAGAAAGACAATTGTATTGAGCTGGAAATCTGAAGCACCCCCCACAACCAAGACATGGATACAGCACGTGGGTAAGACACTTATAATGGAGAAGTACATATACCAACATAGAGGAATTCCTGACAAGTTTGACAGACTGTGGGGAGCATGGCTTGACACTCCGGGACTCAGTCCAATGGAACTTGTTCAGACGAGATTGATTAGTGGGGTGTAGGGAGGATAGGAATTATATCCTCAGAGAAAGGACATAGGAACAATAGCAGGTGACGGTAGTGTGGATGATGATAAAGGTTGTTTACATGACGGGGAGGGGGGGGGGAAGGTTGGTAATTTGGTTATACTGTGTGTACATAATGGTAATGCATAAGATTGCATGTAATCATGGATGGATACTCGATATACCACAGTTGGTTGTAGATTGTACAATAAGTTTCATTCTGACATGTAATGTTTATTATAAGTGCAATAAAAAACGTTTTGATTCAAAAAAAAAGAACACCGATCTTACCTGAGGCAAGTGAGGCCTGCAGTTCTTTAGATGTTGTTCTGGGTTCTTTTGTGACCTCCTGGATAAGTCGTTGTCATGCTTTTGGAGTAATATTTATAGGCCGGCCACTCCTGGGAAGGTTCACCACTGTTCCAAGTTATCTCTATTTGTGGATAATGGCTCTCCCCGTGGTTCATTAGAGTTCCAAAGCCTTAGAAATGGCTTTGAAACCCTTCCTAGACCAATACATGTACATTACTTTGTTTCTAATCTGTTCATGATTTTTTTTTTTTAGATTGTGGCTTTTTGTGATCTGTTAGCATGCTTCACTTTATGCGATTTCTTGATTCAACAGGTCCTGCAGTAATCAGGCCTGGGTGTGGCAAGTGAAATTTAACTCAGCTTTCCAAAAAAGTGTGGTTAATCACAGTTCGTTCATGATTCAGTATGGGAGGGGGCAATTACTTTTTCACATAGGGCCAGGGAGGTTTGAACAGCCTTTTTCCCTTAATAAATTAAATAATAAATTTAAAAAACTGCATCTTGGAATTACTCGGGTTATCTTTGTGTAATATTAAAACATTTTGATGAGCTGAATCATTTAAGTGTGAGTACTATGTTAAAAAAAAAAAAAAGAAAAAAAAAAAAAGGTCAGGAAGGGGGCAAATACATTTTCACAGCACTGTGTGTAATTATATATATATATATATATATATATATATATATATATATATATATATATATATATATATATATATATATATATATATATATATACATACATACATACATACATACATACATACATATACACACACACACCACACATATATATGTATATAGGTGTCGTCTATACAGGTAACAAGCTGATATTAGGAGCACTCCCTTAAAGGGAGTATAAAAGACAGAAGCAAATCAAATTCCAATCTCTCCACCAAGACCAAAGGGGTGTCCCTCCAAGAATGTCAGTCACAAGATTGTAGACCTACAAAAGGCTCGAATGGGCTACAGGACCATTGCCAAGCAGCTTGGTGAGAGGATGACAACAGTTGGTGCGATTATTCGCAAACGGAACAAACCCAAAATACCTGTCTCTCTCCCTCTGTCTGGGGCTCCATGCACCTCATGTTGTTTCGATGATCATGGGAACGGTGAGTAACTAACCCAAAACTACACGGGAGTATCTTGTCAATGATCTCAAGGCAACTGGGACTATAGTCACCAAGAAAACAATTGGTAACACACTACGCCGTGAAGGACAGAAATCCTGCAGTGCCCGCAAGGTCCCCCTGTTCAAGAAAGGCCTGTCTGAAGTTTGCCAATGAACATCTGAATGATTCAGAGGAAAACTGTGTGAAAGTGTTGTGGTCAGATGAGACCAAAATCAAGCTTTTTGGAATCACCTTAAAAAATTTTTTTTTTTTTAAAAGTCAGCAGCTAAAAAAAAAAGTCGCTGCTGACTTTTAATAAGTACACTTACCCTCCCAGGGCGCCCGCGATGCTGTTCGTGGAGGCCGAGATGTCCCTTGGCGTTCAGGATCCAGCGCCGCCATCCTCAGTAAAGGGAAACGGCTTGGCGCGGCCTACTGCGCATGCGCGAGTCGGCGTGCGGCCTACTGCGCATGCGCGAGTGGAATTTGTGAATGGGGAACGCAATGTGTTGTGGGACACAGTTCCCATAACACACTGCGCCCCATTCCATAGAAGACGGAAGGAGAGAAGATCACCGCGGAGCTGGAGGAGGCAGATTAGGACAATCTGCCTAGCAACAGCCATTTCTGGTAATTAAAAAAATAAAATGTTTTATTTTTTTTTTCATTTGAAATTGTTACTAACATTTTTAAAAGTTTTTGTTTTCAGGGTGTCCCACCACTTTAACTCGCTATGTTTAGAGGGAGGAGGAATGCTGCCTATGACCCCAAGAACACTGCCAAACATTATGCTTTGAGGGCGTTTTTCTGCTAAGGGGACAGGAAAACTTCACTGCATCAGAGACGGACGGGGCCATGTACCATCAAATCTTGGGGGAGAACCTCCTTCCCTCAGTCAGGGCATTGAAAATGGGTCGTGGATGGGTATTTCAGCATGACAATGACCCAAAACACACAACCAAGGCAAGGAAGGAGTGGCTCAAAAAGAAGAACATTAAAAGGTCTGGGAGTGGCATAGCCAGTCTCCAGACCTTAATCCCAAAGAAAATATATGGAGCGAGCTGAAGGTTCAAGTTACCAAACGTCAGCCTCGAAACCTTAATGACTTGCAAGAGGAGTGGGACAAAATACCTCCTGAGATGTGTGCAAACCTGGTGGCCAACTACAAGAAATGTCTGACCTCTGATTGCCAACAAGGGTTTTGCCACCAAGTACTAAGTCATGTTTTGCAAAGGGGTCAAATAATTATTTCACTCCTTAAAATGGAAATCAAATGTATAACTTTTTTTAAATGCGTTTTTTCTCGATTTTTTGGTTGTTATTCTGTCTCTCACTGTTAAAATAAACCTACCATCAAAATTATAGACTGATCAATGCTAGAGTGGCGGTACTATAGGCAGTAGTAAGTGGCAAGTGTGTCCAATAACTGTTAGGCAGCGCACATGTCGCTGGCCAGTCAAGAGAATGTTAATCGACATGGCAGACAACAGTGTTAGTGCGTGCATGGAACAGCGTGTGGTGATGAGGTTTCTTGTGAACGAAGGCGTAATTCCCACATATTTCTACAGAAGACTTTAAGCACAGTACGGTAATGAGACGCTCAGCCACAGTAAGACATTTGAATAGTGTAAACATTTCAATGATGGCCGTATGTCCATTAGTGGCGATCCTGGCCATGGTGGTTCCCAGCCCACAGCAGTTACTTCTGTGAACAATTAAATCGAAGAAGCAGAAGAATGCTGACTCATCACCACCAAATTCTTTTTCGAACAATTGCGTCTGCAGGTAAAGTGATGGCAAGTGTTTTTTGGGATAAACTAGGCCTTTTTACATGTGGATTTTCTACCCCGTGGTGCCACCATCAACAGTGAATATTACGGTCATGTTCTCAGTGATATGCGATGTGCATACACGTCCATAGAAAAAACGACCTGGTTGGATCACTAAGGGTATCATGTTTCTCAAGGCCTAGGACAATGCACAAGCTGATACTGTTCACCGCACTACGTGCACTTTGCAGCAACTCGGCTGGGAGGTATTGACATATCCCCCTTACAGCCTGGACCTCACACCAAGCGATTATCCCCTCTTTGGACCCCTAAAAGAGTTCCTCGGAGGTCAGCATTTCAGCACTGATGACGAAGTAAAGCAGGCTGTTCTATGTTGAAGCTTCCCAGGCGTTAGTTAAAGGCTGGGATAAGTGTATAAATGTAGCATTGGAGTATGCTGAAATATAAATGCAGTTTCCACTCCATGAAATTTGATCTTTTTTTATTATATAAACTCAAAATGTCCCCGTTTAACTTGAACACCCCTCGCATGCAAATTATATATATATATATATATATATATATATATATATATATATAGATATATACACACACACACACACAGACACACACACATATATATATACATACACTAAGTGATCATATTATAAATTACGTGAATGAGCAGCAAACCGCTTGTGAGATACAAGCACAATAATAAACATAAAAACATATAGGTTGTGTTAAGCAATTGTGTACACAAAATAATTGAAAAAAAGTCCACAAATAATGTGATACTGTATATGGATCCTGGTGTCACTCTACACCGTCCAAAGTGATCCTTAAAAATCAGTGCCTTCACCAATCAGCAGAATTGCTCGCTTACTAACTTCAATTGATCCCTCATTACAAAGGGACCAAATGCGCTTGTGGCTTTAACCCAGCTCAGGCCTTGCTCCTGATCCAGATGGTCTCCTGCATGGGATTACTCCTCGGCACCAAACAAATGTGACTATTTCTCAAAGAAAAAAGTGCTCCACATAGTGAAAAAATCCTTATAACATTTATTAAAAGGTAAAAGAATGCACTTACAACTAATACTGGGGGCCCCTGGACGTTGTCATGTACGATGAAACGCGTAGGTCAGAGCGATGTGCTGACATCACCAATCCCACATGTGTTCTAGAAGGGTGGCTTTGTTTGTGTAGTGGCCAATACACTTAAAACAAAAGGCGCATTTTACCAGTGATAGTTGCAAGTTCATTCTTTTACCATATATCACATTATTTATGGACTTATTTCAATTATTTGCATTACATTTACTTTGTGTACACAATTGCTTAGCGCAACCTATATGTTACTATACATACACACACACACACACACACACACACTATACATAAAAATGGGGCAGACTTGATAGACCACCCGGTCATTTTTCTGCTTTCACCATTGTAAGCATACAACTCTACTCCCCACTGCATGCTGTGGCTCCTTCCACCGGCTTGCACGTCCTGTAGTGACATATCAACTGGGGTGAGGTGAGGGAGCAGGTACTCCACACACCTGGAACGTCATTGAAGAAGTGGCCATCAAAACACGGCCACCACAAAAGTAAGTATTTTGTCCTATCATAAAAACTCTCACCTCACTTGAATCAATATGGTACATATCAGAATTACCAAACTACTTTAATATTTAGACTAAATCACTATCTTGGTCTTGCTGTGGATTAAAAAAAAAAACACAATACTCCTACACTCCCTCACATGACCAAGAGGCTAGGCAAAGTTTACATTCTCTGGTTACCTGAGTCATTGCAAGGGGTTTAAGACAATATGGAGTCTATAATTAACAAATGACTCCATGACTTACATTTGAGTCTCTAGTCTACAATGTGACAGACCCTGTCTGGTAGACCTGCACTAAAAGGGGATCAGCAAGTTGCATCCATTGTGCAGAACCATTAAACAGAAGTTGAGCCTTTGTATAAATTTAGAAAATAAAGCTGCCCCCCCATATATAACTATGCACAGAAAAGAAAGGTTTTAACCTAGTAAAATACACATAAGATAATTTTTATTACCGCTTGCCAACCAGCCACTGCAGTTTTACTGCGGCAGAATGGCACAGCTGGGCGAAACAACATTACCTTACGCCACTTCACCTTTTGGCCACTAAGGGCGTGCGCATGCCCGCAGCGTGTGCCCGACAGGCGCGGCGACCGCTGGGTTACTGCAATCGCTCATGACAGAGTACGAACTGGGATCTGTGTGTGTAAACACACAGATCCCGGTTCTTTCAGGGGAGAGGAGACAGACCGTGTGTTCATACTATGTATGAACACACAATCAGTCTCTCTCTCCTCCTAGACAGTCCCATCCCCCCCACAGTTAGAAACACACATAGGGAACACAGTTTACCCCTTGATCGCCCCTTATTGTTAACCCCTTCCCTGCCAGTGACATTTACACAGTAATCAGTGCATTTTTATAGCACCGATCGCTGTAGAATTGTCAATAGTTTCAAAAATGTGTGTCCGTCATAATGTCGAAGTCCTGATAAAAATCGCAGATCACTGCCATTACTAGTAAAAAAAAATAATAACAACAATGCCATAAATCTATCCCCTATTTTGTAGACGCTATAACATTTGCGCAAACCAATCAACATACGCGTATTGTGATTTTTTTTACCAAAACTTTTTTATCGGCCTAAACTGAGGGAAAAAAACGTTATTTTGATAAAAAATGTGGGATAGTTATTATAGCAAATAGTAAACGATATGGTGTTTTTTTTCAAAATTGACGCTCTTCTTTTGTTTATAGCGCAAAAAATAAAAACCGCAGAGGCAATCAAATACCACCAAAAGAAAGCTCTATTTGTGGGGAAAAAAGGACGGGTTTGGGTACAGCGTTGCACGACCGCGCAATTGTCAGATAAAGCGACGCAGTGCCGAATCGCAAAAAATGGCCTGATCATTGAGCAGCAAAATCTTCCGGGGCTGAAGCGGTTAAATTATTTTTATACTTGAATATTTAAAAAAAAAAAGATAGTTCTCTTCAAAAAGTAAAAAGAATGAATAGATTTGCCTGGAGTACTTCTTTAACTGTGTTAAATGTGTCACCATCTTCCATTAGGCTGAAAGAAGATTCGAGGGAAGCCATATCTTTTACTTTCCATTTAAACAGAGTAGTGGGATTGATAAACTGTAAACAAAAAAAACCCAAGAGAGAGCCCAATCTCTTCCCACGTGGAATGAAAAACCCTGTCAGGTTTCTTTTTTTTGCGGTCTTCATCCTGTTGGGGAGCTTTTTCTTCACTTCCTGTTCTGAGGACACAACAGGAAGTGAGAAGAAATCACTCCAATGTGAAGGGAAATCCCCTCTTAGACAGCTGTCTCTGGAAAAGGTGTCATTGGAAGATTTCCCCTCTAATCCAGTTACCACTTTTAATTTTGGATTGCCATCAGGAGTAATATAGAGGGTGAATCTTCCAAGCAATGATAAAGGCATCAACACTGATAGGTTATAGAAGTGTTAAGTTTAGGTATGAAGTTTGTGGCTCTAAAATGATAAACAAGCCAAATACCATTAATTTCAATGGCCCCTGTTCACATCTGTTGCCTGAAGCAAAATGCCTCACTCAAAAAAGTACATGAGCTGCTTCTTGGCAGATTGGAGGTAGATCGGGCCCCACAGACTTCACTGGTAATGCCTGAAAATGTGCGACATGAGCGTTTTGTTGCTCGTTTTCTGCTCAAACAGCAGCTCTCCACCCCTCATCTCTTACACCTCTTCTCCCCCTAGTGCTTTCTATTGGCTAAACAAAAATGTCTGAAGCTGTAAAACGCTTGTAATACACTTCGGAAAAACTCTTAAATAAAAATGCCTGAAAGTCGCTCTGCTCAGGTGTGAATGCAGCCTCAGATATACTTTAAGAGGGTGTTCCTTCTTTGGATAATATTATATTGTGGTTTGTGCATGAACTCCAACTGGATATAATATGGTGACAACCTAATGTCTATGACGCAACAGCACATACCGCCAGTCGAGGCTCCTCCAAGGGCACAGCAATCAGGTAAGTATAGACATCTCCGGCCAATAATAAGTTGGTGACTGAGCTGCCTGTAGGCCATCTCCTCTACAGGAGACACCATTTGCATTTAGCGATCCAGTGGCTGGTGTAGATTGACAGTCAGATGGTGCCTGCATGTACAACTTCCTTCAACGGTCTACTGTACTGTATAGCCAGCTTTAAGCAATATAAATTAACTTTATTTTGTAACATAGTTTGGAGTTTTTAACTACTAGTTTTGGTGTTCACGCAGCGATCAGCAATATGACTGTCCATAAAGTTACCCAAAGATCTATAGGCAGAACCTACAGGTGACCAACTTGGAGAACACCAACTAGGACGTGTCTGGTTGATTTCTGTTGCCTCCTTCAGGGTAAGCCACCTCTGGATGTATTTGTTAGCAGACCCCCAACCCCCTTTATAGAATATACATGCAAGTTTGGGCAGTCTGAACAGGACCATATTATGGAGTTATCAGAATGCCGAGACTGTTTGGTCATGGCTGCTTGTTGGACAGCCCCATCCCAGGCCACAACTCAGATCTGCTGGAAATCAAGGAGGCTTCTGTGTCTAGAGAAATTTTCTAGTTTTATCTCACTGGAACCGAATAGGTCTGCTAAAGGAAACGAAGATTGTGCCAAAATCACATAAATGAGCCAAAAGAAGGAAAAAAATAAAAAAAAGTCCAGGGAAAGTATCAAGAAAGCTTGTACAAGCCAACAGCCTTTAGTTTTGGATGGACCAGTAAAGGGCAAGAACTCTGTTAGTTTTTAATTTTTGTCTGCGTCTCCCCTGGGGAGATCTTCACTCACTTCCTGTCCTAGAGATGGCACTGGGACAGCCAATAGAGCCACAGCCAAAAATAAAGTTTTCTTCAAAAGGAGTAAAGAAAGGAAAGGGTTATAAAGGGTTAGAAAGGGTTATAGACCCTCTGTCCAGTGACACCGGAATGGTCAGAACATCTGACATTTTTTATTACTGTCGCAGTGACAGCCACTCATATGGGTGTCACAGGAACAGGAAGTATAAGAAAGTCTCAACCCATACAAGAATGTGGCAGAGATTTTATTCCTATTTTTATTTGTTGTGTTTTTTTTTTTTTTTTTTGGGGGGGGGGGAGGGGAAGGGGGGGGGTGTAGGTTTAAACATAGCAGATAAAATAGGGGGTAATTAAGAGGGAAATGTAAAGAAAATACAGGTCTACAGATTTAGAATATAGAAAGGCAGAAGCATATAGGTAACATGAAGATAATGTGAAACAATACGTAAATGCTATGCCATACTTTTCTTTTACGCTTAAGTTGTATACTTCTGTTTCCCTGTAAAGAAATAAAGAATTTAAAAAAAAAAAAAGAATGTGGCAGAGATTTTAACTCAAGGAACAAATAATAATACACTTATAAAGTGAATAAATGTCCAAAAAGAATTTCAGCGCAAAGTACAGTCCAAAAGTCTATATAAAAAATATGATGGAAATGGAACAGATGCGAGCACTCCAGTGAATATAAAGGGATCAAAGGGTGAGTACATGGATTGAAAACTGGCTAGGGGGGTGAGTTCACAGGGTGGTGATAAATGGGGAGTACTCAGAATGGTCTGGTGTGGAAAGCGGGGTCCCCCAGGGTTTTGTCCTGGGACCAATCTGATTTAATTTATTAATGAACGATCTGGAGGATGGGATTAACAGCAAAATCTCAGTATTTGCGGACGCTACTAAGCAGGGCAATAACTTCTACTATGCAAGATGTGGAAACCTTGCAAAAATATCTAAAAACAAATGAATGGGGTGGGCAACTACATGGCAAATGAGGTTTAATGTTGAAAAATTTTAAATAATGCATTTGTGTGCCAAAAATATGAATGCAAACTATTCGTTAGGGGAGGGGGGAACTTTGGGGGAATCTAGTATGACTCTTCACCAGTCTACACTAAACTATTAAAAATATGGCTGTGATTAGGCATGGCAAGTCTGTTGTAGAGAACATCTCAAACCCTTCTTCCCCACACTACAATAGGCACCCTCAAGTCCAACCTTGCCAAAATGCAGTGATTGGGGCATTAGACGACAATCGCCAGCATTTCACAGGTGGCACTGGATAACAAATGTATAGACATCAGAGTACCTACTACAGGGTGGGGGAATGAGAATACAATTTGTACTTTTTTTTCTGTGATGGAGTAGGGTGGCAGGTTTACTTTAAAGTTTTGTTACAGCTTTGGTTAGAGTGGTGAAGACTTACAGCCTCCACTGGGTTTTGTTGATAGAAAAATCACCCCAGTGGGGGCACAGAGAGCAATCATGACCATGACACAGGTCATAACCCTTCCCAGAAAAAAAACAAAAAGTTGGCATGCATTATGACATGCTATACTTTAATGCATCTATAGCATATGTGTAAAAGGACTGGACTTTTTTTTTCTAAAATCTTCAATAAAAATTATTAGAAAATACTATGTAGTTCAATATATATATATATAACGATATAGATTTTTTTTTTCTAGCTGGAAAATGTTTCCATTCGGTAACACCGACATGCACAGTAATTATCACTGATAGGTCACAGCATAGACCCTTCAGCCTGACTCACGATGGAGGTCTACACCAAGGACCTTTCTAAATGATTCAACTACTTCCCGGAACAAGTAAAGCTGAAATAAAAAAAGTACCATGCAATGCAGTTGCCGTGTGTTTCAAAAAGTAGGGCATAGACTACTTTTGGTACGATACAGTGCGATTTCAGCCCACTGAAAATTAATGGGCTGAAATGGCACTGCACAGAACTGAATGTAAATTAGACAGGAACCGCACAGCATTCCTGTGCGATTCACATGCAGTTCCTAGTGTGAACGGGCCCCCTACTGACAAAGTAGCTTGTGTGTGTGGTAGGTTGTGGCTATTTGTTCTAAATAAGTGTGCGCTAAGATAACAAAAGGTTTGTGTGAAAACAATCAAGCCGACTTTCAGAAGCCAAAATCTAACGTAGGGAAGGAGCCGTAGCTTGAGCCAGAACTGAAAACAGGAGAAGGGGAGGTGTCAGTGGACACATTTCTGAATTCTGACTCACATACTACAATTACCCCTCCACCTCCTGATCGGTTTAATCTGCAGCCAATTGTCCCAGTATGAGCTTCCAATCTGTTCCAGCAATGGCCCCAGTAATGAGGCCAAATGACATTTGGGGACCGTGGTGAGAGCTCAGCTGGGCAAAACGCTTCTTATTCTTAGCTGTTTATTTCCAAATTCCAGTGAGTATTCCGATTGGCTGCACAAACAGCAGTCTGTGTCCTACTAATTCAATCATATGTTTTTGATGAAGTCAAGTGAAACATCGTTAAAATTCGTTTTTTTTCCAGTTAATTTCAGTTAGTGTCAGTCCACCCAAAAGTGATATTTTAGTATGGATGGAGCCTGGTTGCCTGAGTCAGCGCCATCTTCTTATATGACTAAACAACAGCCATACATGGGTCTGTTTTTTTTTCTTTTCCCTTTCGTTCAGCCAGTGGGATGAACAAAAGAAAAATCAATAAAAAAAAATGTACCCAATTCGCCCATACACACATTCCATGTGGATGGGGAAATCCTCTCTGCTACGTCATTGTATCCTGACAGCAGTACTGCCCCGCCATCAAAATACACAGATTAGCGCTGCTGCCGATTGGCTGCAAGCACTGATCAAATGGCAATTTTCTATCAGGACCATTCATAAGAAGTCGATTGATAGATGACCTGTCAATTGACAGTAACAGTCATAGGTGGACGGAAATTCGGCCAGGTCCTGTTAAACCAGACAGACTTTGATCCCTGTATGTCCAGATTTAGATGCTCTTGGCTACTTCTCTGATTAATGCCCTCCTTGCCCGGCCTGTCAGTTTAGGTTGACGGCAATGTCTTGGTAGGTTTGCAGTTGTGCCATACTTTCCATTTTTGGATGATGGATTGAACAGTGCTCTGTAAGATGTTCAAAGCTTGGGATTATTTTTTTTTTTTTTTTTTTTATAACCTAACCCTGCTTTAAACTTCTCCACAACTTTATCCCTGACTTGTCTGGTGTGTTGCTTGGCCTTCATAAAGCGGTTTGTTCACTGAGTTTCTCTAACAAACCTCTGAGGGCTTCAGAGAACAGATGTATTTATACTGAGATAAAATTACATACAGGTGGACTCTATTTACTAATTAGGTGACTTCTGAAGGCATTTTGTTCCACTAGATTTTAGTTGGGGGTATCAGAGTAAAGGGGGATGAATACAAATGCACACCACACTTTTCAGAGTTTATTTGTAAAATAAAAAATTAAAAATGTGAAAACTATTTACCGTATATACTCGAGTATAAGCAGAGATTTTCAGCCCTTTTGTTTGGGCTGAAAGTGCCCCCCTCGACTTATACTCGAGTCGCCGCCGTCTGCCTACCTGATCAGCATGTCATGCAGACAGACGGCGGCCATTCCAGTGTTCAAAAGCAGCGCCTCCTCGTCCGATAGGCGGAACACTCCATTTCCCAGCAGTCAGTGTTCCGCCTATCACGCACATCCTCTCATCCTCGTTCGTGGTATGAGGATGAGCGGATGTCCGTTATAGGCAGAACACTGACTAAGTTTTCCCAGTTTTTTTTTTGTGGTAAATTAGGGGCCTCGGCTTATATTCGGGTCGACCTATACGGTAATCATTTTCCTTCCACTTCACAATTATGTGCCACTTTGTGTTGGTCTATCACTTAAAATCCCCCAAAAATACATATAAAACAAACAAAAAAGAATGACTGAATTAATATTTTTTTACTTTCTGCTATTAAAACAAATCCCATGAAAATAAAAATAAAAAAATCAAATCTCTTAATACATTTTGGCCAAAATGTATTCTGCTACAGGTCTTTGGTAAAAAAAAAAAATGACAATCAAAATAAGTGTACAGTGATACCCCGGTTCACAAACGCTTCCGTTCACGAACAATTCGATTTGTGAACAAAAGAGTTCACAAAAAATTTTCTCCGGCCATCTTCCCTGCTCTGACACGTTCATATTGAGAAGAGCAGTGCAAGATAAAAGAGTCTTAGGAGAACCAGTCCACTCAGAAAGGGGTTTCTGCCCCCTGACTACCATGAGGGTGGGCTCATTTGATTGGGAATCATAGAAAAACAGTTCATATGAATTCTAAAACTTTATAATGCCCTCAGATGATCTTTTCCTGGATGCACAGTGCTGTTTTCTGCCCCCATTTAAATTGGGGTTTGGGATTGTTTCAAACAGGGATTAAAGAGGAGCTAAATAACTAAATAGACTGAGTTTATTGTTAAAAATAAAGTGTAACATGCAAGACTCTGGTGGGTGTAACAAGATGTCCGCTTTCCGCCTTCTCACTGTATCCTTATGCCGCGTACACTTGATCGGACTTTCCGACGAAGTTTTGACTCAAAATTATGAATACAATCTGGCCGTCTGTGTGCTAGTTCGCTGGACTTTTGAAATGAACGGACTTGCCGAGGCACGGAGACAAGGCCAATCCACCGGACTTTCTAGTGGAGTTCCGCCAGACTTTCCGAACATGCGGACTTGCCCACACACGCCCAGACTTTTCCGGCGCACTAGATCCGGCGGACAATCCGCCGGAGTTTTGGCGGAGGTCCGCCGGACTTTTACACGGAGTAAAGTCCGTTCATTTTGAACGTGACTCCAGGTAGACGGGACTAGTGAAGGAAGTCAATGCCGCCGCCTCCATCGGCGAGATTGACACCTCGCTAGCCCGTCACCTGGTATGGATTTAAAGGGGAATCCCTACGCCGAAAAAAATCCCCCTCCCCACCCCAAAGCACCTTGTCCTCATCAACATGGCCTCTTCCCGACAACCCTAGCCGTTGGTTGTCGGGATCTGCGGGCGGGGGGCTTATCGGAATCCGAGAGCCCCCTTTAAATTTTCGATTCCGACCCCCCACCCTATGTGAATGAGTATGAGGTACCATGTACCCCTACCCATTAACCTGGGGAAAAAAAAGTGTACATAAAAAAAAAAGAAAAAAAACACACACAACACAGGTTTTTAAAATACTTTATTACACAGCTCCAGGGGTCTTCTTTCTTTCCGTCTTCGGGGATCTTCTCGGCGGACTCCTCCACCATCTTCTGCTAGCTCTTTTACTAGCAGAGGAGCCCGGCTTTCTCCTTTGTCGCCGTCGGGGGGGGGGGGGGTCTTCTTCCGACTTCGGGGGGGGTCTTGCCCCGCTCTTCGGTTCTTCTTGCCGGACCTCCGCTTTCTTCTTCCAGCTCTTTTACTAACGTTGGCCCGGTCTTCTGTCGCCGCCGCCTTCTGCTGCTTCTTCTCCCGATGTTGACACGACGCTGTCTCTGCTTGTTATGGCCGAGACGTGTTGCGCAGCCACTTATATAGGGACAAGGGGCGGGGTCACTGCCCCTTATGATGTCACAGACCCCAGCATCCTCCAGGACTGTGACATCATAAGGGGTGGGGTCACCATGTGACATGAGCCGGTGACCCCGCCCCTTTATAAGTGGCCGTGCAACACGTCTCGGCCATTACAAGAGAAGAAGACCGGGCCAACGCTAATAAGAGCTGGAAGAAAAAAGCGGAGGCCCTGCAAGAAGAACCGAAGAGCGGGACAAGACCCCCGGACGGCGACGAAGAAGAAAGCAGTGCTCCTCCGTTAGTAAAAGAGCTAGCAGAAGATAGCGGAGGAGTCCGGTGAGAAGACCACCGGAGCTGTGTAATAAAGTATTTTAAAAACCTGTGTTGCGTTTTTTTTATGTACATTCCCCTGGTGAATGGGTAGGGGTACATAGTACTCCATACTCATTCACATAGGGTGGGGGGCCGGAATCTGGGGGACCCCTTATTAAAACGGGCTCCCGGAATCCGATAAGCCCCCCCGCCTGCAGACCCCGACAACCAATGGCCAGGGTTGTCGGGAAGAGGCCCTTGTCCTCATCAACATGGGGACAAGGAGCTTTGGGGTGGGGAGGCCGCAGGGCCCCCCCTTCCCCAAAGCACCCCCCCATTTTGAGGACACGCGGCCTGGTGCGGCTCAGGAGGGGGGCGCTCGCACGTCCCCACCTCCTTTCCTGACAGCCCGCGCTGCATGATAAGGGTCTGATATGGATTCAGGGGGGACCCCCACGCCGTTTTTTTTGGCGTAGGGATTCCCCTTTAAATCCATACCAGGTGACGGGGCTAGCAAGGTGTCAATCTCGCTGATGGAGGCGGCGGCATTGACTTTCTTCGCTAGTCTCGTCTACCTGGAGTCACGTTCTAAATTAATGGACTTTACCCTGTGTAAAAAAGTCCGGGCGTGTGTGGGCAAGTCTGCACGTTCGGAAAGTCTGGCAAAACTCAGCTGGAAAGTCCGGCGGATTGTCCTTTGGATTAAGTCCGCCGGATAGTCCGGCTGAATATCGTGTGTACGCGGCATTAGGCCTCAAAACACAGATGTTTTAAAAAAAACGAGCTGTAAAGCTAGTACAGACGCCAGGAAAAAAAACGTGATCTTATCCGTGTTTTGCATTGGCGTCAATGCACGTGTAGCCGAGCTAGCTTTCAGTCGCGTTTCTCTGCCTCTATTCAAAAATCAATGGTTCTCTATGGGAGCCCATTTATTTGAAAAGAAGTTGCACCAGAAGTCGGATCAAGAGGGAACCCGGCCAAAATGTAGAAAAAAAAAACAAACAGATACCAGACCCTTCGATTTGGTATGGATCTTAAGAGGAACCCCCACAAAAATGGCGTACCAGACACCCCCCCCCCCCTCCTGGACCATACCAGGCTACATGCCCTCAACATGGGGGGGGGGTGCTTTGGGGAAGAGGGGGCTCTGTGCCACCCACCCCAAAGCGCCTTGTCCGCATGTTGATGAGGACAAGGGCCACTTCCCGACAACCCTTGCCCGATTGTTGTCAGGGTCTGCATGCGGGGGCTTATCGGAACCCGGAAGCCCCCTTCAACCCAGGTGAACTACACAGGTTCTTAAAGTATTTTATTAAGGCCTGTTATGGTCCAGGAGAAGGGGGGGAGGGTCGCTCGCTCATCCCCCTCCCCCCTCTTTCCTGACCTGCCGGGCTGCGTGCTCGGATGAGGGTCTGGCATGGATCTTGGGGGACCCCCATGACATTTTTTTGGGCATGGGGGTTTCCCTTAAGATCCATACCAGACTGAAGGGTCTGGTATCATCTTGGGGGAAACCTCACGCAAAAAATTTTTTGGCGGGGTTCCCCTTCAAGATTCTAAGCACACAAGTCGCACCGCAAGTCGGATCATCTTAATCCGACTTCTGGTGCGACTTCTATTCAAATCAATGGGCTCCCATAGGGAACCATTGATTTTGAATAGATGCAGAGAAACGCTGCATGAGACTTAATGTTGTGTATACAGCGTTAAGCCTTGTTAAACACCTTTTACCGGCATCTGGCGTTTTTATAGCTTAAAAATGCTAATGCCCGTTACAGCTCAAAAACACCATAGTGTGTACGAGACTATTGAATAACATGGAGTGGCATTCTTAAGCTGCAAAAAAAGCTCAAAAAAGTGTGTATGAGGCCTTACTGTGGGCGAGTGCGGGGTGTAGTAAAATGATGGCGACGGAACGTCACTTCCGTTACAAATTCTGATGGGTGCCTGATCTGACGAAACACCGGCGTACATTCTCATGATGCGGTCGGCAAGCAGTTAATGTGCACAAGCAGCTGAAACGCTAGATATAAGAGGTCTACCGGGTCAATATTATAGACTAGAAAGGGAAGAGATACAGTCTGCAACAGAGTTGCAGACCAGCTGACTCAGTCTTTATGGAATGGTAGAAGAAATAATACGTATATGCGCTGTGCTATTGGAGGAAAATGAGCAACAGGAATCTGGAGCAGCAGATTGATATCAAATTTTCCGTGAAAATTGGCAAAAGTGAGTGAAACGTTAGCTGTTACAACAGGCTTATGGTAAACAGTCTATGAAAAAATCATGTGTTTTTGAATGGAATGGGCGGTCTAGGGAGGGGTGGGAAGATGTACACGATGGCGCAAGAAGTGGGCAGCCGTGAACGCATAAGATGGATGCAAATGTGCGAACCCTCGTATGCTCATGCTGGTTTGTTTTTTTGATCAGAAGGGGATAGTTCACTACGAGTTCATAGAACATGCTACAACAGTCAACCAACATTGTTACCTTCTGAAAAGGTTATGAGAATCTGTTTGGAAGAAAAGATTGGAACTCTGGCCTGACTAGTGGATTCTCCACCACCACAATGCTCACACACACACACACACACACACACACACACACACACACACACACACACACACATTTTTTTTTTTTTTTACAGTGCAGTCTGGGAATTAAATTGTCACAGTGATGGGAGTAGTGGTAATATTTACTGGGGGTGGGAAAACATTGTAGGGAGCAGAGATTTCACACCTTTCTAGAAACATGGGCTACATGAGAGAATTTAAAAACTTTGAGGGTTGGTGAAAGTCTGATGACCGAACTGAGTATAAAAATGGAGCAACACTAGAAGTCTTAAGAGGTGCGAGTAAAAAAATAAAGTGTTGGCCAGGCAGAAAAACAAGAAATGTGAGAAAAGCCAAGGCACCAGATGGGCGTACAATGGCAGATCAGCAACTATACAATCTGTCTGTTAAGCAGACACATGGAAAAAGCTCTTCTGAGTGTTTTAAATGATATGTAGAGACAAATATCTTTTAGGTTGCTGGTTTTAAATAGTATAGAAAATGGTTAAACCTCCACCATGTTTTACGCGGTTTGTGTCCCATTACGATATTCCTTCACTTTCTGTCCCCGAGATAAAACCAGAAGAGAGCCTCTGCACTGGAAATTGCCCCCTCATTTCCTGTTTTGGTGACAACTGTAAAATATTGGATTTCATATCACTTCCTGTCCCAGAGACAATGGAGGGGCTGAATCCCCATAGCAAGGACAGACAGACATACAGACAGACGTAAAAACCTTGGCAGAGGTTGTAACCCTTCCTCACTCCACTGGAAATAATCAAAAACGTTTGGGCTTTAGACATACTTTCACAGTTTACTCCTCCAAAAATCTTCTAACAAGCTGGGAAATCTGCGTAATGAGGCAACAATTGATCCCTTTTTAAAGAGAAAAGCGAAAAGAAATTCCACAGCATGTACACCACATGGTGTCGTTGTCCAAGTCAACGCAAAGAGAAGAGTGGGATCCAGAAATTCAAGTGACGATAGACCAGTGTCTCACGCACCATCATTTTTAGAGTATCCTGTGGATAATGGAGAACTAGTGCATAAGTTCCTAACGCCTAGTTCTCCATTCCAACCAATCGCTGGATGAGAGTTCTCTCCCCCTTCCAGAGACATAACGTGAAGCTGCAGTGCAGAGCTGTCTCCATTTAGAGGAAGTTGAGACTGTAAATAGCTGATTGGTTACGGATTGAGTGTCAGACCTCCAGATTAGCAAGTCACGGTCTCTTGGACATCGATTGTAAGTATGTGCCAGGCCACAGCCGGGTCCTGATTAAACTGCATTGGAATTCAACCCTGTAACCCTTTCACCACAGCCGGACCTCCAAGAGAGAGAATGATCTTCCTTAAGGCTTTCACAGCAAGGAAACGTAATGACAAACTCCCTGATTAAAGACTTTGCCGTGCAAGGGTAAACTCACTCCCTGTGACCAATACAAAACAGAATTAGTCATAATCAGCTTCTGTAGAACTGTACCTCCCAACTTTCTCAGATGGAAAAGGACACCTTTAATCGCCAAAGTTTTTTTTAGAAATACAAACTCATTGGCCCCTTTCTGGGACATATATTTCTATCAAAACAAAAAAATAAATAAGAGAAAATTCCATGCATAAAGACCAGCCTTCATGCATAGACATACACCTACCACTCACAAAAAACACGAATATTAAAAAAAAACTGGCTGTACTATCAGGCAGCGCAACTAACACAATTATCAGTGGTCTGTTCTAATCGCAAAAAAAAAAAAAAAGAAAAAAGGCGTGGGTATGGCTAGAGCAAGAAGCTATTCGACAATTTACCGATTTAATCGATCGTCATGTGGCAAGCCCCTTTGGTTTGCTCAGCAATTATGATCCCAACTTTATCTCATTCTCTGGCACTGTGGGATAGATTGCCCACACAGGATAGTTTAATTTCGTGGTTTACCCCTTGGCTCACATCTTTAATAATCCCTGGTTCCCTCCAGGAATGGCTTTAAAATGGTGTCTGGATATTATAGGATTGGGCATTATTTTACTTCAAATGGACCTTTCACCTTGGCCCCACTGTGTTTCCAAGTTAAGAATTGCAATGATTTTTGCGAATTCATTAGATTTCCCATTTTTAAAAAATCTCTATGCCTGGTGGGGCAGGAGGCCCCCCTCCTTTACTCGCTATGAAAAATAGTGTAACACAGACAAAAAGGACAGAGAGGAGGAATCTCGCTGGTATATGGTCTGTTGCTGGCCTCCCCGGATTAATTATTTTATATGGCGGACTGGGACCGGAGATTTGTCCTCTGATACGACTCTGGAAACATGGCACACCCGTTTTCGTGCCGCTTTCCGAGGCATTTTATTGAGGCAAATCTTAAAGTTATTACACAATGGTATCTGGTCTCAGCCCGCGTAGCTAAGATGTATAGTGGCACTTCCTCGTGGTGTTTTCATGGTTGGTCTATGAAGGGAACAACGTACCATATATGGCGGGAGTGTCCCCGTATTAGGAGCTAGTGGAACAGGATTTTCTCAATGCTTCATCTCCTCATTGGTAAAACTTTATGGCAACAGTCTCAATATGATTTATTGAATGAGGCCAATTCCAATCTTTCCCGCAGTGAGCAAAAGGTTAGCCTCCTTTCTTTTTCTAGCAGCTAAATGTACAGTCGTGGGTGCTTTACTAGAGGTCTTCTGTGTCTTTTACCCATACCAAAGTCTTGTGGGTTATGGTACATGAGAAGTTGGCGAGTGTGCTGAATGACAAGGTCAAACAATTTGAAATAACGTGGGCCCCTTGGGCTTTGTATATGCACATCTCCTTAGAGGAAAGATTGTGGTAGTTCACAGGGCATGAAATACCCTGGGTTCCTTTCTTTTTCTCCTTTCTTTCCATTTTATGTATTTTTCATTCCTCTTTCCTTTCGACGGTTTCCTAGCTCAGTTATTTCTCTCTTGGCTTGCACTTCTGAGAGACGAGGAGTCTTTCACTCATGTGGTCTCTGTTCAATTTGCCATACTAGTACTGCGATTTACTGTGATGTATTACGAGTACTCACCTTCTTTAGTATGATATGCTATGTTCTGATTTTCTGTGCTGCCGAGAGCCTTAGATTGTTTTTGTATATCATATTCAGATATGGTTGATTCTATTGATTTTTTGTATATATTTTTTCATCTGAAAACTTGCAATAAACATATTGAAAGAGAAAAAAACAGGCAATATGATGTCACTGCACAAAAGAGGACCTGGGCCAAGGGTTTTTATAACTCCCAGATCATAGGTAACCTTAATAAACAATATATCATGAACCTGTGCCTTGTCATTACCTAACAAACCACCAAGTTCACTTGAAGGCACACCACTCTAATCCATTTAAAGTAGAACTATAGGCAAAACTTTTTTTTTTTTCATATTGGATGTAGTAAGGGAGGGTTATAACCAATGTATGGTTTATTTTTGTCATTTGTTTATCATTGGGGAGATTTCCCTTCACTTCCTGCCCCATAGCCAAAACAAAGTGAGAGGAAATCCCTGCAAATTACGGAAATCTCTTGGGGACCCCCAGAACTAGTGTCCCCATTGGAAGATTTCCCCGCTATTGCTTTTCTGAGGACAACCCAAAATAAGGGATTTTCTTTTACTTTCAATGATAATGGTAAACAGGACAAATAGAGAGGTTGAATCTCCCCAACAGGGACACACACAGCAATAAAAACTGACAAATATTCTAATCCTTCTTCCATCTATCCAAAAAAAAAAAAACGTTTGCCTTTAGTTATATTTTAATGGCTGAAGTGAAGAGAAGAATTGTGTAAGCTCTGAATCAATCTCATTACACAGCTTACACAAGGCTTATGCATATCATGCCCCCATATATAACAGCCCGCAGGCCTGGTGATGGGCTACTCAGAGACCCAGCCCTCTATTACAGAATGAGGAGGAGGTAATTATTTTCCGTACCGGGAAGTACCCAGTGTTTAACATGAGGGCGGGCGAAGAGAAAATTTTGCCTGAATGGGCAAAGCACAGGCTCTCTTTGGTCTGCTCTAATAATTAAAAGCCGATTACCTACTTAAAAAAATATATTTGCGATTGGTTCTTTCTCATTAAGCTGCATTGAACCTGCAAATTCCACTGTGTAAGGCTGGGTTCACACTAGCTGTGGCCACGGTTCACAACAGCCAAGGTCTGAATGGCAGAAGGGTGCTGTGCGTCTTCTGCAATTTGGACCGCTGCCACCCCAGAGGTGTGTGAGCTGGCTCCATTGAGAGCAGGTCACCCTCTCCTGTCACGGGGAAACCTGCATCCAATTTGCATCAGTGTGAACCCAGCCTAAGCCAAGAAATGCTGAGACCTGTGGTCCCCAGCAAAGACAGGTTATGAATAGCTCAGGCCTGTTGTAAGCACAGTGGGGTGGTGGCAGGGACGGTTACATAAGGCACAAAAAAAAGTGACAAGTTCTAACTCTCAGCCAATATGGCCAATGGAGTGTCAGCTCTATAGCTGGGTTTCTGCTCATTCATAAAACTTCCAAATACCACGAAAACCAGAGCTCAACTGTAAACTTTAAAATATTTTACTAATAAAAATTCAGGGTAAAGATGGTAACACAAAAGCTAACCAGTCTTAGTCTATAGGGTTCAATATTGAGTTGGCCCACCCTTTGCAGCTATAACAGCTTCAACTCTTCTGGGAAGGCTGTCCACAAGGTTTAGTAATGTGTCTATGGGAATTTTTGGCCATTTTTCCAGAAGCATTTGTAAGGTCAGGCCCTGATGTTGGATGAGAAGGACTGACTCGCAGTCTCCGCTCTAATTCACCCCAAAGGTGTCCTATGGGGTTAATGTCAGGACAGGTAAGTTCCTCCACCCCAAACTCACTTATCCAGGTCTTCATGGACCTTGCTTTGTGCACTGGTCCAAATCATTTGGTGGAGGGGGGATTATGGTGTGGGGTTGTTTTTCAGGGATTGAACTTGACCCCTTAGTTCCAATAAAGGGAGCTCTTAAGGCGTCAGCATACCAAGACATTTTGGACAATTTCATGCTCTCTACTTTGTAAAAAAACTGTTTAGGGATGGCCGCTTCCTGTTCCAACATGACTGCGCACCACTGCACAAAGCAAGGCTCATAAAAGACATGGATGAGCAAGTTTGGGATGAATTAGAGCAGAGACTGTGAGCCAGGCCTTCTCGTCCACATCAGCGCCTGACTTCACCAATGCACTTCTAGAGGAATGGTCAAACATGCCCATAGACACTTCTAAACCTTGTGGACAGCCTTCCCAGAAGAGTTGAAGCCGTTATAGCTGCAAAGGGTGTGCCAACTCAATATTGAGCCCTAAAGGCAGATGTCCCAATACGTTTGACGATATAGTGTATACTTTGAATTCAATGTCATAGATATACTATGCATCATTGTGAAAGATCATATTCTACACACTTTTATTTATTTTTTTAAAACCCAAAAAACTGAATAAACCTTATTTTTTTCCAGGCCTCTCTACAAAAAAGGGCACAAAAAGGAGAATACAGAGAAACAGACGGGCACACATACTATACGGACATGAAGTTGGAGCACGCAAATAGAAAATGGACGTATTTGCATAATTTTGTGCTGGTTAAATTCCTACAAATAAAAAGCGCAGGAGGGACAGACAGAGCTGGGGAGCTGGGCAAACTGAAACCATCTGTACAAATTGTTAAAGCCATACGGCTTCCGGCAGCTTGCAATCCCTCTGCCACCCCTCCCCTCTGGAAAAGAACCCTATAACTTAACCCTCTTGCCACTGTCTATTCAGGCTGGCCACACATGGGCCAGCTGTGTAACACAGCACAGCTATGCAATTATTAAAAAATGCATTTTAAAACAGAAATAACTACACAGTATGTGAACTTTTTTTTTTTACATCCCAAAGGATTCATACTGCATAGCCTGGAAGAGGGCTTCACTATTGCTTGCTGCCGCTTTGCTACCTTCTGCGTCACCTTTCTGCTTCTGGCCTGCTCACTGGACAATTAACTTGATCTACTCTATGAGTGGGCAGGTGACACATGAAGTTGTAAAGTCAAACCAGTAAACTACAGGGAGACGATGCTGACCATGCAGTGTGGCATGTACAGAGCCTTGAAAAAGTATTCATATCCCTTGAAATGTTCCACATTTTGTCATATAACAACCAAAAATGTAGACGTATTTTATTGGGATTTTATGTGATAGACCAACACAAAGCGGCACAAAATTGTGAATTGGAAGGAAAATGATAAAAATGGTTTTCAATTTTTTTTTTTTACAAATAAATATGTGAAAAGTGTGACCGTCCACCTAAACTGACAGACAGGGCATTAATCAGAGAAGCAGCCAAGAGGCCCATGATAACTCTGGAGGAGCTGCAGAGATCCACAGCTCAGGTGAGAGAATCTGTCAACAGGATAACTATGAGTGGCAAGAGGAAAGCCATTGTTGAAAGAAATCCATAAGAAGTACCATTTGCAGTTTGCGTGACAGACCCAGCAAACATGTGGCAGAAGGTGCTATGGTCAGATGAGATCAAAATTGAACTTTTTGGCCTAAAAGCAAAACGCTATGTGTGGAGGAAAACTAACACTGCACATCACCCTGAACACACCATCCCCACTGTGAAACCTGATGGTGGAAGCATCATGTGGTGGGGATGCTTTTCTTCAGCAGGGACAGGGAAGCTGGTCAGAGTTGATGGGAAGTCAAATACAGGTCAAAACTTAGAAGAAAACCTGTTAGAGTCTGCAAAAGACTTGAGACTAGAGTGGAGGTTCACCTTCCAGCAGAACAACGACCCTAAACACACAGCCAGAGCTACACTGGAATGGTTTAGAGCAAAGCATATTCATGTCTTAGAATGGTCCATTCAAAGTCCAGACCTACCGTAAATCCAATTGAGAATCTTTGACAAGGCTTAAAAATTGCTGTTCACAGACGCTCTCCATCCAATCTGACAGAGCTTGATCTTCTTTGTAAAGAATGGGGCAAAAATGTCTCTCTAGATGTGCAAAGCTGGTAGAGACATCCCCAAAAAGACTTGCAGCTGTAATTGCAGTGAAAGGTGGTTCTACAAAGTATTGACTCGGGGGGCTGAATACAAAATGCACGTCACACTTTTCACATATTTTTAAAAAATCTTCAACGGTTCATCATTTACCTTCCACTTCACAATTATTTGCCACTTTGCGTTGGTCTATCACATAAAATCCCAATAAAATACATTTACATATTTGGTTGCAACATGAGAAAATGTGGAAAATGTCAAGGGGTGTGAATACTTTTGCAAGGCGCTGTATATGAGAATCACAAGACTGTCTCAACAGGATGACAAATCCTTTGGCAGTTCATTGGAGAGGAGCGTCCGGTCCAAACGTCTCACTTGATAGTTTTTATAATGTTTTATTGAGGAAAAGTATACTAAAAGAACCTATGCGTTTTGGGGGGGACCTGCTCTCCCCCTTCTTCAGGGCTGTATTTCTTGGAGATTAAATGTATTTAACCCTCTCCGAGTCTAACCAATCAGTGGCTATGCAGCATGCCGGTGTGTTGTGGAACAGGGGCTACCCCTGTTCCACAACACACAGGCATGCTTTAGAACCGCTGATATTTTTAACCCAATCCTAACCATTCTCCAAGAAATACAGCCCTAAAAAAAAATGGAGGCAGTTCCCCTGAAACGTGTACGCTTTTATCTTCAATAAACAAATCGAAAAATCATCAAGGAGGGATGTTTTCTGGACACCAGGTGCTCCGTTCCAATCACCCAAGGGTTCCCTGCGGTAACAGCCCAATTGTCGTTATTAGAAAGGCCCTAGACCCCAACTGAGTCTATCACCTACCACCTACAACTGGAATACAACCTATTGGCTCTATACCCTCCACATAGAAACCTGCCACTAGGCAGCCTCCAGGGGCCCCAGTCTAGCACCGTCTTCTAACCAAACTTGAAATCCTTTGGCAGGTAACAGTTCACGCTTATGTATTCCAATTATATATTTAGCTTTTTTTCCCCCTAAAGCTGCATTTTACCTTCAGAATGATAAAAAAACTCTTCTGATGTCCAAAAATCTTTGGAAACTTCTGGAAAATCTCTGGGACAGTTTGCCAATCATAAACTAATAAACGAACGAGGAGGGAAAGCCGGCCAAAGCTTCTCCTAAGCACGTACTGTTTATCCAAGTAGAAGAGGTCTTATTATTGTGAAAATTGATAATTGCTTACTGTAACAACCGCTGTCTGGTCCGGGAAAAAACAGACTGCTCAAATTCCAGCTTAAAAGACTTCCACCGTATAGAATTCATACTTGATCACCATGGTAAGGGTTAGCATGTCAAACCAGATCTGTACATTAGATCTTAGAAGCCTAAAAGTTTTCCATCTGTCAGTTGATTGGGAACAGGTCACAGGCAAGAACCGCAAATTAGCCATTAGGCATTTGGCATATTGAATACAATTTGTATCGGTGACCTGCTAAAGGATTGTTCACATTCATGTGCTCTGGTAATATGTGTATAGGTGTGCTAAGGCAGCTTTTTTTTTTTTGGCCACCTTCTGTTTCATAAAGTGCTGTAAAGACCAGCCAGAGGTCACAGCACATCATTAAGCCATGTCAGGAGACTGCCAAAAAAAAACAAAATCAAAAACAGGCATGCTCACAGCAGAGGGAGATAAGTATTTCTGCATATAGGTTAACCCCAGATGCAGTCTGGTGCATTTTTAATTAGCAAAAAAAACACACGCACAGTATTTTCCATGTACTCCAACGGCCCTAGTTCATACAGTTCAACAAAAGTAGGACATGCTGCATTTTTTCTGTATGCTACACATTTGGAACGTGGCAAATTCCATCAAAAACGCATATGTCCTGAATAGAGATGTAGCAAAACGAGGGGAAAAAAAAAAAACAAGCATCGAACGCAGAAATTGTGTTGTGAACCAGCCCTTAAGCTGAACTCCAGTAATTATATATTTTTTGCATACTTACTTTGGGCCAGCTTGGTCCATTCCTGCCAGATTACATAACCAGCCTAGTGACCTGACGGTGCGGCAGTTTAAGAAGTCATTAGAGCAATGAAATCTTAAAGCAGGGCTCAACAAATCCCAGGTTGCCATGGCAACTATAAATTGTGTCCTGGCGCCTGGCTTTTGTCAGCCCATTTACTGTTGCAGGAATGTACGAATTGTATCGCCCTACGCTTGGGACTTGAAGTTCGGGACGCCTGGCAGACAGTTTCTTTCTAGGATTTAGCCCTGCTGCGGGCTACATGGGCTCACTTTTTAGCTCCGCTGCCATCCGATTGCTTCCACACACCAACTGCCCAGGCAAACCTGTATCCCAGGCTCTGCTTGCCCATCTGCAGGGCCCAGGATTAGCATAGCGAGTGCCACAGGGTAGAAGAGGGCAGACACAAGTCCGCTCGCCTTCTCATCTTGTTCCTGACCCAGAAGCAACATGTATGATGTCACTTCCGGGCCCCCAGCAAGTATGGGCGGGAAAGAATGTAATGTATGAATGTGAGTTAGGGGCCTTAGATTGTAAGGCCCTTATGGGCAGGGACTGATGTGAATGCTATATATATATATATATATATATATATATATATACACACACACACACACACACATACACACACACATATACATATAGCGCTGCTTAACCACATGCCGACCGCCCCATGTACATACAAGTCAGCAGAATGGCACGTACAGGCAAAATCCCGTACCTGTACGTGACATTCTTCCGGCGGGTGGGGGGGTCGGGTCGGACCCCCCCCCCCCGGCGGAGACGGTCGGCATCGCTTCAGGAGCGATCCAGGATGAGGGGACGGCCAGTGGTTTCTGGCCACCCCATCGCGATCGCTCCTGGCGAATCAGATGCTTCCCTTGCCTGTGTATTGTAAACACAGGCAAGGGGAAGTGATGACACGCTCCTCGTGCCGGTCTTTCTGACCGGGACGCCGAGCTGAGAAGACATCAAGTAAGTGCACAAACACTACACTGACAACAGGCACATATTTCACCCCCCTGTCACCCCCTGATCACCCCCTGCCCCCCCAGTCACAGTGTCACTGATTGCAGTGATCATTTATTTACTGATCACTGCATTTAGTGTCAGTTGTGACTGCAATAACTGTCAGGGCAGTTAGTTTTAGGCCCCTTTAGGTCTAAGGTAGCCCCCTACCCCGCCCTAATAAAGGTTTAACCCCTTGATTGCCCCCCAGGTAACCCTTTCACCCCCTTTTGCCAGTGTCACTAAGCGATCGTTTTTCTGATCGCTGCATTAGTGTCACTGGTGCCGCTAGGTAGCCAGTTTTTTTAGGTTAACCGCCAGGTTTATATAGGTTCATAAATAGGTTTATAGGTCAGGTACCCCCGTATTACAACCCAAATAAAGGTTTTAACCCCTTGATTGCCCCTAGAGTTAACCCTTTCACCAGTGATCACCGTATAAGTGTCACTGGTGACGCTGGTTAGCCAGTTAGTTATTTAGTTATTTAGGTTCCCCGTCAGGTTTTTATATAGCGTCAGGTACCCCCATATATTACCTAATAAAGGTTTTAACCCCCTGATTGCCCCTAGTTAACCCTTTCACCAGTGATCACCGTATAACTGTTACGGGTGACGCTGGTTAGTTAGTTTGTTTTTTATACTGTCAGGGCACCCGCCATTTATTACCCAATAACGGTTTAACCCCCTGATCGCCCGGCGGGTGATATCAATCAGGTTTTAGGGTCAAATAAGGTCTGCGTCGCCCCAGGTTAGTGCCAGTACCGCAAACACCCACGCGCAAAGCATACACCTCCCTTAGTGGTATAGTATCTGAACAGATCAATATCTGATCTGATCAGATCTATACTAGCGTCCCAGCAGTTTAGGGTTCCAAAGATACCTGCTAGCACCTGCATTTTCCCCCTCCGCCCAGCCCAGCCCACCCAAGTGCAGTATCGATCGATCACTGTCACTTACAAAACACTAAGCACACATAACTGCAGCGTTCGCAGAGTCAGGCCTGATCCCTGCGATCGCTAACAGTTTTTTTGGTAGCGTTTTGATTCAGTCGCTAACAGTCAGGAGCTTTTTTACCTGTGAATCTCACTAGTGTACTACTAAATTTAGAGCCCAAAATGGCAAATCGAAAGTACACTAGTGAACAGGCCTACTTGTTTCTGGAGTATGACAGATAGTGAAGAGGAGGTCACTCATCTGTCAGAATCAGGCTCAGAATACGATCCAGTAGACGACAGCGGCTCCATGACAGATAGCTCTGGCGACAGAGGTGTGGTCCCTGCTAAGGTCAGGCGTACCCGATCTTCTGCTGTTGTTGAGGTGCAAGAACCGCAGGTCTCTCGTATGGAGCAGAGAAGTACTAGCGTCGCTATTTCTTCTGGTGAACTGGCAAGCACCAGCGGCCTAGTACACCCTGGACATACATCCAGCACTGCAGTATCACGTGGTGACGTGGCGAGTCCCATAAGTGCAGTTCAAGATGGCAAGCACAAGTAGTGTCCCGCTGCCACCAAGAAGAAGAAGAAGAAGACAAAAGGCAGGCCCGTCGATCACATAGTGCCCTTCCTGCAGAATTTGCCAATCCTGATTGGGTGCCCACCACTTCTGCAGAACCCGTACTTCCCCCATTCACTGGCCAACCCGGTATTCAGGTGGAAACAGCTGATTTTAAGCCATCCGATTTTTATTCACTGTTTTTCATGGAAGATCTCTATAGATCTATTGTGGACCAAAGTAATAGCGTATAGCTGGTCAATACATCACCGCTAATCCCCAGTTGCCTTCCCTTGCCAGAGATTGGAAACCAATTACGGTTTCCGAATTTAAGTCCTTTCTGGGCCTTTCCCTCAACATGGGTATACATAAATTCCCGACTCTGAGGACTTATTGGTCCACCTCACCAGTCCACCAAATGCCCGTGTTCTCTTGCTCCATGTCCAGGGCACGATACGAACAGATCTTGTGGTTCATGCACTTCGGTGACAATGAACTTTGTCGTCCTTGTGGAGACCCTGAATTTGATCGGCTCTACAAAATTCGGCCCCTCATAAACCACTTCAACCAATGTTTTGCAGCCTTGTTTACTCCCAATCAAGTTGTCTGCATTGACGAGTCCCTGATTAAGTTTTCTGGCCGCTTGTCTTTCAAACAGTACCTTCCCAGCAAGCGTGCCAGATACGGGGTCAAGCTCTGCAAGCTCTGTGACAGGGCAACAGGCTATACGTGGAGCTTTTCGGTTTATGAGGGAAAAGATAGTTGCGTAGAGCCGGAGAACTGTCCAGATTACATAGGGAGCGCTGGCAAGATAGTGTGGAACTTGGTGTCACCCTTATTCGGAAAGGGGTACCACTTGTACGTGGACAATTATTACACAAGCGTGCCACTGTTTAGTCACTTGTTTGATCAGCAGATTGGAGCATGTGGCACCGTGCGACCTAATCGCCGGGCTTTCCCCAGCGGCTTGTAGATTCCCCTCTTAGGCTGGGGGAGAGAGCCTGCTTCAAGTGTAATAATTTGCTCGCTGTGAAGTGGAGGGATAATAAGAATGTTTTCGTTCTTACCTCCCTTCATGCAGACACGACAGTCCAAATTCGTACGGCGGCTGGTGTTGTGACGAAACCCCTCTGTGTCCACGAGTATAACCAAAATATGGGAGGGGTGGACCTCAACGACCAATTGTTGGCGCCGTATCTAGTTGCCCGTAAGGCTAGACGCTGGTACAAAAAAAAGTGTCTATTTATTTGTTAAAATTGGCTTTGCTGAACGCTCATGTGCTATACGGAGCTTCAGGCGGGACTTTACCCTTCCTTGAATTCCAGGAAGAGGTTGTCACAGAACTCCTGTATCCAGGCGGTTCTGCACCTCAACATCCCCTACCAAATGCAGTAAGCCGGCTGCATGAGAGGCATTATTCTTATGTCCTCCCGAGTACCCCTACCCAACGAGCCCCCCAAAAAAGATGTCGTTTCTGTAGCAAGTGCGGATGTAGGCGTGACACTTGTTATTGTCCACGCTGTCCTGACAATCCTGGTCTCTGCATTGGTGAATGTTTTGAACGCTACCACTCACTAGTGAGGTATTAGCGTAGGGTACAGCATTTCACAGGCTAGGATACACTTTCACAGGGTCTCAAGAATGCCATCGCATTTTGAGACCCGACCGTTACAGTTAAAATTATAGTTATAGTTTAAAAAAAAAAAAAAGTGTAAAAAAACCAAACACCCCCAAAAAAATAAAAATCTCTCTCTCTCTCTCTCTCTCTCTCTCTCTCTCTCTCTCTCTCTCTCTCTCTCTCTCTCTCTCTCTCTCTCTCTCTCTCTCTCTCTCTCTCTCTCTCTCTCTCTCTCTCTCTCTCTCTCTCTCTCTCTCTCTCTCTCTCTCTCTCTCTCTCTCTCTCTCTCTCTCTCTCTCTCTCTCTCTCTCTCTCTCTCTCTCTCTCTCTCTCTCTCTCTCTCTCTCTCTCTCTCTCTCTCTCTCTCTCTCTCTCTCTCTCTCTCTCTCTCTCTCTCTCTCTCTCTCTCTCTCTCTCTCATTATGTTTTATCATGCTTGCTTTTCAGGTATGTAATTTTGTTTACTGTGTTTTATTGTTAACCATTTTTTTGTTTTCAGGTGCGCCATTCAGTTGCAGCACGGATTTATTTATCTTGACAGCAACAGCGTTTGCTCCCACGATACATAAAGCCGCGACTCCAACGCTGTAGGAGGTGATTTCACCACCACAGTTAAAAAAAAAAAAGAGCATATATGCCGAAGCATGGGGGCAGCAGGGGAGGAGGAGCGATTTTCTCCTAATGCCACGTACATACGGTCGAAATTCCGACGGAGGTCTGCCTGTGGAAAAGTCCGAACATGTGTACGTGGCATAACTTTTTTGCGGGAGGATGCCCCCATGCTTCGGCATATATAAATGGTGCATGTATGCCCATCATTAGAAGTGGGTGGATGAAGGGAGATATTCTAATGGTGGGCATACCCACCAATCAATCTCTTTTTTTTCGTTCAGCCAAGAGGCTGCATGAAAAAAAAAAAAAATAAAAAGAAGATTACAATATATGTCCAGTATGTTGCTGGACTTTGAATGGTTATACCAGAATGATGCCTGCAGGTTTAGGTATCATCTTGGTATCATTCTTTTCAGCCAGTGATCGGCTTTCATATAAAAGCAATTCTAGCGGGTAATTAGCCTCTAGACTGCTTTTACAAGCAGTGGGAGGGAATGTCCCCCCTCCCGGATATAAACCGCGCCATTGGGAAATTGGGAAAGCGTTTTATCACACCGATCTTGGTGTGGTCAGATGCTTTGAGGGCAGAGGAAAGATCTAGGGTCTAATAGACCCCAATTTTTTCAAAAAAAAGAGTACCCGTCACTGCCTATTGCTATCATAGGGGATATTTACATTCCCTGCGATGACAATAAAAATGATAAGAAAAAAAATGGAAGGAACAGTTTAAAAATAAAATAAAAAGGCTAAATACATTTTTAAAAAAAAAGCACCCCTGCCCCCCCCTTCTCTTGCGCAAAGGCGAACACAAGCGTTGGTCTGGCGTCATATGTAAACAGCAATTGCACCATGCATGTGAGGTATCACCGCGAAGGTCAGATCGAGGGCAGTAATTTTAACAGTAGACCTCCTCCGTGAATCTAATGTGGTAACCTGTAAAGGCTTTTAAAAATGTATATAGTTTGTCGCCACTGCGTGTTTGTGCGCAATTTTAAAGCATGTCGTGTTTGGTATCCATGTACTCGGCCTAAGATCATATTTTTTATTTCATCAAAAATTTGAGCAATATAGTGCGTTTTAGTGCATTAAAATAAAAAAAAAAGAAGTGTATTTTTTCCACAAAAAATGCGTTTGAAAAATCGCTGCGCAAATACTGTGTGGAAAAAAAAAAATGCAACACCCACCATTTTAATCTGTAGGGCCTTTGCTTTAACAATATATATAGTGTTTTGGGTTCAACATAATTTTCTTGCAAAAAAAAAAAAATGTTTTCATGTAAACAAAAAAAGTGTCAGAAAGGGCTTTGTCTTCAAGTGGTTAGAAGAGTGGGTGATGTGTGACATAAGCTTCTAAATGTTCTGCATAAAATGCCAGGACAGTTCAAACCCCCCCCAAATGACCCCATTTTGGAAAGTATACACCCCAAGCCATTTGCTGAGAGCAATGTTGAGCCCATTAAATATTTTTTTTTTTGTCCCAAGAGATTGAATAAGGAAAAAAAATATATATATTTTTTTTTACAAAAAGTTGTCACTAAATGATATATTGCTCAAACATGTCATGGGCATATGTGGAAATACACCCCAAAATACATTCTGTTGCTTCTCCTGAGTACGGAGATACCACATGTGTGGGACTTTTTGGGAGCCTAGCTGCGTACGAGACCCCAAAAACCAATCACCGCCTTCAGGCTTTCTAAGGGTGTAATTTTTTTATTTCACTCCTCACTGCCAATCACAGTTTTGGAGGCCATGGAATGCCCAGATGGCACAAACCCCCCCCCCCCCCCCCCAAATGACCCATTTTGGAAAGTAGACACCCCAAGCCATTTGCTGAGAGGTATGCCAAGCCATTTGCTGAGAGGTATGGTGAGTATTTTGCAGATCTCGCTTTTTGTCACAAAGTTTGAAAATTAAAAAAAAAAATAAAAAATATTTCTTTACTTTCTTCATTTTCAAAAACAAATGAGAGCTGTAAAATACTCACCATACCTCTCAAATAGCTTGGGGTGTCTACTTTCCAAAATAGGGTCATTTAGGGGGGGTTTTGTGCTATTTTGGCATTTTATGGCCTTCGAAACTGTGATAGGTAGTGAGGAGTGAAATCAAAAATTTGCACCCTTAGAAATCCTGAAGGTGGTGCTTGGGTTTCAGGGCCCCGTACGCGGCTAGGCTCCCAAAAAGTCCCACACATGTGGTATCCCCATACTCAGGAGAAGCAGCAAAATGTATTTTGGGGTGCAATTCCACATATAACCATGGCATGTGTGAGCAATATATCATTTAGTGACAACTTTTTGATAATTTTTTTTTTGGCTTTATTCAATCACTTGGGACTAAAAAAAAAAATATTCAATGGGCTCAACATGCCTCTCAGCAAATAGCTTGGGGTGTCTACTTTCCAAAATGGGGTCATTTGGGGGGGTTTTGTACTTCCCTGCCATTTTAGCACCTCAAGAAATGAGATAGGCAGTCATAAATTAAAAGCGGTGTAAATTCCAAAAAATGTACCCTAGTTTGTAGACGCTATAACTTTTGCGCAAACCAATAAATATACGCGTATTGCCATTTTTTTTACTAAAGACATGTGGCTGAATACATTTTGGCCCAAATGTTTGACTAAAATTGAGTTTATTAGATTTTTCTTATAACAAAAACTAGAAAATATCTTTTTTTTTTTTTCAAAATTTGCGGTCTTTTTCCGTTTATAGTGCAAACAATAAAAATCACAGAGGCAATCAAATACCATCAAAAGAAAGCTCTATTTGTGGGAAGAAAAGGACGCAAATTTTGTTTGGTTACAACATTGCATGACTGCGCAATTACCAGTTAAAGCAGTGCAGTGCGAAATTAAAAAAAGACCTCTGGTCCTTAAGCTGACAATTGGTCCGGGGCTAAAGTGGTTAAACTACCAGTGTCTTGAAAAAGTATTCTTACCCCTTGAAATGTTCCACATTTTGTCATGTTACAACCAAAAACGTATATGCATTTTATTGGGATTTTATGTGACAGACCAACACAAAGTGGCACGTAATTGTGAAGTGGAAGGAAAATTATAAAAATGGTCTTCATTTTTTTTTACAAATAAATATTTGAAAAGTGTGGCGTGCATTTGTATTCAACCCCTTTACTCTGTTACCCCTAACTAAAATCCAGAAGAACAAATTGCCTTTAGAAGTCACCTAATTAGTAAATAGAGTCCACCTGTGTGCAATTTAATCTCAGTATAAATACAGCTGTTCAGTGAAGCCCTCAGAGGTTCGTTAGAGAACCTTAGTGAACAAACAGCATCATGAAGGCCAAGGCACACACCGGACAGGTCAGGGATAACTTGCAGAGAAGTTTAAAGCAGGGTTAGGTTATAAAATAACATCCCAAGCTTTGAACATCTCACGGAGCACTGTTCAATCCATCATCGGAAAATGGAAAGGAGTATGGCACAAGACAGGGCCGTCCACCTAAACTGACAGGCCGGGCAAGGAGAGCATTAAATCAGAGAAGCAGCCAAGAGGCCCATGGTAACTCTGGAGAAGCTTCAGAGATCCACAGCTCAGGTGGGAGAATCTGTGCACAGGACAACTATTAGCCATGCACTCCACAAATCTGAAGAAGAAAGCCATCGTTGAAAGAAGCCCCGTTTACAGTTTGCGAGAAACCATGTGGGGGACACAGCAAACATGTGGAAGAATGTGCTCTGGTCAGACGAGACAAAATTTGCGTTTTTTGCTTTTAGGCCAAAAAGGTCATGTGTGGCGGAAAACTAACACTGCACATCATCCTGAACGGACTTTCCCCACCATGAAACATGGTGGTGGCAGCATCATGTTGTGGGGATGTTTTTCTATAGCAGGGACAGGGAAGCTGGTCAGAGTTGATGGAGCCAAATATAGGGCAATCTTATAAGAAAACCTTTTAAAGTCTGCAAAAGACTCACCTTACAGCAGGGCTGGACTGGGAATAAAATCCAGCCCTGGAAAAAATTTCATACCAGCCCCACAGCATTATTATACCAGCGCAACAGCATAACGTCATTATTTCCTGGTTCATGAAAGGGAAAACCATACATTTTAAAGCACATTTGAAGAGTATATTATATATAGATAAGACAGATATGAAATCACATAGGGCTTATATATATATATATATATATATATATATATATATATATATATATATATATATATATATATATATATACACACATACACACACACACACACACATACATACATACATACATACATACATACATACATACATACATACATACATACATACATAATATATATAGATAGATAGATAGATAGATAGAGAGCTGGGGGGGGGGCTTAAGAGAGCACTGGTGGGGGAGCCAAAAAGAACAGGGGTGGAGAGCACTGGGGTGGGGGCTGGAGAGCACCGGGGGCAGAAAGAACAGGGGGCTGGAGAGCACTGTGGGGGGTGGGGAGCACGGGGGGGGGGGGGGCGGGGGTGGAGAGCACTGTGGGGGGTGGGGGGGTGTGGGGAGCACTGGGGTGGGAGCTGGAGAGCACCGGGGGCAGAAAGAACAGGGGTGGGGAGCACGGGGGGGCTGGACAGCACTGTGGGGGGGCTGGAGAGCACTGGGGTGGGGCCTGGAGAGCCCCGGGGGCAGAAAGAACAGGGGTGGAGAGCACCGGGGGCAGAAAGAACAGGGGTGGGAAGCACGGGGGGGCTGGACAGCACTGTGGGGGGTGGAGAGCACCGGGGGCAGAAAGAACAGGGGTGGGAAGCACGGGGGCTGGACAGCACTGTGGGGGGTGGGGAGCACGGGGGGCTGGACAGCACTGTGGGGGGAGCTGGAGAGCACCGGGGGCAGAAAGAACAGGGGTGGGGAGCACGGGGGGGGGGCTGGACAGCACTGTGGGGGGGGCTGGAGAGCACCGGGGGCAGAAAGAACAGGGGTGGAGAGCACTGGGGTGGGGGCTGGAGAGCACCGGGGGCAGAAAGAACAGGGGTGGGAAGCACGGGGGGCTGGACAGCACTGTGGGGGGTGGGGAGCACGGGGGGCTAGAGAGCACTGTGGGGGGTGGGGAGCACCGGGGGCAGAAAGAACAGGGGTGGGGAGCACGTGGGGGCTGGACAGCACTGTGGGGGGGGGCTGGAGAGCACCGGGGGCAGAAAGAACAGGGGTGGGGAGCACTGTTGGGGTGGGGAGCACGGGGGGCTGGAGAGCACTGTGGGGGTAAAGAGCACTGGGGTGGGAGCTGGAGACTGATGGGGAGAGCTGGAGAGCACTGTGGGGGGTGGGGCTGGAGAGCACTGTGGTGGGTGGGAAGCAGGGGGGGGGGCTGGAGAGCACTGTGGTGGGTGGGAAGAAGGGGGGGGGCTGGAGAGCACTGTGGTGGGTGGGAAGCACGGGGGGGCTGAAGTGGGAAGCAGGGGGGGGGCTGGAGAGCACTGTGGTGGGTGGGAAGCAGGGGGGGGGCTGGAGAGCACTGTGGTGGGTGGGAAGCAGGGGGGGCTGGAGTGGGAAGCAGAAAGGAACAATCCCCCACGTTGGGGTTTTTAGGCAGCGTACAATGAAAGAAGTCAGAGTTGATATGTAAAAAAGTTTTAAAGTTTATTTGTTATAAGCAGGGGGGAGGGCTGCAGAGCACTGTGGTGGGTGGGAAGCAGGGGGGGCTGGAGAGCACTGTGGTGGGTGGGAAGCAGGGGGGGGGGGCTGGAGAGCACTGTGGTGGGTGGGAAGCAGGGGGGGGCTGGAGAGCACTGTGGTGGGTGGGAAGCAGGGGGGGGCTGGAGAGGGATGGGGAGCGCTAGAGAGCAGGGGAGGCAGAAAGAACAAGGATTGAGAGAACTGTGGGGGGGGGGCTAGAGAGTGTGGTGGGGGAGGAGAGCACTGGGGGGAGCACAAGGAGAAGGGGGGGCAGTAAAAGAAGTTGGATAGGAGGAGAAGCAGTGGGGCTGCATATAGAGGAGATGAGCTTTCTATATTCCTCCATGCAGCCGCTGATTCTCCTCCTCTCCCTCCTCCAAGCATTCAGCGGCTGCATGGAGGAATATAGAAAGCTCATTTGCTCTTTATGCTGCCCCCCTGCTGATCCCCTATCCAGGCACACATATATGGCTGTACTCACAGCCATCTCTCCTCCTGTGATCTCGGAGCTGGCCGGGTCTATGTTCTGCGGCCGCGCACCGCGCTGTAACACGGTCCCGCCCCCATAGACCGGCTCGTGTGATAGGTGGAACACTGATTCTCTACTATCACATGAGCCGGTCTAGGGGGGGCGGGACCGTGTTACAGCGCGGTGCGCGGCCGCAGAACACAGACTCGGCCAGCTCCGTGATCACAGGAGCAGAAGAAAGGGGATTAAGGGGAGCACCGCAGCCGCAAAGCGGCCCAGGGCAGGCAGCCTACCGGGAAATATCCCGGTATCCCGGTAGGCCAGTCCGGCCCTGCCTTACAGTGGGACAATGACCCTAAACATACAGCCAGAGCTACAATGGAATGGTTTAGCTCAAAGCCTATTCATGTGTTAGAATGGCCCAAAGTTGAGACCTAAATCCAATTGAGAATCTGTGGATAGACTTGAAAATTGCTGTTCAGACGCTCTCCATCCAATCTGACAGAGCTTGAGCTTATTTACAAAGAAGAATTTTCAAAAAATGTCACTCTCTAGATGTGCAAAGCTGTTAGATGTGCATACCTAAAAGACTTGCAGCTGTAATTGCAGCGAAAGGTGGTTCTACAAAGTATTGACTGGGGGCTGAATACAAATGCACGCCACACTTTTCAAATATTTATTTGTAAAATAATAATGAAAATCATTTATCATTTTTCTTCCACTTCCACTGTGCCACTTTGTGTTGAACTATCACATAAAATCCCAGTAAAATACATTTACAAAAAAGCAGATTCAGTAATTCAATTAAAAAAGTGAAACTCATATTTTCTATAGATTACACACAGAGTGATATATTTCAAGCATTTCTTTCTTTCAATTTTGATGATTATGGCTTGCAGCTAGTGAAAACCCAAAATTCTGTATCTCAGAAAATTAGAATATTACAGATCAATAAAAAAAAAAAAAAAAAAAAAAAAAAAAGATTTTTTTATACAGAAATGTTGGCTTACTTAAAAGTATGTCCATGTACAGTATAGTATGCACTCAATACTTGGTTGAGCCTCCTTTTTAATGAATTACTACATCAATGCGGAGTGGCATGGAGGGGATAAGCCTGTGGCACTGCTGAGGTGTTATGGAAGACCAGGTTTCTTTGATGGCGCCTTCCAGCTCATCTGCAGTGTTGGGCCTGGTGTCTCATCTTTGTCTTGACAATACCCCACAGATTCTCCATGAGTTTACAGTGCCTTGCAAAAGTATTGTTTTGTTGCCTCACAACCTGGAATTAACATGGATTGTTTGAGGATTTGCATCATTTAATTTACAGAACATGCCCACAAATTTGAAGATGTTATTTTTTTTTTTTTTTATTGTGAAGCAAACAAATGGGACAAAATAACAGAAAAAGTCAATCTGCACAACTATTCACCCCCCTAAAGCCAATACTTTGTAGAGCCACCTTTTGTGGCCATCACAGCTCCAAGTTGCTTTGGATAAGTCTCCATGAGCTTGCCACATCTTACCACTGGGATTTTTGCCCATTCCTCCTTGCAAAACTGCTCCAGCTCAAGTTGGATGGTTTGCGCTTGTGAACAGCAATCTAAGTCTGACCACAGATTTTCTATTGGATTGAGGTCTGGGCTTTGACTAGGCCATTCCAACACATTTACATGTTTCCCCTTAAACTACTCAACCTGTGTTGCTTTAGCAGTGTGTTTGGGGTCATTGTCCTGCTGGAAGGTGAACCTCTGTCATAGCCTCAAATCACACACAGAGTGGTACAGGTTTTGCTCAAGAATGTCCCTGTATTTAGCGCCAACCATCTTAACCTCAACTCTGACCAGTTTCCCAGTCCCTACTGCTGAAAAACATCCCCACAGCATGATGCTGCCACCACCATGGTGTTCTTTGGGTGATGTGATGTGTTGGGTTTGCGCCAGACATAGCGTTTTCTTCGATGGCCAAAAAGTTAAATTTTAGTCTCATCAGACCAGGGCACCTTCCTCCATATATTTTGGGAGCCTCCCAAATGCCTTTTCGCAAACTCAAAATGTGCCATTTTGTTTTTTGCTGAAAGTAATGGCTTTCTTTCGGCTACTCTGCCATAAAACCCAACTCTATGGAGCATATGGCTTATTGTCGTCCTATGTACAGATACTCAAGTCTCTGCTTTGCAGCTCCTCCAGGGTTATCTTAGGTCTCTGTGCTGCCTCTCTGATTACTGTCCTCCTTGCCCGGTCCGTGATTTTTGGTGTGTGGCCGTCTCTTGGCAGGTTGGCTGTTGTGCCATGTTCTTTCCATTTGGTTATGATAGATTTGATGGTGCTCCTAGGGATCAAAGATTTGGATTTTTTTTTTTTTTTTTTTTATAACCCAACCCTGACTTGTACTTAACAACATTGTCCCTTACTTGCTTGGAGAGTTCCTTGGTCTTCATGGCAGTTTTTGGTTAGTGGTGCCTCTTGCTAAGGTGTTGCAGCCTCTGGGTCCTTTCAAAAAGGTGTGTATATGTAATGACAGATCATGTGACACTTAGATTGCACACAGGTGGACATCATTTCACTAATTATGTGACTTCTGAAGGTAATTGGTTGGACCAGAGCTTTTTAGGGGCTTCATAACAAAGGAGGTGCATACATGCCAATTATTTTTTTTTATTTCTGAAAAATAGTTTTATGTATATATTTTTCTAAAATTTACTTCACCAACTTAGACTATTGTGTTCTGATCCATCACATAGAATTCAGATTAAAAAAGAAACATTGAACTAAAGGCTGTAATGTAACAAAATAGGTAAAAAGCCAAGGGGAGTGAATACTTTTGCAAGGCACTGTAGGTCAGGCGAGTTTACGAGTTTGCTGGCCAATCAAGCACAGTGATACCATGATCATTAAACCAGGTATTGGTACTTTTGGCAGTGTGGGCAGATGCCAAGTCCTGCTGGAAAATGAAGTCAGCATCTCCATAAAGTTAGTCAGCAGAGGGAAGCATGAAGTGCTCTAGAATTTCCTGGAAGAGGGCTGCACTGAGTTTGAACTTGATAACAAGCAGTGAACCAACACCAGCAGATGATACGGCTCCCCAAATTATCACTGACTGTGGAAACTTTACACTGGACTTCTTATAAAAACTTGGATTCTGTGCCTCTCCGCTCCTCCTCCAGACTCTGGGACCTTGATTTCCAAATGAAATGCAACATTTTCCACAGTCTGTGATGACTGGTGAAGGTGCCCAACAAGTGACCCTCCTCTGTAAGTGTGCAGAAGGAAAGCAAGACCTGGAAGATCACAGCTCTCACTGTACATGTTGGGGAATACTACAGTGATTTACAGCATCCCCGGCAGCCCCCTGGATATCTGATATATGACTTGCATTGAGCCAAGCTGGACAATAAAAGCATGTCAAAATATAATTCCTGGAGTATAGTTTAAACTAGAAGTTAAATAAAATATTAAAGGCTAACTTTATTTGATTAAAAGAACCACTTCCCGACCGCCCCATAGCACATTTACTGCTACAGGGGGGCCGCACTGCTCAGAATCATTATATATATATATACATATACACACACACATATCTGGCGTAGAAGGAACACTGCATTTCAGAAAAAGAACATTATACCAACAGTAAAATATGGTGGTGGTAGTGTGATGGTCTGGGGCTGTTTTGCTGCTTCAGGACCTGGAAGACTTGCCGTGATAAAAGGAACTATGAATTCTGCTGTCTACCAAGAGATCCTGAAGGAGAATGTCCGACCATCTGTTCGTGTACTCAAGCTGAAACGAACTTGGGTTCTGCAGCAGGACAATGATCCTAAACACACCAGCAAGTCCACCACCGAATGGCTGAAGAAAAACAAATTGAAGACTTTGGAGTGGCCTAGCCAAAGTCCAGACCTGAATCCTATTGAGATGTTGTGGTATGACCTTAAAAAGGCCGTTCATGCTCGAAATCCCTCTAATGTAACTGAATTAGGACAATTCTGCAAAGATGAGTGGGCCAAAATTCCTCCAGGACGGTGTAAAAGCCTCATTGCACGTTATCGCAAACGCTTGGTTGCAGTTGTTGCTGCTGAGGGTGGCCCAACCAGTTATTAGGTTTAGGGGGCAATCACTTTTTCACACAGGGCCATGATGGTTTGGATTTTTTTTCACCTTTAATAATAAACACCTTCATTTACAAATTGCATTTTTGCAACTTGTGTTGTCCTTGACTATTGTTTAAATTGGTTTGATGTTCCGAAACACTTAAGTGTGACAAACATGCAAAGGAACAGGAAATGAGGAAGGGGGCAAACACTTTTTCACACCACTGTATAATTATATATATATATATATATATATATATATATATATATATATATATATATATATATATATATATATATATATATATATATATATATATACACACACACACACACACACACACACACACACACACACACACAATTCTAAATTTTCAGCTGACCGTCGGGAAGACACACAGGCTAGTGCTTTGCCTATGTAAACAAGGCAGAGCTCAGTTTTGTCATTTCAGTATATATCCCAGTTTGTAGAAGCTATAACTTTTGCACAAACCAATCAATATACGCTTTCTGCTAATAGGATTGTTTGCACTTAGGACTACCCAAAACACATGGATATTCATTTATTCTTGTGAATTGCTACACTTTTTTTGTTATTTCTAATATTATGAAGAAATTTCATTTTTTCTAAAAAATGTATTGGATGTTTTAAAGCAGAAAGTAATTTTTTTTTTTTCCCTTTTTCAAAATTGTCTGTCTTTTTGGTTTATAGTGCAAAAAATAAAAACCGCAGGAGGTGATCAAATATCACCAAAAGAAAGCTCTATTTGTGGGAAAAAATGACAACATTTAATTTGGGTACAGCGTTGTATGACCACGAAATTAAAGTAATGTAGTGCTGCATCGCAAAAAACAGTGGATAAAAGGAGGTTAATACTTATCTGCTCTGTGCAATGATACACTATGCTGGTGTCCCCCACTCAGGATGGCCTCCCACTAAAGTACTCCTTCCTGCCCAACAAGCTTACAGAGCTGCCACTGCAAGCCTGATTTCAGCTGTCAGCTGGCATGTCGTTAATCATAATACAGATTTTTTTTCCCTTGATTTCAACTGGAAAACCTATGTGAGATTCATGGGTGAAAATTGCGTGAAAACATTTATAAATGGCCCCCCAACCCCATTATGCAAATTTTACATAGTACGGCGTGTGTATATCTGTAATAACCTCAGGCAGAAAATCAGATTCATTTTAAAATTACTTTTTTGTTTCTACAGGAACGGAAAACCACAAAATTAACATTATTTACAGAACACTAAAGCATTTCAGCCGGGGGTTTAATCCAAGTTTCTGCTTTCCTGCATCCATGTCCATCGCTGGCTGGGTTTAGGGCTTACTAATGCCAAAGGATTCTTTAATAGAATTCTCTATCTTTAAGGGATAATATTCTGAATCTCAAGCTAATCAACGTCCGCCCCCACTCCCGTGTGTTCCTGAATGTGTCTTGCCTGGCACAGTCTAGATGGCGGCTGGCAGAAATACTTTCCTAATCACTCGAAATGTCAATTACATTATATGTGGGAAAACGTGTTCACTGTTTTAAGCACCGTCCTCTCTAGGAGCCCACTGCTGCCCCACCCACACATACTGGAGTGTGAGAGGGAAGTTGCACCGCACAGATTTGTTGGCAAGAGGATGCAGTCTCACTAATCAGAATCTAACAGCTGGATCTGACTTAATTTGAATTTAAATTTATAACTATAAAGTCATTGGGTAGACTATATTTAGAAAAGACTGACACAAATGCAAAGCATTGATGGGTGGCTCTACAATATATTAAGTGTAAGATGAGGCTAATATTAAACTTTTCCTAAAAATGTCACCCCATTACTACCTAACCTGTGTAAAAAATGTATCTACTTACCCATTTTTAATCTGCTCTGGTGATCCTGCAGTTCCAGGCGGGGGTGTCGACAAAGGCTGGGGCATGGGAGCCTATGGGTGATATCATGGCTCCAGGAATTCACAGCCGTTAAGCACTCCCGTACACAGAGGCACCGGAGCGGCTGAATCATTTGACCACACCAGATTAAAAAAGGGGTAAGCACACAGATCTGTTTTTATACAGGGTATACAGGATAGGTAGGAGGAGGGAGAGGGAACGTTTTTAAGATCAGATGTAGCCTGGCGCTGTAATTGACAATTGCGCATGCAACGCTGTACCCAAACAAAATTGATATCGTTTTTTTTCCCCACAAAATCAAGCTTTTTTTGGTGTTATTTGATCATCTCAGATTTTTTTTTAGCGCTATAAACAAAAAGGACAATTTAGAGAAAAAAAAAAAAAAAAGCACTTGTGGGTTTTACTAATCATTTTTTTTGTATAATTCTCCTTTATGGGGGGCGTGGTAGGGGGTGTGTTCTATGGCTACATACTTTTGCTAATAGGTGTCGCTCGTTCCCATCTTAAAAAGTTGACAGGTATGGTATTGCACTGACACTGGTAGGCAAGGGGCTAACATCAGGGGGTGATCAAGGGGATAAATGTGTTCCCTGCAGGTGTTTGCTAAATGTATGAGGGACTGTGTGACTGGGGAAACAGACAGATCCATCTGCTTAGCAGAAAGACAGGATCTGTGTGATCTCCCCTGTCAGGACGGAGATCTGCCTTGTTTACACAAGTTGTTTACCCCGTTCTGTCACTGCAGGGAACTCCCCCGCTGGCCAAATGGAGCGCGTGCCCACAAAAGCGAGCTCCCGAGCCGACATACAGCTACAGCGATTTGCGGGATTCATGCCACCATGTCGCAGTATAATGATGGTGGCTGGTCGGCAAGTGGTTAAGCTAAATTCGCTCAGTGGGTGGTTCCATTTGCCACCTCCCGCTAGGAAAATCGAAGGAGTCTGGCAGAAAATTGTCGGCTGAAGGTATTTTGACAACTGGCAGGGTTGTCTATTAAAACCCAACAGCCACAGCAGGAGAATAATCAATCCACGCAGTATAGAGTGGATGGAGGAAGGCATTAGTTATTTTTTTGCAGGCTGAACAAACAAAACAAGTTGTTTTGCCAACTCTGAAGCAATACAAGCTTCCTAAAAAGCAATAGTGGTTCACAAATTCAGCTGACCCTTGAGATAAAGTGACAGAAGAAATATTTGAAGACTAAGGAATCAGTAAGTAACCTTCAGCTGATGAACTATGTCAACACCCCAGAAGTTCTAAGACTTCCAGGGGAGGAAGTGGCTGAGGCTTTACAGATTGTACAGCCTGTGCGTCTGCTTACAATAGTAACGATGTTTACTTGTATTATGTGCTCGGGTAAATACTCAGCATGTGTGGGTGTTTTTGCTGGGATGGCCGCACTTCCGCAGATACACGATAAAAAGGAAAGCCAAGGAGTCTGTAAAATTTACCCTACAAAGTCCAGCCTCCAGCACATGGCCATTATTTCTGGCACTCTTTTAAGGACACATCTACTGAGAGAAACATAGAAGGTAGGCAACTGGTGGTTTTCAATGAAAAAGGCTGTCCTCGGAAGAAAACACCCCAAACATTATGCCCAGTTTGTACAAATGGCACACCCAGTGTCTATACTCTCAGCACATACAGGATCTCACAAAAGTGAGTACACCCCTCACATTTTTGTAAATATTTTATTATATCTTTTCATGTGACAACATTGAAAAAAATGACACTTTGCTACAATGTAAAGTAGTGAGCGTACAGCTTGTATAACAGTGTAAACTTGCTGTCCCCCTCAACATAACAGCCATTAATGTCTAAACCGCTGGCTACAAATGTGAGTACACCCCTAAGTGAAAATGTCCAAATTGGTTCCAATTAGACATTTTCCCTCCCCGGTGTCATGTGACTCGTGTTATAAGGTCTCAGGTGTGAATGGGGAGCAGGCATGTTAAATTTGGTGTTAGCGCTCTCACTCTCTCACATTGGTCACTGGAAGTTCAACATGGCACCTCATGGCAAAGAACTCTGAGGATCTGAAAAAAAAAAAAAAAAAAAAGAATTGTTACTCTACATAAAGATGGCCTAGGCTATAAGAAGATTGCCAAGACCCTGAAACTGAGCTGCAGCAGGGTGGCCAAGGCCCTATAGTTGTCTTAACAGGACAGGTTCCACTCAGAACAGACCTCGCCATGGTGGACCAAAGAAGTTGAGTGCACGCGCTCAGCGTCATATCCTGAGGTTGTCTTTGGGAAATAGACATTTGAGTGCTGCCAGCATTGCTGCAGAGGTTGAAGGCTGAAGGGTGGGGTGTGGGGGGTCAGTCTGTCAGTGCTCAGACCATACTCCGCACATTGCATCAATTTGGTCTGCAAGGCTGTCACCCCAGAATGAAGCCTCTTCTAAAGATGATGCACAAGAAAGCCCACAAACATTTTGCTGAAGACAAGCAGACTGAGGACATGGATTACTGGAACCATGTCCTGTGGTCTGATGAGACCAAGATAAACTTATTTGGTTCAGATAGTGTCAAGCATGTGTGGTGGCAGCCAGGTGAGGAGTACAAAAAGGTAAATGTGTCTTGCCTACAGTCAAGCATGGTGGTGGGAGTGTCATGGTCTGGGGCTTCCAGCACTGGGGAGCTACAGTTCATTGAAGGAACCATGAATGCAAACATGTACTGTGACATACTGAAGCAGAGTGTGACCCCCTCCCTTTGGAGACTGGGCCGCAGGGCAGTATTCCAACATGACAACGACCCCAAATACACCTCCAAGACGACCACTGCCTTGCTAAAAAACTGAGGGTAAAGGGTGATGGACTAGCCAAGCAGGTCTCCAGACCTAAACCCTATTCATCTGTGGGGGATCCTTAAACGGAAGGTAGAAGAGCACAAGGTCTCCAACATCCACCAGCTCCGTGATGTCGTAACGGAGGAGTGGAAGAGGACTCCAGTGGCAACCTGTGAAGCTCTGGTGAACTCAATGCCCAGGAGGGTTAAGGCAGTGCTGGAAAATAATGGTGGCCACACAAAATATTGACACTTTGGGCCCAATTTGGACATTTTCACTTAGGGGTGTACTCACTTTTGTTGCCAGCGGTTTAGACATTAATGGCTGGAGTTATTTTGAGGGGACAGCAAATTTACACTGTTACACAAGCTGTACACTCACTACTTTACATTGTAGCAAAGTGTAATTGTCACATGAAAAGATATTATAAAATATTTACAAAAATGTGAAGGGTGTACTTTTGTGAGATACTATATGTACAGATCTAATTGCATCCTTTGTCTTTGAAAATCCAGGTACTTATACTGCAAGTATGGGATACACACTCCCCTGTCCTCCCACAATGCAGTGCTGGGGCTATGGGACCAAATGCCATGCCTTAAGCTCCATTAATACGAGTATAGCAGCTTGAAAAGGAAGACCTGTGACATAAACAAATGCGTTTCTAAAGCTGGCCATAGATGGTTCAAATCTTGGCTGGTTCAGCAGGGACCGGCTGAGATTCAAACCATCTATGGGCAGGCTGATTGTACCCAAGTCCATCAATCGACTTGGGTACAACCAGAATGTCATTATTGCCAGCGCAATATTTACTGTGTTCTCCCGGCCGGGATGGCTCCCTGCGCGCTGCCCCCGCCCCCCCTTTCACCGCCAGGAGCATAGTTACATAGTTAGGTTGAAAAAAGACAAGTCCATCTAGTTCAACCATTTTAACAAAATAGTTTTGAGGAAAGGATTCCCCCATCAACACTATCTGTGTTGATGGGCGAATCAAGTTAAATTCTCTTGCAACCCTAAGTTTCTTATGGTAGAGTTATTTAGATCTCTAAATATAAGCTGTTAATAACATCAAAGCTGGCCATACACAGTTCAAATTTCGGTTGATTCCAAACTTCCATTGAAAAACTGAAGGAGCCGGATGGCACTGTTGGCCAAACAGTGCCTGCACCGAATTAAATTAGGTCACTCTTTGGGTATTCAGACAGTCGGTGATTGCCTGAACACAATGTGCAAAGTGAATTTTAATGATAGTGGCTATTTGATTATAAATCAGCTGACGTAAATGCAGTGTTCGAAAGAGGAAAGTTGCAGTGTCTACATCCATTCAAAAGTAATTAGACCTTTGGGAGCATCTCACCAATATTGACATTTTCGTTGCAGAGGATGCCTAAAATCTGACATATCTTGGTACAGACTTCTGGGAAAATCAGTGAGCCAAATCACAAAAGCAGGAAATAACAAATCTGGTGGGTGTACTGTATGCCACTTATGTACAGAACACCTCCAGGTAGCCATATTGCATTTTACAGAAAATTACAGTGCTGCAGATTGAAAAGGAAAGGTAGTTTTCAATAACATTTAATTACAATATGACTCGTGTAGCACTAGGATGATATTATACTGCCTTGCCATTGCAAAGTGGGTTGTGTAATTCAGTGAAGCTGCGAGCTATGCCGTGTAGGCCTAGCCAAAAACGGACAGGTCACAGCGGAGAATTCTGACAAAACATGATCCACTAGAGAAGTAAATGGCAACCCACTCCAGTATCCTTGCCAAGAAAACCTCAAACATGAACAAAAGGCTAACAGATATGACACCAGAAGATGAGTCCCCCAGACTGGAAGGTGTCTAATGTTCTACTGGGGAAGGGTGGAGGACAATTTCATGTAGCTCCAGAGCTAATGAAATAGCTGGGCCAGAGCCGCAAGGACTCTCAGCTGTGGATGATAGGAGTGAAAGAAAAGTCTGATGCTGTAAACAATACTGCATAGGAACCACCTGAGATGCAAGATCAAGGAACCTGGAATGTAAGATCAATGAATCAGGGTAAGCTGGATGTGGTAAAACAGGAGATGGCAAGATTGAACATCTGTATCTTGGGAATTAGTGAGTTAAATTGTACTGGGATGGGCAAATTCAACTCAGGTGAATACTATATCCATTACTGTGGACAATAATCTCTCAGCAGAAATGTTGTAGCCCTCATAGGTCAAAAAAAAAAAAAAAAAAAAAGTGTGAGGAAAGCAGTAATGGGGTTACAATCACAAAAACGACAGGATGATCTCAGTCCATATCAAAGGCAAACCACTCAACATCACAATAATCTAAGTTTATGCACCAACCTCTGATGCTGAAGAAGCCGACATTGACCGCTTTCATGAAAATCTACAAACACCTTTTAGAACTAACTCCAAAAAAGATATCCTTCTCATAATGGGAGATTGGAATGCTAAAGTAGGAAGTCAAAGCATATCCGGAAAAACAGGTAAATATGACCTTGGAGTACAAAATGAAGCAGGACAAAGGCTAATAGACTTTTGTCAAGAAAACACACTGGTAATAAACAAACACGCTTTCCCAACAACCAAAGAGGCGACTCTATACATGTACATCACAGGATGATCAATATACAAAATCAGATTGATTATATTCTCTGCAGCCAAATATGGAGAAGCTCTATACAGTGCTGACTGTGGCTCAGATCATGAGCTTCTTATGGCAAAATTCAGGCTTAAAATTGAAGAAATTGTGAAACACCAGATCACATATTATCTAAATGGGATCCCTTCTGAATACTCAGTGGAGGTGACAGACAGCTTTAAAGGATTCGATCTGATAGACAGAGTGCCTGAGGAACTATGGAAGGAAGTGTGTAACATCGTACAAGACGAAGCAACGAAAACTATCCCAAAAAAGAAGAAATGCAAGAAAGTAAAGTGGCTGATGAGGCCATACGTATAGCTGAACAAAGGAGGAAGGCAAAAGACAATGGAGAAAAGGGAAAATATACCCAACTGAATGAAGACTTCCAAAGGATAGCAAGAAGAGACAAAATACCTTCTTGAATAATCAATGCAAAGAATTAGAGAAAAACAGAATGGGGAAAAACTAGAGAGCTTTTCGAGCTCGAAGACATCAAGGGAAAGTTTTGTGCAAAGAATGGCACGATAATAGACAAAAATGGCAAGGACCTGGCAGAAGAGATAAAGAAGAGATGGCAAGAATACACAGAAGAACTATACAAGAATGATCTGAATGTCCCATATAACCACGGTGATGCAATCACTGACCTTGAATCAGATATCCTGGAGAATGAAGTCAAGTGGACCTTAGAAAGCATTGCTAATAACAAAGCTAGCAGAAGTGATGGTATCCCAGCCAAGTCATTTAAAATCCTAAAAGATGATGCTGTTAAAGTGCTGCACTCAATATGCCAACAAATTTGGAAAACTCAACAATGGCCACAGGACTGGAAGAGGTCCGTTTACATTCCGATACCAAAGAAAGGCAGCGCCAAAGAATGTTCAAACTACCATACGATCATCGTACTCATCTCACCAGACCACCTCAGCTGTCTTCTGAAAAATCTGTATGCAAGTCGTGAAGCAAGTTAGAACAGGACATGGAACAACTGACTGGTTCAAAATTGAGAAAGGAGTGCGGCAAGGATGTATGTGGTCACCCTACTTATTTAACTTGTATGCAGAGTGCATTATGCGAAATGCCAGGATCAACGAATCAAACACGAAAGTTTTACCATAAGGAATGCTGAACACCGAAGAAGTGATGTTTTTAAACTATGGTGTTGGAGAAGACTCTTGAAAGTCCCTTGGAAGGCAAGAAGATCAAACCAGTCAATCCTGAAGGAAATGAACCCAGAATATTCACTGGAAGGACAGATCCTGAAGCTGAAACTCAAATACTTTGGCCACCTAATGCAAAGAGAAGACTGACTGGAAAAGACCCTGATGCTGGGATACATGGAAGTAAAAAAGGAGAAGAGGACGACAGAAAAACAAGATGGATAGATAGCATCATTGACACAATGAGCATGAAGTTAAGCAAGCTCCAGGAGGCAGTGGAGGACAGAAAAGCCTGGCGCGCTATGGTTCATGAGGTCACGAAGAGTTGGACATGACTAAACGACTGAACAACAACTGTAAATAATATTTTTTATTTGCTATTTTTTGGCCCACAAAGTGAAATTACCCTTTATACTTTTAAAGTCATGAAGGCCACTGATATGCGAGTTAACTAATATCCTAAATTAGATCTGAAATGTTCTAAACTAGACACACACACACACACACACACACACACACACATATTCATTTGCTGCTTGTGTCGGCCTTTTTTTAAGATCTTATGGGAGGCGTGCCTAAAATAAAATAATAAAAAAAAAAAAACTGACCCACAACCCTAAGGGTCTATTCATATTGGTCACGATTTCCATACCCAGAGGAAGTGGGTATTTGTCAGGCATCTCAACGGCATATCAGGGCAGGGGGAAAACACAACAGAGGTAATCGTATACGCAAAGGCACCTTTTCCCTTCTACCAGTAAAATATGTCAAGCTGCCCTCTTTAAAAGTGAATAATTCCCTCTTGAATAAGTGTTAGTGGAAAAAAAAAAAAGGAATGAGGTGCTAGCACAGTCAAGTAAGCAACAAAGTATAAAAGAAAAATTATAATTAATGTCCAGAAACATGCTTAGAATTCCCAACACCATGTAGAACAAATATTCTGTGTTTTGATTACAGTGAAAAAAGGCTCTCTTTTTTTTTTTTTTTTAAACAAACATGTTATGTTATACTTACCTGCTCTGTGCAATGGTTTGCACAGAGCAGCCCCGATTCCTGCTCTTCTCGGGGTCCTCAGCCAGCGCTCCTGGCCCCTCCCTCCTGCCCCCAGAGCAAGCAGCTTGTAATGGGGTTTTCCAAGACACTGCTCTGCGTGTCCATTCACACACAGAACTGCAGCTCGGCCCTGCCCCCCCTTTTCTCCTCAATGGCTATGATTGACAGCAGCTCAGCCAATTAGGAGTGAGAGTCCCCGGAAAGCAGAGGCCATCGTGCACATCGCTGGGACATGATGGGGCTCAGGCAAATATAAGTGGGGCTGCTGCACTGAGAAGGATCTTTATCTTCATGCATATAATGCATGAAGGTAAAAACCTTGAGCCTTTACAACCACTTTAATAATCTTTAAATAGTTCTGCACCAGTCACCACCACCATAAGCGTTGGGGATTTGAACACATGACCTCTCGCTCTAACGCCTGCGCCACCATCAGGGCTGCTTGTTCTGTGGTGGTGGTGAATGGTGCGGCACTATTGGAAGATTACTAATCAAAACACAGAAGATAAGCGCTGCACAAATTGTGGGCGCTATACAAGTCCTGTTTAATAGTAATAAAAGATTTGTTTCACATGGTGTGGAGACTACAATGTTACAATGCATTTTTATGGACATTATTTCTACATTTTTTTTTGCAATTTTTGTGTTTTACTTGACTGTGCTAGCACCTCATTCTTTTTTCTACGAACACAAGAGAGATAATGACGGCCTGCATAAATTTCATCCCATAAAGTGAACCATTTACTTTTCAACCATTGGGGAGGTACTTTTCAACCATTGGGGAGGTACACTGAACCTACTTCATCTATCTTACACATATGTATGACTATCAGATCCCCCATTCACATCTCACCCAGTGTAGTGGAAGCTCACATTTTTTGGCATGTTTTTTGTGTGACACACAAAGGGCAGCACATTCATTTCAATTGGCTGCCCTACATGTGTCAAAGTAGCTCATGGTACATTTTTTCCACGTTAGTTTGCGTGCAATTTTATCACTGGGCAAAACGCGTATTTACACTAAAACTTCCCACGTTTGGGCTGCTAGGAACAATACATAGAACAGCCAAACTAGCATAACATATCAAAAATAACACAATGAAAGTTTTTTCTGAGGCCCAAATAAGTTCTTGTATGTCCTCTCAGATACTTAAAGCTTGTGAAGCCAATCAGATTATATCACAGGAATCTTCCTTCGACGCCATGCAAAGAAATTTCAAAAATCAGCAGCCAAATTAATATTGGCAAATTGTTTGATTATTTAAACAAAAACAAAATGAGACAAAGAAAAAAAAAAATGGGAGAGAGAGAGAGTCTTGGGATTCTGGCTCGTCTTCTTGCTCCTGCCTCTTCCACGCAATGGCCTCTGCCAAATTCCCAGCCTCAGCTTCAGTTTCATCTGAAAGCAGCAGACCCGACGGTGTTGGGCTATGGACGGAATTTGAAAACAAAGATGCAGAATGCGAGGAGGGATAAAAATCCCAGTTCCAGAAGAGGCAGTGAATGCCAGAGTGGATTCTTACTTCTGAAACCTATTATGTTGAGAATTTTTGGCCCTCTTACACTCACAGGAATGACCACATGAGATAATCATTAGTACACATTGAATTCAATGGATTCCAACGTTGAGCTGTAGTGCCCTCAATACTATGGCCATCTACAAATTGGTTTTAAAAGATACACATCAATACAGTCCCAATGACGGGGTTTTATATTTTAAAAGTAAGCATAGATTAAAGTGATCCTTGTATCAGATATCAGCCATTCACATACCAAGGCCAATTTAGACAGGATCCAACTAACCTACCAGCATGTCTTTGTGGTGCGGGAGGAAACCAGTGTACCTGGAGGAAATCTACACAGGCACACGGAGAACATGCAAACTCCAGGCAGGTAGTGTCATGGTTGGGATTCAAACTGATGACCCTAGTGCTGCTAGGTGGAAGTGCTAACCACTGTGCTGCACAGAAACAGATCAACCTTCTGCTGAAGAATCTTACCTTGTGTCTTGCTACAAAGATACAAAGTATAGTCTGATTACTAGGGTAAAGGAGACGGAGGAAATCAACGTTAGACAGCCACTGGATTGAAACAAGGAATGAAACAATTGCAACGATTATTTTATATATATTTTGTTGTTGTATATGTTAACATGTCTGAAGAAGATGCAGACTGAAAAGGTCCGTTTTTTTTTTTTTTTTAACATATAAATGCTAATATTAATTACCTAAGTTACCATCATAAGTGCATAATTGGAGAAGAGACGCTAGAGAGGGGATATGATTTCAATTTACAAATACCATACTGGTGACCCCACATTAAAATTAGAATTAAAGAGGTTTAACCTTAAACTACATAGAGGGTTCTTTACTGTAACAGCGGCAAGGATGTGGAATTCCATTCCACAGGCGGTGGTCTCATTGATAGTGTCAAAAAACTATTAGATAAGCACCTGAACGACCACAACATACAGGGATATTAGGGCTGCAACTAACGATTATTTTCATAATCGATTAGTTGGCCGATTATTGTTTTAATCAATCAGTTAATAACCTTAAAAAAAAAAAGTGTGGTATATAATTTAGTTAATATGTAAAGTTTTAAAAAAAGGCAATTTATTCTTAAATATCTCTATGCAGTGGTAAATATAAATAACCAACTATATGGTTAGGGAGCAAAATATCTAATCCACTCTGATAATAACAGATAGAAGAGATATACTGTATATACTATTAGTAGAGATATACTGTATATAATATTAGTGGAGAGATATACTGTATATAATATTAGAGGAGATATACTGTATATATTATATATAATATTAGAGGAGAGATATACTGTATATACTATTAAAGGGTGAATCTGATAAATCTCATTAGATTTAAAGATCACATTTTTCTTTCCTACTTCAAAAAATGTAATTTTAAGAACGTTCGTCCTATTTTTTTTTTTTATGAATATTCTCATCTGAAAATTGATCCATGTGGCCAGCATAAGGCTCGGGAAACACCTATGTAGTTTGCTTTTGATCTGTTTCTGCAGTGCGTTTTGATTTTTGTGCACACGTGATTTTGCTGCGATTTGACCATGTAAATGAACTGTAGTGCGTTTCTGCAAAAAGCATCAAAAAACACATAGATGTGAACCAGGTCTAAGACGTTTAGTAACAAAAAAAAAACTAAAATGAGCCCTTTATAGTACAAAAAAAAGCAAGTAATCACTACTGTAAGGGGTTAATTTTTTTTTCTGTAGAACTGTGAAAGTAATATTTAAAGGAGCGATTATTTGCTCTTTTTGTACTATAAAGGGCTAATTTTAGTTTTTTTTTTAACCCCATTATGTTACTGGCCGATTAATCGATTATGAAAATAGTAATCAATTCATTTCATAATCGATTAGTTGTTGATTAATCGATTAGTTGTTTCAGCCCTAAGGGATATACAATGCAATACTGACATATAATCACACACATAGGTTGGACTTGATGGACTTGTGTTTTTTTTCAACCTCACCTACTATGTAACTATGCACCAACTATACACCCTGGCTTTTGATCTGTTTCTGCAAGGCGTTTTGCATTTTTGCACATGCATTTTTGACGCATTTTTAACTTTTTAATTGCCCAATTGGTTGTTGGGCAGATGAAAAATGCAAATTGCTAAAAAATCGTGGTAAAGAAAAAAAAAATGCAATACATGCTTTTCTGTAGCTTCTTCATTAAACCAAAAAAATAAAAATAAAAAGCACTGTTCTGCATAAAAAAAAAAAAAAAAAAAGTCACTGACCCTTTCCAAAAATGCAGCGGCTGAAAAAAGCATAGATATGAACTTGTCCCATAGGAAACCATGTTATATGAACTATAGTGCATTTCGGCAAAAAAGCACCAAAAAAACGTAAAAGGTGTGAACCGAGCATAAAGGTATATGAATGTTATCTGACAAATGAGAAGCAAGTCCCTTTAAGGCCCCTTTCACACTGGGGCGGGGAGCCGCGTTGACGGTAAAGCAGCGCTATATTTAGCGCTGCTTTACCGTCGTTTTAACCGCGGTATTCGGCCGCTCGCGGTGCTGTTTTACCCCACGCGAGCGGCCGAAAAAGGGTTAAACACCCCCGCAGAGCGCCGCCGTAGCGGCGCTTTGCGACGGTATTGCCGCGGTTTCCCATTCAAATCAATGGGAAGGAGCGGTATAGGAGCGGTGAACACACCGCTCCTATACCGCTCCAAAGATGCTGCTAGCAGGACTTTTTTGACCGTCCTGCTAGCGCACCACTCCAGTGTGAAAGCCCACTGGCTTTCACACTGGAGTTAAAGGGGCCGGATTTTTTCAGGCGGTGAACAGGCGCTATTTTTTTAGCGCTGTACCGCATGAAAAACGCCCCAGTGTGAAAGGGGCCTTAGTGAGAATACTATTTTATTGGAGAGTGTGTGTGGGAACAGGCTGATAAAAGTTGAAGGGAGGTGGCTGGGGATTGACCTGGTTGGTGGCGAGTGTGAAATGGATGATGTGTTTATATATGTGTGTATGTGTATGTGTGTATGTGTGTGTGTATATATGTGTGTGTGTATATGTGTGTGTGTGTGTATATATATATATATATATATATATATATATATATATATATATATATATATATATATATACATACACACATACATATATATATATATATATATATATATATATATATATATATATATACATATATATATATATATACACACATACACACACACACACACACACACATACATACATACATACATACACACACACACACACACATCTACATACTTTTGGTATCACAATAAGCGTATATTGATTGGTTTGCACAAAAGTTATAGCATCTACAAACAAACAATGGGAAATATTTATGGCATTTTTATTTATTTTTTACTAGTAATGGCGGTGATCAGCGCTTTTTATCGGGACTTCAACCTTATGGCGGACAGATCGGACACTTTTGGCACATTTTTGGGAGCATTGATGATTATACAGCAATCAGTGCTATAAAAATGCACTGATTACTGTGTAAATGTCACTGGCAGGGAAGGGGTTAACACTAGGGGGTGATCAAGGGGTTAAATGCATGTTCTAACAGTATGGGGGTGGGTATGACTAGGAGAGGAGACATATCATTTTTACTACTTAGTAGGAACAAACGATATGGCTCCTCTCCTGTGACAGCACAGGGATTTGTGTGTTTACACACATAGGTCCCTGTGCACGCGATAGCACGTGGCTGGCGGCGATCGTGCCCGACGGCCACGCGCATCCAGTCCCCCATGCGGATTTCGCCCAGGGGAGCCATTCTGCCGCAGTATATATGCGTGAGCCAGTCAGGAACCAGTTAACATCGGTTAAAAAATGTTTAAAAACAGTATTACAGCAAGTACATGTGATACAGTCCTTATGGACACCGTGAGATTAATGTGGTTCTTAACATGTTTCACCCTAAACCTGGGCTTCCTCAGGGATGGCTGTCCACTTGGAAACAAAGCCTTCTAATAGAAAATATATAATGAGATATATACACTAAGAGTGTGCAACTTTATTCTTCTGCATGAGGAATGTGTAATACATGTCAGCCCTTATTTTATGTGCAATTTTATAAAAAAAAATTACAATAAATAATATATATTTTTTATATATAGTACGTGTTAGACACTTTAGTAAAGAATGGTGTCTAAAAAGTCCCACCACAAATATGTAGTTCCAAAATATTGATGCTTATTGGGATGTTGGCACAAGTTCCGCCACAATTTTGGCACGTATATAGTTGTTTCGAAGAATTAACGGCAACTTGTGTTGAAATACCTATGGTGCCAAATCTACCTCTTTTGAAAATGCCAACTGCCTGGTGAAGGTTTCCTTTATAGCCCAACTGCAGCCATTTTTCAGTTTTGAAAGCATAGGGAAGAGTAACAATTTCAGTCAAGCTTGTATTTGTTACCCTATTACAGCAATAATTGTCATAAGTTATATGCCTTCCTTACGCTATTAAAAATGTGTCATTTTTTGTCTGTGTCCCTGCTGAAGACATTTCCTTTCACTTCCTGTCCACACAGTAATGTACTAAACATTTTATTTCCAATACTCCAGATGTGTAGTTCTGCCGTCTTAAATTCTGCCATCTCATAGTTTGTGGTTTTGAAATATGGTTTTCAAGACAAAAAAATAAAAAAAAAATTGGAAATTTTACATGAAAGCCCTCCTCGGCATCCTTACAATATGTATCCTGAAGATCTCTGCCAGCCAGATGTCACCTAGCTCAGAAGTTTGCATAACCAAAGGGACTCTAGGATGCCTTCTTTAAGATAACTGAATATGTAGAGTCCTATTTCTTCAGATGACGTTATCAAAATAAATAAATAAATAAATAAAATAAAAAAGGCTGGCAGGACCCTTAACCACCTGATTACTTTGCACTTAAACCCCCCTCGTGACCAGACCAATTTTCAGCTTTTGGCGCTGAAAGTACTTTGAATGACAATTGCGCGGTCATACAACACTGTACCCAAATTACATTTTTATCATTTTTTTTTCCCACAAATAGAGCTTTCTTTTGGTGGTATTTAATCACAGCTGGGGTTTTTATTTTTTTACTAAACAAACAAAAAAAGATGGAAAATTAAAAAAAAAAATATCATGTTTAATAGTTTGTTATAAAATTTTGCAAACAGGTAATTTTTCTGCTTCATTGATATGCGCTGATGAGGCGGCACAGGTGGGCACTGATAGACTGCACTGGTGGGGACAGATAAGTCGGTACTGATGGGGACAGCAAAGATGGCACTGATGGGCATGGATGGGTGGCACCGATGGGCACTGATAGGTGACACTGATGGGCACTGGTAGGGGACACTGATGAGCACTGGTAGGTGACACTGATGGGCACTGGTAGGGACACTGATGGGCACTGGTAGGGACACTGATGAGCACTGGTAGGTGACACTGATGAGCACTGGTAGGGGACACTGATGAGCACTGGTAGGTGACACTGATGTGCAGCACTGGCACTGTGGGCACTGACAGATGGTACTGTGGGCACTGACCGATGGCACTGTGGGCACTGACAGATGGCAATGTGGGCACTGGTAGGCGGCACTTTAATTAGGAAATAGTGGGCACCATGTATTGGGCACATCGCTGGGCACATTGCAGTGAGAGGGACTAATGTCCCTCTCACTGCCGCTGGTGATCGGCTTTTTTTTTTTCTCCTTGCGCTGTCACCGCGAGGAGGAAAAAGCCGATTACCGGCTCTGTTATTGTCACATGATCAGCTGTCATTGGCTGACAGCTGATCACGTGGTAAGGGGGTCGGGATCAACCCCTTACTCAGATCTGTGATCCAGCGAGTCTCACAGACTCGCTAATCACAGAGCGCGCCTTCAAGGGGCGCGCAGGCAGCTCATGGCCGGGACGTAGTCCCGGCACATCAGATCCGCGCTGTAGCCGTAAGATCTCAGGTGGTTAATAATCCCAATTTAGAACGGAAAAGACATAAAGCAAAAATGTGGAAGGTTACACCTGCAAAACGTGCTCAATTCCCCAGCTTTAGGTAGTTTGGCAGATTGCCATCAGCTGCTAACTTCTTAGCTCTTTAGAAGTCCAGAAACGCCAATCTCACCACCACAAATCCCAGCTTTGGTCTGCTCACAGCTGCTAAGATCTCTTATATGCTTTAGATTTCTAAATATACCCCGATTTCAGAAAAAGTATTATTAATGCTTGCCTTTGTGTTTACTTGGAATCAGTAGGAGCCATGCTGTGTCTGTGCCCGCCTCCACTACTGTATCTTGACCAGTGATGACCATTGTAATTTTATTTTTTGTTCCTGGTTCAAGCCTTCTCATGAAACCTTGAAGGAGCAGCCACACATCGGTCCTAAAGCCTTTTACTCTTTCATATGTATTTGACAATTAGGAGTATGAGAACTCATTTTCTCTTCCTGAAAATGCACTGGGGTCATTTCATGTTTTTTAGCTCAAATGTGAAGAAAACTTATTGCGTTTTGCCTTCCAATAAATAAAATTCAACTCATGCAAGAATGTTTGCTGTTGGCTGAACTATCTTTCTTCATCAATGCCAGTGTATCTGAATAGTGTGCCAGGATTCTATCTATGCGATGAGAATGGGAAGCATTGCCATCTGTGACTCGTAGTATAAGACAAACCACTGAAAAGGCACAGGTTGTCGGCCTCAGGGAGCACGGATTACTATTCTATCAATTTGTTGACGGAACTCGGAAGAGTGAGAACATTCCTTAAAGATTAGTTTTGCAGGGACTTCTGGGACACAGCCTCTGCCGACCTGGTTCACAAGCGCACTGTTTCTCAGTTGAGGAAATGGAAGGGCCGGTGTGTTACTGCCAACTGTGAAACCCATTAACATCACTAAAACGGATTGGTCACAGGAGAACCTTCAAAATGTTTTATGTTGCATATTTCACAAGGAAAAAAATAATAATTTGAGTAACAAGGAAGCAAATCAGAATTCATGTTGGTTTCCCCAACAACATGAAGCCAACTTGTAGGATTAGCTAGCACCCAGCATATGAATTGAGCAACTAGTGACAAATGAAAACAGCGGGGGTCATCTAAGGTCTATCAAAGCACATGCTGGAGACATCCCTGGATTCTTGGTTGTGCCAAATCAGCTCCATTGACCTTGATTGGCCAGGATTCTGCAAGAGGACTCACCCATTGGCCAAAAAAAAAATCTCTCTCTCTGTGTTACTTTTGCATATCCTCAACAGGCTAACATATTATTGTGGTGGGAATACACACTTCAATTGTGTTACACATATCAAGCAGTCTAAGTTTGATTGCCTGCTGAGGTCCATGTCTGCCTTAACATCTATTTTCCCCAAACTCTGTGAAATCATTGTTTATGCCAATGACGTCAGTTATAGCCCATAGTCAACAATTTTTTTACATTTTGGATAGCGTGATTAAGGATTAGGACCTGTGCAAGACATTTTGCTACTGTATGTGACTTGATTGGGTGATTTCTTCTCATTTACGGTCTGCTAACCGAACATGAACCAGAACCTCCTGAGATGCAGCTAGGGAGTACAAGAAGTATACCTGTACCAGGCCCAGAGCCTCCTGCTGTCAAGCTGGGGCTCAGGCCGAGGCCTTAAAACAGGGTGACATCAGGCCTCAGCTGCCAAATGTCACTTTGTCTTGCGGCATGTGTTCCGCTGCTAGAGGTGGGAGCAGGCAGCTGTGTTGCAAGGTGCCCTAGTAAAGCCTCACAGCTCAATCATCGAAGCATTGCAGTCTCCTTCTGATACCCAAATAGAGACTTTCCAGTATCAGAGTGACAAGAGTGTCAGCTCTACAAAGTGCCCCAAACTGTGTGGAGCCGGAACTGTTACCAGAGTGACCTGGGTTTTGGGGTGCGCTTTGTGGGGACACCCTCCTCTCCCTTTTTTTTCTCCCAACTCCGCCCCCTTCTCCTTTTCCCTTGTCCCACCTGGACACCGTTGGGTGTAACCGTTCCTATCAAAATACTGCAAAATGTTGACTGGTGTGTGTTTAACCTATGGGTATGACTAATGACTGATCGGAGGCCCCGTCTACAGTTATATCCTACAAACCTCCCAAACTCCTTCCTCTAGCTACTATCCCAACGTACATGCGCTTGGTACTTAAGGACTTTGATACCACCTTACCTCTCACTAGCAGTCCTGCGTGGGGCATGAGCTTCTATGTTACTAGCTGTTACCTAATAGTGCAGTAAGGTTTTTTGTACCGTGATGTTTTTTTTTTTTTTTTTCGAAAGATTGGTATCGATGGTATTTGTACCTGCAAATGTATTTATTTAATTTATTTTTTCAGTGCTCCACTAGATCACATGGAATAGAAGGGACACCCCACTGAGTGGCTAAGAATACATTTTTTTTGGGGGGGCGAAAGGGGGGTAAAGCGGCAATGACAGCTTTACGAAGAGGCGGTAGGGGGCACCATGAATTTGGATGGTGGCCCTGGCCACAACTCTGACTACTGGTTAGCCAAAATCCTGCTGCGTCAGCGCCGACCTCCACAATGGACTGATAGATGAAGGATAGGAAGGAAAAATTCAATTGGCACATAGAAGCAGAGTATTATTTTCTTACTTGGACCTTCTTGTATATAATATGCCAAGTAAAAAGGAGTGACCACATACGGATCACATTTCTTTTCCTCCACATGTTGGCTGATCCCATAACTTTTCACTTTAAGGCCAGGTTGATACTGGTACAACATATGCTCCGACTTTGGGAGCACATGTTGCATGACATGTAGAAATCAATGGTTCCCTATGAGAGCCGTCTTAACTGGTCCGACACAAGTCTGTCCGACTTTGAAAAAGGTTGCTGCACTACTTTTGTTCGACTTTGGTCCTACTTCAGCCCATTGATTATTATTGAAGTCGGATCATTATCTTATCTGATCCGACTTTGGCATGCGACTTGTGCTCTGAGGCTCCTGAGGAGAAACCCCACGCCAAAAAAAATAAAAAAAATAAAAAAAAAACGGCGTGGGCTCCACCCTTAAAGCCATGGAGTACATTGTACCCCTACCCATTCACGCAAAATAAGTATCAAATAAATAAAACCAGCACACAGGTTTCTGACAAAGTCCTTTATTAAAGCATCTCCAGTGTCTCCTCTCCCTCAGATTTCTTCTCCCTCTGGTAAAGTCTTCACCCTCCGGTTCTTCCTGCTGCGCTGAGATCTTCCTACGGTTCTTCTCTCTCCGCTGTCTTCTTCCTCTGCCGGTTTTTCCTCAGATCTTCACCTGATGCAAGCTCTCGCTGTAAAAGGTTAGCTGCGGTGTGTGCCATTACGTTTATAGCCATGCCCTGGGTCTCCGGATGCATAGGGACAAGGTGATTTGGGGTGGGGGGGCACAGAACGCCCCCCTGCCCCAAAGCATTCACCCCTCCATGTTGAGGGCATGTGGCCTGGTATGGTCTGGGAGGGGCAGGCTCAACCCCCCCCCCCCCTTTACTGGCTGCCTGCTCGGTTAAGGCTTTGGTGCGAATTTTGGGGGGCCCCATGTTTTTTGGGGGGGTTTTTGGCGTCAGGGTTCCCCTTAAAAACCATACCAGACCAAAGTGTTTTTATTTTGGCAAGGGGTTCCTCCTCGAGATTCATACCAGACTCAAAGGGCCTGGTATTTGTCGGGATCAAAGTCGGATCCTGATCATTGAAGTTGGATGGAAGTCTGACATGAAATCGCAGGGCAAAGTCTGATCCACAGCGGTATGACTGTCCTATGAACCCGGCCTAAAAGTGTTCTAGTTTTTATAAAAAAAAAAATATTGGAGTTATGCTACCTGTTTACATGTATATAATGCTTACAGTGAAGTTTTTCATTAAATGTGCAGAGGGGTTAAGTGCAATGGTAAGTCAGTAGAATGGAAGGCAAAGTGGGGTCAGGAACACGATGAAGACCTTATTACTGGCGGAACAACCTCAGCCACAGTATGTAAACAAAAGTGGCTTCTGCTGGACGCCAGCTGGGGCTTGTATTCTAGCATGCAGCTCTTGGCAAGAAGTTCCTGGACACTCTGCGATTTGGACAAACAATGATTAAGCTAGCTCACGCAAAATATTTCCAGCACTTTGTCACTGGGTCACTGTCTCCCCTTATGTTCCGCCGCCTCCTGCTGGTCCTGATCGAGGGTCCATCGCACATTAGAGAGCCTTGTAAGTAAGGGTCCCATAGGCACCTCCAATGTGGTGTTATTAAAGGAAATGCTTAATATGTAGGTTACCATGGTAGACTTTCTTCTAAAAATGCTAGCTGCCTGGCTCTTTCTGCATTCAGTTCAGTATACATTTCTATGGCAAAATGCAGCAGATAACCTCAAGAGCTCCTAATCTGCCTACATGTTCCAGGCCAGTGAGTGTGAAAGGATTGGAGACATGGGATCAGCATGATAACCAAAACACCAAACATTCCTTTGAGTATTGTTTTTCGATACCCAAATTCTGAGCAGACAATCCTTTAAAATTCATATTTAATTATTGTGTTTTTGTCCAGTGGTCCCTAGAGCTTACTCACACCGATCTGGTTTACAGTCCATATACTTTAAAAGTGTTTATGTGATGTTTTTAGGTATCTCTGTGGTGTTGTTATGTTTGTTATGGCAGGAAAAGCACTAGGCAGTGAGGTGACCACATCTGGATAAAAAACAGAAGCCTACAAAGGAGGTAGACCATGTCCCCTGCATTTCAAGACTGAATTTTTCAGTCTGACTGGACTGTGCTATAAAAACTGAACTGCAGCCAAACAATATATACAGTGGGTATAGAAAAGAACAAAACAAAAACTGTCTTCATTCCAGGCTGCAAGGCAACAAAACATGGTCATTTTAAAAAAGGGGATTGATTCTTTTCTATACCCGCTGTATACACATATGTAACCTATTCTAAATATGTGCAATTCTGCTGATGGACACATCCCTGCCACACTGTACAGTCAGGACAGAGAGCTTACTTCCCTGTGCTGCTGATTGGACAATAAAGAAACATCAAACTAATGAGGTCACTAGCTCTACACTCTCATTGACATACCCAATCTCTAATGACATGCACCCACCCTAAAAGCAAGTTTCCAGTGCTAGAAAGCATGTTAGGCTGACAGGCTCAAAGAGCTGACCCATCCCTCTCGTAGTTGAAGGTCTGGTTTACAGGTAAGACCATGAAAGCCAATACAAAGATAGGTTTTCAGCATCTATCCATCAAAAAGTATTAAATGTATCTTAATTCTTCCTTTTCTAGTCAGGAAAGTCTCTTCTGTGAGCCACCCTGATCCTGATCTTATTTTGTAACTGATGCATAGTGTTGTTTTTATCTTTGGATTCATTTAGCCATTATTTCATGATCATGGACCACTTAACTGATTATGCAGAATCAAAAGCAACTGTCTAGGTTGAAAATTACCGCCGTTTTGAAGCATCTGATGTAAGGTGCATCAATCAGTCCTGAAGTGGTTAGGTTGCGGGATTGATGAAAAGGAGGAGGAGATGTAGGGTCAAATATCTTTTGGCCCTATTTCTCCTGTAGGTCACAGGAATGCACTTACACTCACCAGCCACTGTATTAGGTGCACCTTGCAAGTACTGGGTTGGACCCACTTTTGTGCTGGAAACATTCCTTAGATTTTGGTCTATATTGACATGATAGCATCACGTAGTTGCTGCAGAGTTGTTGGCTGCACATCCAGGGTGCAAATCTGCCGTTCCACCACATCCCAAAGGCACTCTATTAGATTGAGCTCTGGTGACTGTGGAGGCCATTGGAGTACAATGAACTCATTGTCATGTTCAAGAAACCAGTGGTGAGAGGAATTGAGCTTTGTGACATGGAGAAGATGTGAAGACAAAGAGCTGAGCTATCAGAGGTCTTTGGTCGCTCAGTTTATGGTCTTAGAAGCTGAGGGGACTGATGCTGCATCCACTTGGTTCAAAAAGTTATCCACACAGGTTCTATTAACCAACAGGCTCACGTTAAAGCAGAGCTCCAGGCACAAAAAAAAAAAAAAAAAAGATAAAAATGAATAGCCCATTAAAAGATTACATAACAAAACCAAAGTTTGCTGCAAGATTCAGCTTTGATTCAGATTTCCAAGCAATACATTTTTTTTGCATTACTATATGTCCTCAGGCTGATGGCCAGCATAATTGAACCCACTTTCTTAAAGTCCAGGTCATCCTGGACCTGCTTCAGCCTGTGACTGGTCAATGAAAGAAGAAGTAGCACAGCAAGGAGCACATCCCTCTGTCATTCTGCACTCTCCGACTATCTACTTGCCTCTTGTTGGCACATCAACTGATTGGCTCTTTGTGCCAATTCTAACCCTCACGCTCCAGCCCCGTTGTACAGGGACAGCAAGAGGCTAATACCAGGTAAAATTCATGTACTTACACTTCTTGCATTTAAAAATACATTCTAGGCCGCGTTCACAAGGCACATCAATGAGTACCTTCGCGCAAGGCCGTGTTAACACGCATGGGAATGCACAGGAGTTTCTTGCGTCCCTGTGCAGGACACGGACCCACACAGATACCAAAATGGGAGCAGCGGCTGTGTCCCAATTGACATTAATGGGATTGCATGGAACACCTGTGCATCTGCATGCGGGTAAACACAGGCTTGTAGAGGAGTATGCAATGATATGCCCCTGTGTGAACGAGGCCTAAGCATGTAATATTTACTGAGCTTCAATCATTTGTGTCTTTCTTATCTAGCAACAGCTGAACTTTAAAACCCAACCATTTTTTACTTGGGTAAAGAACTGGGAAAGTTAACATTTCTGTGAAAACCACTTTCCATGGGGGCACACATGCAGATTTGGTCCCGAACCCAGCAGCTGCATCCATTGACACAGACAGCGGGACTTGCTACTGTTTCACAGCTTTTGATTGACAGCAGCGGGAGCCAATGGCTGGAGCAGCTGAGCTCATGCACACCGCTGGATCGGATTGAGCTCAGCACAGAATGTTTTTCACCTTAATGTTATTAAAAACCTTAAGGCTTTACAACCACTTTAAATTGCTCATTTAGAGCAAGAAGAAGATTTACTTCACGATCCACCATGCTGTTAGACCCATCCCTGCAGCGTCTTCTCCTCAAGCTCCAATGGTTTAAGGTTTTGACGTCAAGTCCAACCTATGTGTGTATGATTATATGTCAGTATTACATTGTATATCCCTGTATGTTGCGGTCGTTCAGGTGCTTATTTAATAGTTTCTTGAAACTATCAATGCCCCCGCTGTGACCACCTGAATTCCACACCCTTGCCACACTTACAGTAAAGAATTCTCTACGTAGTTTAAGGTTAAACCTCTTTTCTTCTAATTATAATGAGTGTCCACGAGTCTTGTTAAACTACCTTCTGCGAAAAAGTTGTATCCCTATTGTGGGGTCACCAGACCAGTATGGTATTTGTATATTGAAATCATATCCCCTCTCAAGCGTCTCTTCTCCAGAGAGAATAAGTTCAGTGCTCGCAGCCTTTCCTCATAACTAATATCCTCCAGACCCTTTATTAGCTTTGTTGCCCTTCTTTGTACTCTCTCCATTTCCAGTACATCCTTTCTGAGGACTGGTGCCCAGAACTGGACAGCATACTCTAGGTGTGGCCAGACCAGAGTCTTGTAGAGTGGGAGAATTATCGTTTAATCTCTGGAGTTGATCCCCTTTTTAATGCATGCCAATATTCTATTTGCTTTGCTAGCAGCAGCTTGGCATTTGATTTGATATGGGATTTGTACTGCGCCGAATGCGCATCTAGGCCCACAGAGACCCTAAAATCAAGTTGATATTTCCAATAGGACATTAAAAAAAAAAAAAAAAAAAAAAAAGAAGGAGCCTAGGGTGCCCAATATAAAAGAGGTAAATTAAAAACAGATGGAGGAGGAAAAAAAAAAAAAAAAAAAAAAAAAGGAGCATACAAAATCCATGTTTTTTTGCACGATTCCTATTCTTCATCAGATTATCCGTAGGCCTGGATAAAGAGGAAGGTTTTTAAACCCTTCTTGAAACTCAGGAGGGAGGGTAAGGACCTTAGGAGACGCTGGAAGGGAGTTCCACAGCTCATTGCCCTTTGTAACCAGGCGTCTGTTACCAGTAAAATTTTAGTCTGGTGATTGTCGGTTCTGTGAGAAGTAAGTTGGCCAATCGAAGTGGTCTAGACGGTACATGGTGAGAGGCCCATTTAGACAGATAAATTGGGCCCAGTTTCCGGTGTGCCCTATACATATAGCACATTGCCTTGAATAGTACTCACTTAGCGATAGGAAGCCAGTGCAGTTTTTCCAGCACGGGAGAGATGTGGTCTATTCTGGCGCATCCGGAGACCAGGCGAGCAGCTTGATTCTGAGTTGCTTGCAATTTTCTTTGCCACTTCAATGGAAGTCCAAGAAAAAAAAATGTTGCAGCAATCCAACCGGGAATGCACAAAGCCCTGTACAAGAGTTAGCCGGTTTTCGTGTGAAAAAAGATCTTTAATTTTCCGTAGTCTTTGTATATAGAAGTTGGAGTTTTTGATACAGAGTTTTGTGTGATGTATAAATGACAGGCAGGGATCAAAAAAGATACCTAGGTTCCGGACCTGTTTTGCCAGCGTTGGGATGGGGCAGAATGAAGTGGGCCAGGCCAAGAGAAAATTGATGGTTGATTGAGGGCCCACCAGCAACAATCGGTCTTTGCTTCATTAAGGCTAGCTTGTTATCGGCCATCCATTTTTGTATGTGAAGGAGTCCATTTCCCAGTTGTAGGTGCATATTTGGCCCATCATCAGCGTGTCATCTGCGTAGATCTGGCATGCTAGATTGTGTGTAGCAACAATGTCAGCGAGTGGGCACATATAGCAGTTGAATAGCAGGGGCGACAATGCCGAGCCCTGCGGGACTCCATAGAGAAGTGGTTCAATTGGCGAGCTGCATGCGTTCATCCACACTTGATGGGTCCTGTTTGTGAAAAAGGAGTTGATCCAACAGAGGACAGTGCCACTACATCCAAAAAGGTATTTTATGCGGTCTCCCATTGCTTAGCCTACCATCTACTAGGACCCCCAGGTCCTTTTCCATCCTATACTCTCCCCCCAGGAGGTTCTCCCACAGTGTATAGATTGCATTCATATTTTTGCCACCCAAATGCATTATTTAAAATTTTTCTACATTGAACCTCATTTGCCATGTAGTTGCCACCCCATTAAACGTGTTCAGATCTCTTTGCAAGGTTTCCACATCCTGCAGAGAAGTTATTGCCTGCTTAGCTTAGTATCGTCCGCAAATACAGAGATTAAACTGTTTACCCCATCCTCCAGGTCATTTATGAACAAATTAAATAGGATTGGTCCCAGCACAGACTAGCTCTGCATAGGGGGGTTCCATCTATCGGGAGAGGAGGATCACGCAAGTTAAAGAGCTTCTCCTTTCCCCTAGACCAGGGGTCTCCAAACTGTGGATGGAGGGGGCCAGATGCAGCCCTTTGCTTGCCTTTATCTGGCCCTTGGGGCACAATTTTATTCCCTTACACCAACAAAAGGGGCATAATTCCTCCAAATGATGCCAATGATTATCATCAACAACTGGTGGCCACCATTCGCCTAAAGAAAAGTAAACTGGCCCTTCGGTTAGAAAATTTGGAGACCCCTTCCCTAGACTAAACAAGTAGCTAACCCCTGCAATGTAGGCGCAGACCCACTGCAAGGGATCATTTCCAAATTTCCCAGATTTGGGCTTTAATAAACTCTTTAGCGTTGGGTTTTGGGTACAGTTAGGCTTTAAAACATATGCACAATATCCTTCCATATCATGCTTACTACTTATTCAACTGGTCTCTTGTCTTTTCAGATCAAATAAACAGCACTTTGCCTTTTGATCATACATGAGCGAAACAGAGGTTTACTTTCCGCAAAAATACAGACGAATAAAATTAATTCACCTCAGGAGAGGAAGCCGAACGCAGGGTCTGGGCTTCGGCCCCCACACAAATGTCTTCCTTCCCAGTAGTGCTGCAAGGATAGAGTTACAACAAGCAGGGAATCCTCAAATGTCTTTCACAGGACTAAGCCAGCAAAAATATTTACTGGAAAGTAGTTTCACAGCTTTCCGTAGAAACCGCGGTGAGGAAACTTCCGATGAATTTTTGTCGAGGTCTTGACCCTTACCAGGGTAAAAGGAGTAAAAGGCTTCAGCAGGTAGAGGATGTCTTTATTAGACACCGCAGAAAAACATCTGCAGCGGATGCAAACGGACAAAATTCACAGCTGATCCCACTTGTAAATAATGTGGGATAAAAGGTTTTAACAAATATACAAGTTCATATAAAGCTGCAGATGTCTACAGAGAAGACAAACAACCAAACTGTATTGATGCTGGTCATTGCAAATGTAGCAGAAAAGCCTGTAGCTAATCAGTGCAGTGAAAGGCTCTCTATGGGAAGACTCGCTCTCTCAATAGAGCCACAAAAAGCGTCATATAGTGTAGTATGTTTATTAATAACCATTCATTACAGCGCACTATGGAAAAAAAAAAAAAAAAAGAAAAGAAAAATCCAGCTAAAATAATAAAAATGATAATAGATTCAATCCAAACAAACATACATAACAAAACCACAAATAAAGCACTTACAAGGATCGCCATCAGTTGCGGAAGTGTGAAGTCAGCACATAACCATTAATTAGAGCACACTATGGCCACCACTTCGGGGTGGAGTTATTAATAATCATACTACACTATATGACGCTTTTTATGGCTCCATTGGGAGAGAGTGATTCTTCCCATATAATACCTATTCATGGTCATTGGGGACCCCCTATGTGGTGAAGACTGGACATTCGATATTTTGGATAACAGCTTCACATCTTTCATATATATGCGTGGTTGCTGTGTTATGCAGCTTGATAACCTGCGAGTGCATAGTGGTGTTGGCTAAGAGAACACTTCGGGTGCAACACATTACTTTGAAGGTGGAAGTCAAGGAACATAACATCTTTTACTTTAGGTAGTGGACTACAATATTTCACTTTGAGGATGTTACACTATAATTTATAAAAAAACTTGTACAAAGTTTTTAATGTATTAATAATGGGATTTTTGACTTGACATAAAATCCATTTCTCTGGAGTTCATTGACAGACAGAGCGCTCCATTATTCAGAACCATAAGATTATATCGCCCCCTACAGGAGTAGGACACTAGGCAGAAGAAAAAAAAACTTGGATGCGCCTATGGGCAGTCCTAGGTGATAGACACCCCCCTCTCTGCTGTAGGCCTTCAGTTTAGTAACAAGCAGTGTCAGAAGCATCAAAACTCCTTAGAGGGGTGGGTGCCGTGTCTGGCAATGAACTCAGAGAAATTGATTTTTCGGTAAGTCATTGACATACACAGTGCTCCATTATTCAGAACCACAGGGACGTCCCAAAGCAGTGCCAAACATGAGGGGTAGGACAACGAAAAATCCCAAGGCCAACACAAGAGCCAACCAGGTAACAGGAGCTCACAGAAACAAACTGGAGCCCAACCTGAGCAATACTCCTTCAAGTGGGAATAGACCCTATAAACAGCAGCCTGCAACACCTTGCAGCCAAAAGAAGCATCCTCAGATGCCAGGACATCCACATTGTAGAATTTTGTGAAAGTGTACACAGACGACCAAGTGGCTGCTTTGCAAACCAGCGCAGCTGACGCCTGATGATGGAAGGCCCAAGAAGAAATAAAGCAGCCAAGTAGAATGTGCCGTAACAGGGAAAGAAGGAACCCAACCCCTGATAGAATAGACCAGAGTCATCGTTTGTCTGATCCATCTAGCAAGGTCGCAGAAGAAGCAGAGAGACACTTTTTTGGCCCATCCGTGATCAAACAGAGAGTCTCCGAAAAGACCATGTGACTACCAAATACACCCGAATCACCCAAACATATCCAGGGCATGTAAGGTAAGGTAAATCCTTTAGGACATTTTGACCTGGGACACAGGGAAGGCAATATAACGTCCTTAGTCAAAAGGAATCAGAGGAGGGAACCACGGACAAGGGCAAAGAACCACTTCATCTTTGTGGATTACCAGGTAAGAAGTATGACATGGTAACGCCTACAGTTCCAACAGAGCAGAGGTGATGGTAACCAAAAAAGTCACCTTCTGGGACAGAGCAAGCAGAGGAACCTCCCAAATATTTTCAAAGGGAGGCTCCTGTAGAACCGAACGCACCAAAAGTAGTTCAGCCCTGGTGATTGATAAAGACCACAGCCGTGGCATCGTCCGACTGGATCCGTACCAGGAGCCTCTGAAGTCGACCTCCATGATCCATACATAGTCTGATCGAAATCCCGGAGAGCGAAGCCACCAGACCAGGGACCCCCGGTTTTCTGGCTCAGCCGTATCTGATAGCCCAGAGACCTAGGGCACTTTATGCCAGGATCTCACTTGAAAGGAGCTTGTATGGAACTGCCTCAAAAAGGTAGATACCATCAAGACCAACACCCACATGCAGGACCGCAGGGAGGTCCACCTGCGAGACAACAGTAGTTGAAACGCAGCAAGCAACTTCTGGAATTTGTCCAGAGGAAGAAACACTCTGGCCAGAGATGAAACCAGAGTCAGGCCCAGATAATCCAATTTTCTGGAAGGAGCTGGAGCAGACTTTAGGTAGTATAGAAGCCAACTGAAAACTGAGGTCTGTATAGTGAGCTACGTCACCCCTCAGGGTACTAGAGGACTCTGCTCGCAGAAGACCGTCCAAGCAGCCCAGGAGCCCAATCCCCCACTGACGTAACCACGCCAGAACTGGGGCCAACACCTTTGTGAGTGCGCGAGGGGTGGAGGCTAGACCAAAAGTCAAAATCGCAAGCTGAAAATGCTCTTTTCCCACAGTAAAATGGAGGAAGTGTTGGTGTCAGGCACATATTGGAGTGCGTAAATAAAGCCGTGATGGCGACAGAAGCCCGAATGTCCCCATGATGAAGGGGCCGTACAGATGGACTCCATTCTGACCTTCTGTACCCCCTGGAACCAGGACAGGAACACGCTGAAGCAACAGGGCTTGCACAGCCCCAAGGAGAACTGCCAACAGTCCAGTGACAGATGCAAATTGAAAGGAAAAAAAACCCTTTTGGGGTTCAAGGCCGGAACACTAGGACATAGGTGAGGGCACGCATTCATGCTGAAGGGGCCTTGTCTCTCGGCTCGCCAGACCAGATCTATTGCGCACCGAGAAGAACCACATACAAGGCCCTTTTCCCCCATTTCAGACTGTGGAAGACATTTACACTTCCTTCCTGTGAGACTCGTAACAATGTCATCCAGGGTAGCCCCAAACAGACAATTGCCTTGAAATGGTAACCCAGTTAGATTTTTTAGAAGCCCAGTCCGCAGACCAAAACTTAAGCCCCAATACACGGCTAAGCACCACTGCAGAAACAGAGCTTAGCAACCAAGGGAACTGACTCCAAGGAGGCATTGCATAGAAACTGCAGCCCCCAGACCAACTAGTCCTCCAACTCAGCAAGAACAGAGGGAATCTGCTCCCCCTCCAGGTATGTCAGCCGGATCCTTAAAAGCCGGAGACTCCTCTACCAGAATCATGGCTGCCTTGCGCAACCTAGAGACAGGGGGATCCACTACTGGTGGAACAGTCCGCTCTTTAAGGAGGGACCCCACAAAAGGGGTACCTCACAGCGAAGCGTCTTTGGAACCACAAAAGGGACGCTTTGGACACTCACAGTCTTTACAAAAAAAATATTCAAAAATTAGGAGGGAAAAGGGAACACTTTTGTTGTGCGAGACAGTTTATGGGTGCCAAGGGGGCCAGCACCTCTGCCGCACTCACAGCTGCATCCTCCAGCACCTTCTTGTGTGCCAATGCAGTTGTGGAGGAACAACCTCACTAACTGACAGGACAGGGAGTGTGGCCACCAACCCCGCAAGGTGGGCCACATCCACAACGGCAGAGCCAGACATAGGATCAGTCGAGACCGATGAGGCAGGGGAGGGCGCCATTTACTAGCCTATATGCCTAAGCGCCACCTGTGAAAACGCACAAAACACAGGGGGGGGGGGGGGGGCGCCAACTGAAACCTCCTTAGGCCCAGCACAGGGGTGTCACCGAGGTCTCAGACGGGGGGCGTCGATGAGGCCCCGCACAGGGGGCACTGACCAAGGCGCCTGGCAAATGGCACCGGCCGAGACCCCCGCACTGGGACGCCTATTGATACCACGCACAGGGAGCACCATTGGACCCCTAACAGGGGCACTGGCTGAGACCCCGCACAGGGGGCACCTACGGATACCCTGCACATTGGGCACCACTGGACCCCTCACAGGGGGCACTGGCTGAGACCCCGCACAGGGGGCGCCTAAGGAAACCCTCACAGAGGGCACTGGCTGAGACGCCGCACAGGGGGGCGCCTTCAGATACCCTGCACAGAGGGAGCCTACGGATGCCCCTCACAAGAGGGCACTGGCTGAGGCCCACTCGAGGCGTCCTCCAAAGCCCCCACAGCATAGTCCCTCTTGAAGAATACATCCGGTGTGGCCGTGCAGACTAGCAGGCCGCAGCCTAAATTTTCGGCCACCTGCTGCGAGTGTACAGGTCCGCGGGGGGACCGGACTTGGCTAGAGCTGAGGAAGGAGGGCTGATGCCCGCAACAGTAAAGGGGCGACCATGCCGCTCACACTATGGCCGCCCCACACATCGCCCTATTGGTAGGCCACAAAAGCCGTGGCCTAAATTTCCAGCCGCCCACCGCGAGTGTAGGTAGGCAGCATAGCCACGGCCTAAGTTAGTTGAGGGCCGCCGCAGGGGGCTCGGACCTGCGAATGCCTGGTTACCCAACCATCTAGCAGGTGCTAAGGTGTACCCCCCATAGTGACAACCCTGGAGGGGAGGGGGGTGGACAGTGTCTCTGAAACACTCAAGCCAGAGGCCTGGGCCTCACCCGGGAAAGGGGGGGATGTGGAGGAGAACCCTAGAGGGACCGACCACCCCAGGGAGTACCTGCACCCCACACCCCTCAGGGAAGGAGAGGAGGGGGGCCCCTTAACGCTCCAGCGAGTGCGTGTGTAACACTCCCAGACAGATCCTCCTCGCCACTGAATTGGGGGGGGGGGCTGTCGGCCACGAGGAACACTGCAACTCAGGCCGAGAACCAGTCGTACGCGACCTCGCGAGACGTTAAATTTGCAGGGCCAGCCCCCATCCAAGAGAAAAAAAGTTGTTTAAAAAGCCAAAACAAAAAATAGCCAGGACCAGAGATCAGAGCAGGGAACTAGGTCCTTACTCCTGACTAGGCAGGAAAAAAAAAAAAACCGAAGGCCTATAGCAGAGAGGGGGGTGTATATCACCTAGGACTGCCCATAGGCGTAGCCAAGTCTTTTTTCTGCCTAGTGTTCTACTCCTGTAGGGGGCGATATAACCCTATGGTTCTGAATAATGGAGCGCTGTGTCTGTCAATGAACGAAAGAGAAATATATTTTGAACATGGTGTCATTATATAGAGAGCTTTGATTAGAGGTTTGTATATTGACCTTTTATGCCAGCTGCCAGTAGGTTGTTTTCTTGAGCGCGGTTTCTACCTTTTGAGCGAAAGGATCACAGTTGCGCAGAGGATTACAGTAGGGAACTGCAATGCCATTGAGTCAGAAAGGCACCTATATGTTCACATGCTTGAAGGCTGACCATAGGCAAAAAGGATCGCTACCCAGTTCAGAGCCTCTGGAGGAAGAGGGTACTACCCTCGAAATGCATAAGCCAGTCAGGATTTAGGTGGCGTCCCTTCCAAGTTCTGGAGTACGCCAAGCGGACTGAGCAACCTTGAAGCTGACATTTACTTTGATAAGCTTTGCACATCACACAATTTGCGAGTAGATTTGTGGATTATCAATGAACGGTTTATGGGATAATGCACTAGGTTGGTGTGCCCTCGTTTGTATTTTTGTAACATTTCACAGTGGCCGGGATAGTAGGCTGAGGGAAGAATACAGCCAGGAATTTAGACAGCAAAGGCATCAGGGTGACATCTTCATAGGATAGGAACCGCACTTGCTTCTCCTACCTACGTTAACTTGTCAGCCATAACCCCATGCGCCTTAGAACAAGATCTGGAGAGGTGCCATTTTGTTGGTTATCAACCTCTTCAGTAGCATAGAAGGCTTGATTAATGAGAACATTGCAGGCCAAGTGAACTAGACATGCATCTGTAGAATCCTTTGATTACTATAGCTGGGAGCTGCCATAGTGTTGGTTTTCAACCAATTTAAGTACAAGGTGCATGTGCAGCGTGATCCTTCACATCCAGCTCAAACTCTAAACGTGCCACTGAGTTGAATGAGCAGAACATAAATTTGAGATTACAGGCACTTTGTGGATGAGAGATGAAGATTATTTTGAAGTGTTCCAACACCAACACTAAGACTCAGTGAAGAACCTCTATATTGCAGCCATCCGCATAAAGATTATTTGTTTATTATAACAATGATCAATTCTCTTTCAGACAATGACTGCAATTTTTTTTATTAAAGAACGGTCAATTTGGTCTTAAACAAAAAAAGATTGGCCCTGGGGAATATTTGACAAAATAGATAATTTTTATTGTTTTGTCAAATAATGGTTTCCCCACGAAAGATCCTATGAAATGATCCATCAAATGACCGTTTAAGGTTACCTGTTAGGCCAACTTTAAACGATTTTGCACTGGAGACGTTTACACAACACGATAGTCTGATGTCACACAACAGCTGTCTTTCAAAGCTTCTACACCTCACATGCAGACGTGAAAGTCTTTGTGAGAGCTGTTAACACAAAGGTGCCATGTTTTCCACTACACAAGCGGTTGCTACCCCAGTCAACGCAGGAAGCTTGTTTTTTTTATTTTTTTTATTTCAAGTGTCACTGAAGAGGAAAGTATAACAAGTGTAGTCATGAAGAGGACCAGAACTCACAAAATGAAGAATTACTATCTTATACAGAAAATTTGGAAGCGATAATTGTGCCTAAGTAGTGCCCTAAAATGTATCCTAAAAAAAAATAACAGTTCACATCCTGGAATGCGAGTGTGCCAAGACACTCCTGTAACTATAGCCTCAGCTGTACATCTGCAGGGTGAGATCTAAAGCACTGCTCCCTCTGACTATTAGTCTCGGGAGATTTAGAGTAAAGTATGGGGAGGTCACTGCTGCGCTGCGCTGCTCACTGTTCTACTTGCTGAAGGTTCTGACATGAGGAAGCAACCACAATGAGAAACAGGGCAGAATAAGACATGTAAGTCACTAATTGGGTAGGATCCGCTGCAGGGAAACCAGGGGTCTCCAAACTGCAACCTGGGGGCTGGATGTTGCCCTTTGCTTGCCTTTATCCAGCCTTTGGGCCACTATTCCTTACACCGAGACCAAGGACAGGGAACTAGTCCTCCCACCGACAATGGGGTACTAGTCCTCCCACCGACAATGGGGTACTAGTCCTCCCACCGCCACCAACCGTGGGGCACTAGTCCTCCCACCAACCGTGGGGTACTAGTCCTCCCACCAACCGTGGGGTACTAGTCCTCCCACCAACCGTGGGGTACTAGTCCTCCCACCGACACCAACCGTGGGGTACTAGTCCTCCCACCGACACCAACCGTGGGGTACTAGTCCTCCCACCGACACCAACGGTGGGGTACTATTCCTCACACCAACGATAAGGTATGATTCCTCCCACTGACCCCAATGATGGGGTACTATTCATCCCACTGACCCCAATGATGGGGTACTATTCCTCCCACTGACCCCAATGATGGGGTACTATTCCTCCCACTGACCCCAATGATGGGGTACTATTCCTCCCACTGACCCCAATGATGGGGTACTATTCCTCCCACTGACCCCAATGATGGGGTACTATTCCTCCCACTGACCCCAATGATGGGGTACTATTCCTCCCACTGACCCCAGCGATGGGGTACTACTCCTCCCACTGACCCCAGCGATGGGGAACTACTCCTCCCACTGACCCCAGCGATGGGGAACTACTCCTCCCACTGACCCCAGCGATGGGGTACTACTCCTCCCACTGACCCCAGCGATGGGGTACTACTCCTCCCACTGACACCAGCGATGGGGTACTACTCCTCCCACTGACCCCAGCGATGGGGTACTACTCCTCCCACTGACCCCAGCGATGGGGTACTACTCCTCCCACTGACACCAGCGATGGGGTACTACTCCTCCCACTGACACCAGCGATGGGGTACTACTCCTCCCACTGACCCCAGCGATGGGGTACTACTCCTCCCACTGACCCCAGCGATGGGGTACTACTCCTCCCACTGACCCCAGCGATGGGGTACTACTCCTCCCACTGACCCCAGCGATGGGGTACTACTCCTCCCACTGACCCCAGCGATGGGGTACTACTCCTCCCACTGACCCCAGCGATGGGGTACTACTCCTCCCACTGACCCCAGCGATGGGGTACTACTCCTCCCACTGACCCCAGCGATGGGGTACTACTCCTCCCACTGACCCCAGCGATGGGGTACTACTCCTCCCACTGACCCCAGCGATGGGGTACTACTCCTCCCACTGACCCCAGCGATGGGGTACTACTCCTCCCACTGACCCCAGCGATGGGGTACTACTCCTCCCACTGACCCCAGCGATGGGGTACTACTCCTCCCACTGACCCCAGCGATGGGGTACTACTCCTCCCACTGACCCCAGCGATGGGGTACTACTCCTCCCACTGACCCCAGCGATGGGGTACTACTCCTCCCACTGACCCCAGCGATGGGGTACTACTCCTCCCACTGACCCCAGCGATGGGGTACTACTCCTCCCACTGACCCCAGCGATGGGGTACTACTCCTCCCACTGACCCCAGCGATGGGGTACTACTCCTCCCACTGACCCCAGCGATGGGGTACTACTCCTCCCACTGACACCAGCGATGGGGTACTACTCCTCCCACTGACACCAGCGATGGGGTACTACTCCTCCCACTGACACCAGCGATGGGGTACTACTCCTCCCACTGACACCAGCGATGGGGTACTACTCCTCCCACTGACACCAGCGATGGGGTACTACTCCTCCCACTGACACCAGCGATGGGGTACTACTCCTCCCACTGACACCAGCGATGGGGTACTACTCCTCCCACTGACACCAGCGATGGGGTACTACTCCTCCCACTGACACCAGCGATGGGGTACTACTCCTCCCACTGACACCAGCGATGGGGTACTACTCCTCCCACTGACACCAGCGATGGGGCATCATTTCTCCAGCTGACACCAGCGATGGGGCATCATTTCTCCAGCTGACACCAATGATGGTGCGCTATTCCTCCCAATGACACCAATGATGGGGGATGGGGATGCTTTTCCTCCCACTGACACCAATGATGGGGTGCTATTCCTCCTACTGACACCAATATTGTAATATTTTTTTACTCCCACTGACTGCCAAGCTTCTATCATTATTCACTCCCACCAAAGTCACGGCATGTTCTACGCCCACTGGCCACAGTCTGGTTCCCCCTTAATACTTGAAGGACAATAAACTGGCCTTTTGTTTTAAAATTTTAGAGACCCCTGCTATAGACAATATTGGTGACTAGCCTTTTGCCCTGTGCCTGCCTTTTTTTTTGGCAAAGCTTGCAGAGTTCATGTCCTCTTGAATTAAACTTGTGCGCCTCTAGAACTACCTTGCCTGACAGATTCCCTTTAAACAGATCATTCTCTAAAAAGTGAGGCGGTGTTGTCCATAGTAACCAAATCCTTTAGGTCATTCTCAAAATTGCTAAACAGAAATAACAGATGAATTCTTGGCTGGCCCTACAGCTGCATTTCTACCCACTGGCCCTCTGCATGGCAGTCACAATACGCCTACCTGCTGACGTTCCTGGCTCTTTAAGGACACCCTGCTAACTGATGGCTAAAGAACACTACAGCCAAAGCACTCTGCCAGTTTTGACTGAAATCTCAAATAACACCAAACCGCATCTGTAATTCTTATTTTGCCTGACCCAACGTCGGTCATACCCCAGGCCCCGGCCGCGTGGGAGATGGGACAGCGCTAGACATAAACTCATTGTGTTCAGCAGCAGAGAGTCTTAAAACATCACAGATGGCTTCAGAGAAGTGATCCCCAGGGGTCCTGGCTACAGACTAAACACTGGGAGATATTAAAAACAGAAAATAGCTAAAACACGCTGACCCCCCCCCCCCCCCCCCCACACACACACACACACACACACACACAATCACACACATCTCCGTAGAAGCAATGTGTCCTCTATGTATACATAAGAGGTTATTTTTTGTTATGTGATCGTAGCGTCTTTCAGCCTTTTTTTTGCGTAATTTTGGTGCGTTTTTATGCAGCGTGTTTGAGCTTTGCCGTTTTTTTTATTAGCTGATAGAGAAAGGGGTTAGAGTTTAGGTTAGGGTTAAGATTAGGGTGTTACTACTACTACTAATACTACTACTAATAATAAATTAATAAATGTAAAGTACACAAATAAATTCAATAAATAGGAAGTAATAATAAATAATTAAACCCTAAAAAAATATAATATATAAATATATAACTAAACACTAACACAAAATAAAAATAAAAAAGTACATAATTTTTTTGAGGGATTATAATTATTTTTAATAATTTTATATTTTTTAAGGTTAGGGGTCATTAGCTATTTGTGTATTTTACATTTATTTGTTCATATATTATTTTAAATACATTTTTTCATTTGGGCAGAAAATAGTGCAAAAACACATGGCAAAACACGTACAAACGTGTGAATGCCGCGTTTACCCAGAATTTCTATGAGGATAAAAACCTGCCAAATACACTCAAATCTGCCTGATTCAAGCTACAAAAAAAGCTCCGGAACATTTTTGAGCTTCAGGCGACTTGGAGTTGAGAGCTTCAAGCTTCAAACTACACAACGCTGAGGTGTGAATGGGGCCTTAGAGATGTTAAATGTTATCCGTCCATCACTTTGCTTTCGACTTAGGCTCGGTTAACACTGGTGCGCTGTCCGACATCGGATGCGATTCGTACCGCACTGCAGCGCAAATCACATACGGTGTCTGTGTGATGCAAACTCAGCCATACAGATAGTATGGCTGAATTTGCATCGTGATCTGACCAGACTTGCCGAGGACCCTTTTTAGGTCTGCACCAGAAACGGATCGCATGGGTGTCCACCCGGAAACAGGAAACCTGAGACAGTGATCATGGTACCAGCTTAAGAGAGCTTTACTCAGAACAACTTGATAAAAAAAAAAAAAAAGAATGTTCTTTAGCAAGGAATATACATTCCACAATAATATTTATGCAACCAAATTAGTGTTTGGTGTAAATTGCCTCCAGCATTGCTTCTTCTTGCTGGAGGCTGCCATTTTGCTGAAGTCCAGAGCCCCTGAGCAGCAAGATCTCTTTAGGCTGTCAGAGGATTGGCATCTAGTGGTCCTGATTTTCAGGCACAATGACAAAAATTCAGAGCAACTGAGCATGTGCAGAGTGGGGTGAGACAGCGTACTACTGGATTTTAAACAGTATTAGGCACCTTTATTTTTATAAATTGTTTTAATTGCCACCTGGTAAGGAATTTATTATGATGTTTTATCTATTGAGTTGCTATAGTCCCACCGCTGTAACCAATGCCTACAAGTATTTTTTGCCTTCCCTAACCCTGTGTCCCCTCAAGATCTGAGACAGGAAAGGCGTCTCTCTTCCCCTATAAATTGGCGAGTTACCAGCAAGTTAGTGGGCATGACCTGAGGAAGAAGGCAATGCCTCCGAAACGCGTTGTCATGGCAACTGTGTGACGTCCTCACTCTTCATCCCCCCCCCCCCCCCCCCCTGTAGCCTGCTCGTGTGGGTTTGTGTGTCCTCGAAGAGCAGCTGGACCGGACGCAAGCGCATTAGGATCTGCATGTCGAGCATGGTGTTGGATAGCTTTGGATGTGCTGCCAGGATACGGGCAGGTAGGTTGAATGTCCACAGCACCCCCTTCCCCTGTTGGGAGCTTGAGGTGGTTATAGGAGTGCGGCCACAGTGGAATCCTTATGCTGCATCTATCCTCAGACAATGTGAGTTTGACCATTGTAGTGTTTTTAACTTTAGCATATTAAATCCGAGAAACACTAGGGCGGCTTTGCGCCCTCTTCTTTTGTGTTTTGTCTAGATGTGTTCCTGTCACCCAAAGGATCCATAGAGAGCAGCAGCACCCTTTGACTTATCTAATTATCACCAATAAGCCACAATATACCAAACTGTAGCTCAGCGCACCTGCTTGTTTTTTCTTGTGTGTGTATTTTTCATGCTCTGAGCGCTGCATGTCTGGCCATCTCTTTCCACAACTTCCTGGACTCCCTGTATGCTTTGCAACTTCAATCGTGAAGGTGGTATTAGGGGGGGGGGGGTTAGAAGGGTCACAGTGCTGAGGGTATTTGGGATGTAGTGAGGTCACATTTCTGGGGTTTACAGGGGGTCACAGTGATACTAGGAGGTATTTAAAGTGAATATGGTAACAGTGCAGGTGGTATTTGGGATTTAAATAGGTTACAGCGCTGGGTGATATCCAGGAGGTATAGAGGTAGTAACAGTACTGGTAGGAAATCTGGTGTGCATGGGAAGGGGGTTTATTTAACCATGCCATTAAACCCCACCCACTGGTAAGTTTGGCCCCATTCACTTTTGCCACAGAACAAAAAAAAAAAAAAAAAAAAATGGTTTCTAACTTTTTTTAGCTGGCTCCTAGATTGAAAGCAAATTTGTCAAGCCCTGGTGTATATGTATTAGTGTCACTGGTGATGTGAGTGGCAGTAAGTCAGTTCCCCCCAGCATCAGTTAGTGTCAGATTTCCACCGCACTCCCATTATAAAAGTTGTTGACCCGCATTAGTAGTATAAAAATAAATAAATAGTATAAAAAAAATAAATATATATATTATATATATATATATAACTCACACACATATATATATACACACACACACACACACTATATAATATAATTTTGGCCAAAATCTATGAAGAATTATTTTTATGTTTTAACTGGATATATTTTGTAGCAGAAAGTAAATTGTTTTTTTTTTTTATTTTTTTTTTTTTCAAAATTTGTCTTTTTTCGGTTAACCACTTGCTTACTGGGCACTTAAACCCCCCTCCTGGCCAGACCAATTTTCAGCTTTTGGCGCTGACGCACTTTGAATGACAATTGCGCAGTCATACAACACTGTACCCGAATGACATTTTTATAATTTTTTTCCCACAAATAGAGCTTTCTTTTGGTGGTATTTAACCACTTGACCACTGGGCACTTACCAGACCAATTTTCAGCTTTCGGTGCTCTCACATTTTGAATGACAATTACTCAGTCATACAACACTGTACCCATATGAAATTTTTGTCCTTTTTTTCACACAAATATAGCTTTCTTTTGGTGGTATTTAATCACCTCTGGGTTTTTTATTTTTTGCGCTATAAAAGAAAAAATGACTGAAAATTCTGTAAAAAAATGAATTTTTTCTTCGTTTTTGTTATAAAATTTAGCAAATTTGTAATTTTTCTTGATACATTTTGGCCAAAATTATACTGCTACATATCTTTGGTAAAAATAAGTACAAATTGGGGTATATTATTTGGTTTTGTGAAAGTTATAGAGTCCACAAGCTATGGTGCCAATATCTGAAAATTGATCACACCTGAAGTACTGACGGCCTATCTCATTTCTTGAGACCCTAACATGCCATAAAAGTACAAATACCCCCCAAATGACCCCTTTTTGAAAGAAGACATTCCAAGGTATTTGGAAAGAGGCATGGTGAGTTTTTTGAAGTTGTCATTTTTTCCCACAATTCTTTGCAATATCAAGATTTTTTTATTTTTTTTTTTTTCACAAAATTGTCATATTAGCAGGTTATTTCTCACACACAGCATATGCATACCACAAATTACACCCCAAAACACATTCTGCTACTCCTGAGTACGGCGATACCACATGTGTGAGACTTTTACACAGCGTGGCCACATACAGAGGCCCAACATGCAGGGAGCACCATCAGGTGTTCTGGACAATTCTGACATTTCTCTCCTACATGTAAAAATCATCATTTATTTGCTAGAAAATTACATAGAACCCCAAAATAATATATGTTTTTTTAGCAAAGACCCTAGAGAATACAATGGCGGTCGTTGCAACTTTTTATCTAGCACGGTACTTGCGCAGCAATTTTTCGAACGTGTTTTTTTGGAAAAAAAATGTTTTGTGGTAAAAAAAAATGTGAAAGATGAAGTTACGCCGAGTAAATAGATACCCAACATGTCACGCTTCAAAATTGCACACACTCGTGAAATGGCGCCAAACTTGGCTACTTAAAAATCCCCATAGGCTTTAATTTTGTTTACTGGTTACATGTTTTGAGTTACAGAGGAGGTCTAGGACCAAAATTATTGTTCTCGCTCTAACGTTCGCAGCGATACCTCACATGTGTGGTTTGAACACCGTTTTCATATGTGGGCGGGACTTACGTATGCGTTCGCTTCTGCGTGCGAGCACACGGGGACAGGGACGCTTTAAAAAATATATATATATATTTTATTGTTCATTTTACTTTATTTATTTTAGTTTGACCCTTTTTTTCCCCCCAAAAATTTTTTGGATCACTTTTATTCCTATTACAAGGAATGTAAACATCCCTTGTAATAGGAATATGGCATTACAGGTCCTCTTTACAGTGAGATATGGGGTCAATAAGACCCCACATCTCACCTCTAGGCTGGAAAGCCTGAAATAAAAAAAAAAACGATCCTGGCTTTGATCGTAGCGAGTATCGCAGGGTATTGTTGGGTATTGCAGGGTATGGCAGAGTATCGCAGGGTATTGCAGAGTATCGCAGGGTATTGCAGAGTATCGCAGGGTATTGCAGAGTATCGCAGGGTATTGCAGAGTATCGCAGGGTATGGTAGAGTATCGCAGAGTATCGCCGGGTATTGCAGAGTATCGCAGGGTATCGCCGGGTATCGCAGGGTATGGCAGAGCATCGCAGGGTATGGCAGGGCATCGCAGGGTATGGCAGAGCATCGCAGGGTATGGCAGAGCATCGCAGGGTATGGCAGAGCATCGCAGGGTATGGCAGAGCATCGCAGGGTATGGCAGAGCATCGCAGGGTATGGCAGAGCATCGCAGGGTATGGCAGAGCATCGCAGGGTATGGCAGAGCATCGCAGGGTATGGCAGAGCATCGCAGGGTATGGCAGAGCATCGCAGGGTATGGCAGAGCATCGCAGGGTATGGCAGAGCATCGCAGGGTATGGCAGAGATCGCAGGGTATGGCAGAGCATCGCAGGGTATGGCAGAGCATCGCAGGGTATGGCAGGGTATCGCAGGGTATGGCAAAGCATCGCAGGGTATGGCAGAGCATCGCAGGGTATGGCAGAGCATCGCAGGGTATGGCAGAGCATCGCAGGGTATGGCAGAGCATCGCAGGGTATGGCAGAGCATCGCAGGGTATGGCAGAGCATCGCAGGGTATGGCAGAGCATCGCAGGGTATGGCAGAGCATCGCAGGGTATGGCAGAGCATCGCAGGGTATGGCAGAGCATCGCAGGGTATGGCAGAGTATCGCGGGGTATGGCAGAGTATCGCAGGGTATTGCGGGGTATGGCAGAGTATTGCGGGGTATGGCAGAGTATTGCGGGGTATGGCAGAGTATTGGGGGCTATGGCAGAGTTTGGCAGAGTATAGGGGGGTATGGCACAGTATAGGGGGGTATGGCACAGTATAGGGGGGTATGGCACAGTATGGCACAGTATGGGGGGGATGGCAGAGAATCCATCCATCCATCCATCCATGCTCAGCCATCCCTCCATACCCTGCAATACCCAGCAATACACTGCAGGCTATTGCTGGGTATTGCAGGGTATGGAGGGATGGCTGAGCATGGATGGATGGATCGATCAGTGGTGGCAGAGCAGGCTGTGGGCACTACAGATCCCGCCCACAGCACTGCTGCCACCGATCCCTCCCCCTCTCCTCTCATACTGTACCGATCGGTACAGAGAGAGGAGGAGAGAGGAACCGGCGTCATCAAATGACGCCGGTTTGCTTACATGTGATCACTCCGTCATTTGACGGAGCGATCACGTGGTAAACGGCCGCGATGACCGTGATCCATGATCCGCCGGGTCCTCTGGACCCGGCGATCATGGATGCTCTCAAGGCCCTGTAGCCGTTTTTCGGCTATGGGCCGGTTGTTAACTGGTTAATCACAGCTGGGGTTTTTATTTTTTGCTAAACAAACAAAAAAAGATGGAAAATTAAAAAAAATAAAATAAAAAAAATGTTTGTTATAAAATTTTGCAAACAGGTAATTTTTCTGCTTCATTGATGAGGCGGCACTGGTGGGCACAGATGATGGGCACTGGTAGGTGACACTGATGTGCAGAACTGTTCAGGCGCTTATTGTGGGCACTGACTAAGGGTGCAACGGATCTTCGCCGATCCATGATCCGAATGGGTCACCCTGTTCGGATCGGCACACCCCGCGATCCGCGCCTCGGCCTTAGGGAAGGCCGCGGCTTCGGCCTAGCTCCGGAGCGGCGGTCATCTTGGTACACCCGGCGGCCTTAGGAAAGGCCGCGGCTTCGGCCTAGCTCCGGAGCGGCGGCCATCTTGGTACACCCGGCGGCCGTTTACAGTGTGATCGCTCCGTCAAATGACGGAGCGATGACTTGTAAACATACTCTGCATTACACCCTGCCAATACTCTGCATACTCTGCATTACACCCTGCCAATACTCTGCATTACACCCTGCCAATACTCTGCATACTCTGCATTACACCCTGCCAATACTCTGCATTACACCCTGCCAATACTCTGCATTACACCCTGCCAATATTACAGTGGGGGAGATGGCGTGGATATTACAGTGGGGACTATATAGTGGTGGAATTTTCAGAGGTTTTTGCAAATTCAATTATTTGCTGATCCGAAAAAATGATCCGATCCGTGACTCTGATCCGAGGATCGATCCCTGAGTTTTTTGATCCGTTGCACCCCTAGCACTGACAGATGGCATTGTGGGCACTGGTAGGCGACACAGGAGGGCACCGTGGAACTGGGGCACATCGCAGTGATCGGAACTAAGGTCCCTCTCACTGCCGCCGGTGATCGGCTTTTTTTTTTCTCCTCGCGGTCAGCGCGAGGAGGAAAAATAGCCGATTACCGGCTTTGTTGATATCACATGATCAGCTGTCATTGGCTGACAGCTGATCACGTGGTAAGGGGTTGGGATCGACCCCTTACTCGGATCTGTGATCCAGCGAGTCTCACAGACTCGCTGATCACAGAGCGCGCAGGCCACTCGTGCACGGGACAACGTCATAGGACGTAGTCTCGGCAATATAGATACGCACTGTAGCCGTCATTCGGCTATAGTGCGGATCTCAGGAGGTTAAATCGTTTTTTTATTTTTAACAACAACAACAAAAAGGAGGAGGTGATCAAATACCACCAAAAGAAAGCTCCATTTGTGTGAAAAAAAAAAAGATATCAAATTTTGTTTGGGTACAGTGTTGCATAATTGTGTAATTACCAGTTAAATTAGTGCAGTGCTAAATAACAAAAAATTGCCTGGTCATAAAAGGGGTAAAATCTTTTCGGAGGTCAAATGGGTAAACAGTCTTCAGGAATACCCTGGGAGGCCTAGATTATGTAAATATCGACGTTACATTTAAAGTCAAGCATTGCCTTTTCCCCCTCGTTGTAAGGCTAATGCCGCGTACACACGAAGGGACAATCCCGCGGGATTATCCTCTGACTGAAGTCCAGCGGATAATCCCCTCGTGTGTGGGCGCCGGCGGACTTTTTGGCGCCAAAGTACGGCGGACTAAAGTTTGAAGTTTTGTTTTCAAATTATCCGCTGGACTTGGAAGTCCAGCGGACAATCCCGCCGTTAGTGGGCAAGTCCGCGGGACTTTTGAAATGAAGGGACTTGCCGCTCATCGGCAAGTCGTTCATTTAGCACGTGACTTCAGGTTCGTAGCTAGCGTAGGCAGTTACTGCCGCCGCGCTAGCTCCGTGACCTGGCATGGATTTAAAGGGACTCCCCACGCTGAAAAAACGGCGTGGGGGTTCCCCCCAAATCCATGTCAAACCCTCATCCGAGCACGCAGCCTGGCAGGCCAGGAAAGGGGTGGGGACGAACGGCGCCCCCCCCTCCTGAGCCGTACCAGGCCCGCGTGCCCTCAACATGGGGGGTGCCCTGGGGAAAGGGGGGCCGTGCGGCCCCCCCACCCCAAAGCACCTTGTCCCCATGTTGATGAGGACAAGGGCCTCTTCCCGACAACCCTGGCCGTGGGTTGTCGGGGTCTGCGGGCGGGGGCTTATCGGAATCTGGGAACCCCCTTTAATAAGGGGGCCCCCAGATACCGGCCCCCCACCCTATGTGAATGAGTATGATGTACCCCTACCCATTCACCTAAGGTGTAAAATGTAAAAAAAAAAACCCACACACTTTTGAAAAAATAGTTTATTGCACTGCTCCGGGGGCTTCCGTCTTGGGGGTCTTCTCGCCGGACTCCCCCCGCCATTTACAAGCTCTTTTACCGAGCGGGGGAAGTCCGGCTACCTTCTTAGTCGTCGCCGCCGTCTGGGGGTCTCGATCCACCTTCGGGGGTCTTCTTCCGTCTTGGGGGTCTTCTCGCCGGACTCCTCCGCTCTCTTCTGCTCTTTTACCTAGCTCTTTCACGAGGGGAGGAGTCCGGCTACCTTCTTCGTCGTCGCCGTCGTCTGGGGGTCTCGATCCGCCTTCGGGGGTCTTCCGGGGGTCTCTTCTGTTCTTGCGGCGGTCGTCTTCCGCGCCGCCGGCGCCTTCTTCTTCTTGTCCTTCTTCTGTCCTTCTTGTTCTTCTTCTTCTTCCGATGTTGACCCGACGCTCTCTCTGCCCGGAATGCCTGTGCCGCTCGGACTTATATTAGGGACATGGGGGACAGGGTCACATGTTCATGTCACATGGTGACCCCGCCCCCTTGCGATGTCACAGTCCCAGCATCCTCCGGGACTGTGACAACACAAGGGGGCGGGGTCACCATGTGACATGTGCATGTGACCCTGTCCCCCATGTCCCTATAAGTCCGAGCGCAGAGCGGCACAGGCATTCCGGGCAGAGAGAGCGTCGGGTCAACATCGGAAGAAGAAGAAGAAGAACAAGAACAAGAAGGACAAGAAGAAGGACAAGAAGAAGAAGGCGCCGGCGGCGCGGAAGAGGACGACCGCCGCAAGAACAGAAGAGACCCCCGGAAGACCCCCGAAGGCGGATCGAGACCCCCAGACGACGGCGGCGACGACGAAGAAGGTAGCCGGACTCCTCCCCTCGTGAAAGAGCTAGGTAAAAGAGCAGAAGAGAGCGGAGGATTCCGGCGAGAAGCCCCCAAGACGGAAGAAGACCCCCGAAGGCGGATCGAGACCCCCAGACGGCGGCGACGACGAAGGTAGCCGGACTTCCCCCGGTAAAAGAGCTTGGTAAATGGCGGGGGAGTCCGGCGAGAAGACCCCCAAGACGGAAGAAGACCCCCGGAGCAGTGCAATAAACTATTTTTTCAAAAGTGTGGGTGTTTTTGTACTTTACATTTTACACCTTAGGTGAATGGGTAGGGGTACATCGTACCCCATACTCATTCACATAGGGTGGGGGGCCCGGTATCTGGGGGCACCCTTATTAAAGGGGGCTCCCAGATTCCGATAAGCCCCCGCCCGCAGACCCCGACAACCAACGGCCAGGGTTGTCGGGAAGAGGCCCTTGTCCTCATCAACATGGGGACAAGGTGCTTTGGGGTGGGGGGGCCGCACGGCCCCCCTTTCCCCAGGGCACCCCCCATGTTGAGGGCACGCGGCCTGGTACGGATCAGGAGGGGGGGGGCGCTCGTTCGTCCCCACCCCTTTCCTGGCCTGCCAGGCTGCGTGCTCGGATGAGGGTCTGACATGGATTTGGGGGGAACCCCCACGCCGTTTTTTCGGCGTGGGGATTCCCTTTAAATACATGCCAGCTTGCGGAGCTAGCGCGGCGGTATTTACTGCCTACGCTAGCTACGTAACCTGAAGTTACGTTCGAAATGAACGGACTGCTCCGTGTGTGGGCAAGTCCGTTCATTTTCAAAAGTCCCGCGGACTTTTGGCAGGCGGATTATCCGCTGGAGAAGTCCGTGCGTGTGTGGGCAAGTCCACACGCTCGGAAAGTCCAGCGGACCCCCGCTGGAAAGTCCCGCGGGATTGTCCGCTGGACTAGGTCCGCCGGCAAAAGTCCGCACGTGTGTACGCGGCATAACACTTACTTATGTATTCACAAAATAAACACTAAAACAGGGTTTTTACAACATTGGTATGCATGGATGAGATTATTTAAATTAATCTGATAACATCCACATATACATCCTGAGCTATACAAAGACCAAAGTATTTAATAAAACTGTAAAATATAGCGCTTTATATCTATAACCATAAATTATTGAGCTTCCAAGGCCCAGACAGACAAGTTCAGTAAGTAGAAAAACAAATTCCTGCAGGGGGAATGACTGAGGCCCCCTCGTCCGGTCCCCACATCACAGGCAGATTGTATCTCTCATACAAGACAGAGAAGTGTTTGGTGAACTTGCGCCTCCCCACTGGGGGATATGTCTAGATCGACCCCATAAATCAGGCCCAAAGGACCTACGGTTGGCGCAGAACAAGCCTTCTGCAGAAGAGGACAAACCACACACAAGCATACAAAGACACGAAGCATGGAATTGAGATTAACCCCCGCATAAACAACTGACTTCAAGGAAAGGGGCTCCTAAGGGTCCTGCTTCAGCTATAATTTGGGATGGGAATGTCAGGATTTAATTAACTATCAAGATGAGACATCAGACAGTAATGATAAAAACAAACTGAAAAAAAAAAAAAAAGCGAAAAAAGATTTGTGTTTCCTTGAAAAAGTGTTCTTCCGCTTTTACAACAAAAAACATATGTAAAATACAGCATAACTTTAGGCAGGACCCCAGATAAAACAATAACAACCTCGGTTAGATTTTATTTTTATTTTTTTGGGAAGACTGTGTGGTTACTAGGAAGGGAAGTTAGAAGAAATCACCCCTAAGGGGGACGCAGACAGAAAAAAAAACAAAAAAAAAAAGCCTGACGATTAGTTCTAACCCTCATCCACATTACCAAAAGAGCTAAAATAATAATTATTTCAGCAGGAGTTCCACGTAAAAGACAGGTGCACTCTAAAACAAAGTGTTTTTTGTTTTTACCTCTTTCCCCTGACCTACCCCTCCACACATGCATGCTCACATTGATCTAATGGCGGCGGCACTAGATGTAAACCATGGGTGCTCAACCTGTGGCCCTCCAGCTTTTGTGGAACTACAAATCCCATCATGCCTCTGCCTTTGGTAGTCATGCTTGTAACTGTCAGCAGCGTGCAATGCGTCATGGCACTTGTAGTTCAGCAACAGTTGGAGGGCCACAGGCTGAGCACCCATGATGTAAACCAACAATGAAATAACAGCCATCAGGTCAAGGTAAGTAAGCATCTGCGCATTACAGTCCCATAGACTTCTAGAGGACCATCTCAGATTGTCTTTAGCCTCAGAACACAGCCCCATAGAAGTCTATGGGGCACTAATGTACAGGTGCAGCCAGGGCAGTGAAGACTTGCGACACTGGGTGTAACTAATCATCAGAGATCGTGCCTGCCAGTCCTCAAGAGAGAAGCCTTTCCCCCGAAATATTGTCTGAGTATCGGCAGGGTAACGCAGAGTATCGGCAGGGTAACGCAGAGTATCGGCAGGGTAACGCAGAGTATCGGCAGGGTAACGCAGAGTATCGGCAGGGTAACGCAGAGTATCGGCAGGGTAACGCAGAGTATCGGCAGGGTAACGCAGAGTATCGGCAGGGTAACGCAGAGTATCGGCAGGGTAACGCAGAGTATCGGCAGGGTAACGCAGAGTATCGGCAGGGTAACGCAGAGTATCGGCAGGGTAACGCAGAGTATCGGCAGGGTAACGCAGAGTATCGGCAGGGTAACGCAGAGTATCGGCAGGGTAACGCAGAGTTTGTTTACAAGTGAACGCTCCGTCATTTGACGGAGCGATCACATTGTAAACAGCGGCCGGCTGTACCAAGATGGCCACCGCTCCGGAGCTAAGCCGAAGACTTTCCTAAGGCCTAGGCGCATCGCGGGGTGTGCCGATCCGAAAAGGGTGACCCGTTCGGATCACAGATCGGCGACTATCCGTTGCACCCCTACTCAATACACGTCTGGGCTGATTGTCCATTGAACAATTTGTTTATCGTGATCCTACAGGCAGCAGCCAAAAAGACCAGAACAAGGTCCACATACACTATATTTCTACCGAAAATCTGCTTCCTCAATGGAAAAAATCACTCCACACCATTAGAACCAATTCCGATGCTGATCTGTCTAGCGCCATCACATACCTATAAGACTGATGTTTTATGTGATAGCGTTAGACCAATAAAAGTCAAAGTTGGCTTTGATTTATCACAAAGTGGTTTCCTTCAAAGAAGCAAATGCATGGTTGAATTCAGGGTGGATTTGATTTAAATCAAGTTGATTTAAATCACCAATAAAAAGGCTTGATTTAAAAAATAATTTTTAAAGAGCAACTATACCGCAGTGGCTCCTCCTCTCACCCGCTGTTGTCTCACCGACAGTCCCATTCACTTTAATGGGATGGCTGGTGATGCGGCAGTGACAAAGCGAGGGACGTGGCGGCAGCAGGTGATGGATCTAAAATGACAGGTGCTCTTTAAAATGTAAGCACTTATTCTTGCTGGTAGTTAGAATATTTAACATGTTCAAACAAAATTAAGGTTTCCCCATTTAGAATAATAAGCCGCCAGGTTAGTAAAACAGCGATATCAGAACCGACTTAAATCATACACTTTGGTGTGAATGCATCAATGCAGTGCATGTTATCGCAGCTTGGATTCATTGAAAGAGTTTACTAATAATGTAAATATTGCAGAATATACAGCCTCATGCTACATAAATAAGCTCCCTTTCATGCTGAATAAACAAAAATGATTAATGCGTCTTAAATAGAAAAACTATCTTTAGATTTTTACTCCAAAAGCATTTTATTAAAATAAATTTGGAAGGAGAAAGAAAGAAAGAAAGAAAGAAAGAAGGAAGAAAGAAAGAAAGAAAGAAAGAAGAAAGAAAGAAAGAAAGAAAGAAAAAGAAAGAAAGAAAGAAAGAAAGATAGAAAGAAAGAAAGAAAGAAAGAAAGAAAACAGATTTAAATAAGAAGAATAAATAAATAAAATTTTTTTTTTTTTTTTTTTTTTAAATCATTGATTTATATCCACCCTGGTTGAAATATAAAATAGGGGGACCCCGTTCTGGTCCTAGGCTACTACCTCTGGTGGTGACAAAGGAAGCACTCGCCAGACAATAAATTCTTAAGTCAACCATAGATGGTTTGAATCTTGGGCAGGGACCAACCGATATCCAATCCATCGATAGGCAGGCTGATTGTACCCAAATCGATCCATCGATCAAATTTGGGTACAACCAGCATGTCCGATCCATCAATCCACTTGGGTACAACCAGCCTGATGGATCATAACAAATGATTACCGGCTGGAAGAGCACAATAGCTCCACAGGAGGGATTCCCCTATCAACACTGCCTGTGTTGATTGGGGAATCAAGCAATAATGTATTGCCTGCTTTGAGTACAGAGGAGCATCTGGTAAAAAAAAATAAAAAAATAATCTAACTTGAAGGACTTATTAAAACATTTATAGCTGATCTCCATGTTTCCTGTCACTTTAAAATAGTTTGTTTAGACCAAATGAACCATTTCCTTCAGTTAGTGCTGCATTGGCTCTAAGAACTGTATGTACTGCATGTAGCTTCCACTACATACAGTACACAATGCCGTGTTCTAGCTGTGAGACAGAGACTTACCCCCTCACACCAGGAACAAAAAATAAGACTTGGCCTGAGTGGTGCTCAGCCATTCATAGGCAGCTTTGTATTCTGTGAATGAATACAAAGCTTCCTCTGACTGGCTGAGGTGGAGAGGCCGGCTGATGACGTCGGTCTCTCCGACTCGGCCAGAGGAAACTTTGTATTTTATTTACAGAATTCAAATCTGCAGCTGGATGGCTGAGCACCACTCAGACTGATTCTTATTTTGTTCCAGGTGTGAGAGGGGGAGTCTCTGACTCACAGCCAAAACCCAGCACTGTACTGTATATGTAGCAGAAGTTACACATACTGCTAGGGCCAGTGTAGCACCTAGTGAAGGGAAGAATTTATTCAGAGAAGCTTGGTCCAAAATAATTATTTAAAAGTGACAGGAAACATGGAGATTGGCTTTATTGGGTAGAGTGCAACAAATAGATCCAATGCGTTTAAGGCCCCTTTCACACAAGGCGGACTCCGCTTGCACGGAGTCCGCCTCTGTCTGCCGGCTCAGCGGGAGATCTCTCCGTTGATCTCCGCTGAACCGGCAGATGACAAGTCCCTCTCTGCTCACTGAGCGGGGAGGGGCTTGCGAGCGCCGCTGGTCACAATGGAGAGATCAGATGAAAATGGACAGTGTGTCAGTTTTCATCAGATCTCACCCGATCCGATAGCGACGGATCTGGACGTAGAGCCATACGTCTGCTTTTGGCGGATCGGACCGGGTCGGATGTCAGCGGACATGTCTCCGCTGACATCCGACGCTCCATAGACTAACATGGAGCGCCCGTTCAGATCCGCCGTCAAAACTGACAGGCGGATCTGAACGGTCCGATGGTGTGAAAGGGGCCTTAAGGTAAGACGCCTTCCACTTTTTCAGGGTTTGAGCAGTCGATGTTAACAAAATGCACTAGGGGGCCTGCGTTAAGGCTTGATGAAGACTAACGTCTCCTGGACAGTAAGTGATCATTGGACAGGAAGTGCAGTAAAATCTCACATGGGGGGGGGGGGGGGGGGGACACAGACAGTTATAAAAGCCAGATGCTCAAATCTTTTCCTACTCTAACCAAAGAAAAAAAATAAGTTTGAGCTGGGGTTGGACTTTAATGGTTTATGTGTACATGATAATATAGTCGGTTTCCATTTCTCCTCAAAATACCTTAATCTCTATATTCTCACTCCCCATCCTGTACAAATTGGAGACAGCAACACGAGAGAAAAACACATCTGACAAATCATAATTGTCTCCGTCGCCAGAAAAATAGTTTCCTTTTGAGCTATCACTTCCCAAAAGGCAGAGATATGAGCAATCCCCTCCTCTAATAATAAATTTCATGCAGATGAAACATATTAAACTCTGCAATGCTGCCATGTCACATTCCAGCCTCATAAGCAACAAAGAAACAATCTGACAATAATAAGGTTGAAGGAAGAGTTCATTCCAAAGACAATGTGGAAATTAACCCAGGTCACCACAGTAAAGCATCTCATATGCTTGTCAGCGACTGACGCTAATTTCAAGGGCTCTGGTCTAATTAAAGTGAAACTTTAGAAGACATTGAGGGATTATATCATTTCCAGTTAGAAGTGTAATGCTAACACAATTATTGCTAAAAACGTCCCTTGTGTGCACAGCTTAACAAACCCCCCGCCCTAAATTCATGGTAAAATGATACTCATTCAGCTGATTGGTGGCCATTGCAAAACAAGAGCCTGGTAAGGTTCTGAATTCTTAAGCCTCCTCCCCCACCCAGCTGATTGGAGAATAAAGAAGCAGGTCATCACTGTGATCTCACTTTCCGTGGACAAGTTGAGGACAGAGTCAGTGTTCTATCAAGAAATGCCTCAGATTGGTCTGCGCATGCGCAGTACCAAACGTAACTCCAGCTGATATGTTGATCAGCTGGTATGACATCAACAGAGCGCATGCACAGATCGTCTGAGGCATTATCTGATGCTATGCAAACAGCGGCCGAACGTAGTTGTCAGATTGAGCCTCGCTGTTGCGGGGCAGGTTGTGAGTGTGTTTAAGGGTGGGTTTTGTGTGTGTTGCAACACACCCTTAGACACAGGCAGGATCCGCCATTCAAAACACCAAACCAGCCCTGCAACACAGACAAAAGCCGCCCTTCAGCACATGGAAAACTCGCCCACAACAGCGAGGCAGCATCTAACAAGTGCATTCTCCGCTGCTTGCATAGCTTTGAATACTGGCCGTCGAATATTGTCTCCCGTCGAAAAATGATGATCTGCGCATGCACAGCGTTGACATCACGCCAGCTGGTCTAGATATCAGCTGGAGTGATGTTTGGTACTGTGCATGCGCAGATCCATCGGGTGCATTTTTAGATGGAGGCCATTTCTCGATAGAACACTGACACATAGACTAATGACAGATACTGACTTTGTGCCAGAAGGTTTGAGGCTTGTCTCTGTGCTGTTTTGTAAGCGGGATACTTTGTGGCATTTGCGTAGTAATGACTTTCTTCTGGTGACTCGACCATGCAGCCCATCTTTCTTCAAGTGCCTCCTTATTGTGCATTTTGAAACAGCCACACCACATTTTTCAGAGAGTCCTGTATTCCACCTAAAGTTATTTTTGTGTTTTTCTTTGTATTCCGATCAATTTTCCTGGCAGTCGTGGCTGAAATCTTAGTTGGTCTACCCGGGTTTGGTTTCAACAGAACCCCTCATTTTCCACTTCTTAATTATAGTTTGAACACTGCCGATTGGCATTCTCTATTCCTTGGATATCTCTTTATATCCCTTTCCTGTTTTATGCAACTACCTTTTCCCGCAAATCCTTTGACAGTTCTTTTGCTTTCCCCATGACTCAGAATCCAGAAACGTCAGCGCAGCACTGGATGAAAGATGCAAGGGTCTGTCAGGAGTCCAGAAACTCATTGACCTTTTATACACACACACTAATTACAAGCAAACAGATCACAGGTGAGGATGGTTACTTTAATAGCCATTCAAAACCCTCTGTGTCAAATTGTGTGCATGTTATCAGGCCAAAATCACCAGGGTATGTAAAACTTTTGATCAGGGTCATTTGGGTAGTTTCTGTTGGGATTAGGATTTAAATTTCAGTTGATTGATAATAAATGGCTTCAGTCAAACACTAACCATAAGTGAAAGAAATGTTATTGTGTTATTCATATTCTCTGAAAAACTGCAAAGAAATCATAAATTCTGCCTGGGTATGTAAACTTATGTGCACAACTGAATATCCTAGTGTGGGGGGGGGGGGGGGGGTCAGCTTCAAATAGTAAACAAAACACAGTCCACTAACCAAGCACTTTCTACAGGGAGTGTTTGCTGAATGTCAGAATCATCACTGCTTTATAAAATATACTCAGTAGTGTTGTCACCCAATGGCAGAAAGTACCTGAATAAAGAACTTCATGGCAGGATCGCCAGGTATTACAGTGCTTAAGTGGTTAGCACTTACGCCTAGAAGAAGTACTAGGGTTGCCGGTTCGAATCCAAACCATGACACTACTACATGGGTTTCCTCTGGGAACTCCGATTTCCTCCCACACTCCAAAGACATGCTGGTAGGTTAAATCGGCTCAAGTACTTTTATGTATAAATCTGAGTAAGGGACTTTTAAGTTCCGTGAGGGCAGGGACTGGTATGTATGTATGTATGTATGTATGTATGTATGTATGTATGTATGTATGTATGTATGTATGTATGTATGTATGTATGTATGTATGTATGTATGTAGGTATGTATGTATGTATGTATATATATGCATATATATATATATATATAAAGCACTGCATAAATTGACAGAGCTATATTAGTACCTGTAAATAAATTATTTTTGGCTGCAGATTTAAAAATACTGAAAATTACTTTTTAACCACTTCAATAACGGGCACTTAAACACCTTCCTGCCCAGACCAATTTTGAGCTTTCAGCGCTGTCATACTTTGAATGACAATTGTGCGGTCATGCTAAACTGTACCCAAATGAAATTTTTATCATTTTTTTCCCACAAATAGAGATTTCTTTTGGTGGTATTTGATCACCTCTGCGGTTTTTATTTTTTGCTAAACAAAAAAAAAAAAAAAAAAGACCGAAAATTTGGAAAAAAAAAATATGTTTTTTTTTGTTTCAGTTTCAAAACTTTGTAAATAAGTAAGGTTTCTCCTTCACTGATGGGCACCGATGAGGTGGCACCAATGAAGTGGCACTGAGGTGGCACCAATGAAGTGGCACTGAGGTGGCATTGATGGGCACTGATAGGCGGTACTGATGGGCGACACGGATGGGCACTGATGGGTGGCACAAATTGGCCCTGATGGGTGGCACAGATTGGCACTGATAGGCGGCACGTGTGGGCACTGATAGGCGGCACGTGTGGGCACTGATAGGCGGCACGTGTGGGCACTGATAGGCGGCACGGATGGGCACTGATAGGCGGCACGGATGGGCACTGATTGGCATCCATCAGTAAAAAAACAATGCTGCCTATCAGTGCCAAACAATAATGCATGCCAATCAGTGATGCCCATTGTGGGCACTGATTGGCATCCATTGGTGGCACTGTGTGTCATCCCTGGTGGTCTAGGGTGGCATACCGTTTGATGGGCATCCCTGGTGGTCTGGTGGCGTCCCTGGTGGTCCAGTGTGGGCATCCTCGGGGGGGGAGGCTGCGCTGATAATCGATCAGCACAGACCCCCCCTGTCAGAGGAGCAGCCGATCGGCTCTCCTCTACTCGCGTCTGACAGACTCGAGTGAGGAAAAGCCGATTACCGGCTTTTCCTATTTACACTGTGATCAGCCGTGATTGGACACGGCTGATCACGTGGTAAAGAGTCTCCGTCGGAGACTCTTTACCAAGATCGTAGTTGCGGGGTGTCAGACTGACACCCCACAACAACGATCGCCGCGATGCGCGCAACGGCTCAAAATCCTGAGGGCGTCATATGACGCCCTGTCAGGATTTTTCAACCACTTTGCCGTCGTCATTTGACAATGGGCGGGCGGCAAGTGGTTAAATGGTACTAATATGTTAAAATATATATGGGATTTTAGTACTCTGTTTTTTTACTAAATGCTAAAATGTTTTTAATACCTACACAGCTAGATTTGCATTGAGCTCAAACTTAAAGTGATTGTAAAACGATCACCTTGTAAAACAACCCATTCAGTTTAAAAATTGAAATGAAAGGCAAAAAATTTTGTTTAGAAAAAAAATAAAAAAGCATTATAAATACCTTTATTTTTTTTTAAAGTGATCACATTCCCACTGTTTTCCGCTGAATAAGAGCTGGGGGAGGAGAAGCAGCAGTACACTGATTTTGCCATGGAATGGCTGTGCAGTGGGGGCGTGTCAGGACAAGTCTGATCATTGGAGGAGAGCACACAAGAGTTCCCAGTATAGCTAGAGAACTGATCAGGTGTGCTCTCTTGCTTAGTGTGGTCAGTTTTTAATAGGAACGCGGAGGGACTGGCAGGAACACCAGGGATTTCACACAAAGGAAGCAATACAAAAAAAAAAAAAAAACAGGATACTTTCTCATACAAGTACACATATCAGGAATAGGAAGCTTTGAGGTAACAAACACTTTAAAGTAACTTGTACACATATATAAAATGTCCCTTCTAGGGGCTGCATTTTACTGCTATTACTTAAGGGCCGTACACACAGGCAGAATATTGGGTGGCATTCAGGCCATGTGTACAGCAACCGGGCTGTTCAGCCGCCTTCTGTCAAAGGGGCATGACTAAAAAAGTTCTGCCGACCAGCACCCAATCAGCGCTCTCACCCAATGGCTGCTAGAACTGACCAGTGTGTTCTGGCAGGGGGAGGGAGGCATCCCCTGTCAGAACACAATAGCTTAGCGGGGGAGGTTGATGTACTAACATCGGATAGTTAGTACAACAGCTCCTCTCAAGCTCTTCAGTTTTAATTTTTTCACTCAGCCCGCTGGGTTGAAAAAATAAATAAAAAATTGATAGTGTGTACCAGGCGTTAGTCTCCCATCAACAATTACATAGCCATTATGCAGCAATAATAAGCAGTGAACAGAGCCTAGTGGCCATATATGGCGGCTCCAATTTACATATATACATAGAAACTAGGCCTCCAAAACATAGATTCATAGGAGTAATCTGTTCAGGCACTTCAATTTATATATCCAAACATTTGTAGTACCAACCACTTATTCACCATGCTGTCTGAAACACACATCACAATTGTAAAAAAATAATTAAAAAATTGGGTATGTGGACAGATCTGATCCAGACCGAATTTAAACCTAGTATTCACAAATCAATGGCATACTACAGTTTTCTCCCACAGATCCCCAGATGGGATGATAAACCATCACTTTGAAACATTTAATGTCTCACAATGATAATTTAGGGCTTGCGCCATTCTCTAACTGCTGCAGACACACAGAGCAAAAGGATACCTGCAGATGACAGTGGCCACGCTTTGATGGTAATAGTCTAAGCGCGCTCACAACATCTTTCACTGTTTTGTGCCAGAGGTTGATCCCCTGCCAGAATCTCACTGATATAAAAGACCCTTGCAACAGGATTTCTCCTAGCCCTGCCATAATGTCACTGGTTGACATATTGGCTTAAAGGAAAAAAAGATACTTCAGATAATCCACCAGGGGGAGTAGAATAAAGTAATCCTGTGCTCCGGGCCCTCTAGTGGCTGTTTGAGAGGAATACATGCAGAATCACTAAGGGTACTCGCACACAGTACTGATGTTTGAACATTAGTATTCCTGGGTGATATGTTAGGTGTTTATTTTGTACCCATTTGAGCGTACCGGTGTACATGCATTATATAAAAAAAAAAAAAAATTCTACCTCCCACAGTGCAATATGTTATTGAGGAATGTATTGTATGCGCATATGCACATATTTGCGCACATAAAATACTGATCGGTCAGCTGTCTGTATTTTTCTTTTTACTGATCTATACGCAGCATATGTTCACTTGCCTGTGTACAGGTACAGTTTTTAGGCAGCAGTGTGCTGCAGATGACAAAAATGACTATTAGACAAATTCTCCGTCACAGATGACCTACTAATTGCACCCAACTGTTTGCTAACAAGACTCATCCATGATGGTTTTGGTATCAGCAAAAAATACTAAATTTAGAGAGAGAGAGAGAGAGAATATATATAAAATAGAAATAAATAAATATAAAAATATATATATATATACATTCATACATATATATATAAATATATATAAACACACACACACTCACATTTTTGTAAATATTTTATTATATATTTTCATGTGACAACACTAAAGAATTGACACTTTGCTACAATGTAAAGTAGTGAGTGTACATCGTGTATAACAGTGTAAATTTGCTGTCCCATCAAAATAACTCACACAGCCATTAATGTCTAAACCGCTGGCAACAAAAAGTGAGTAAACCCCTAAGTGAAAATGTCCAAATTGGGCCCAATTAGCCATTTTCCCTCCCGGTGCCATGTGACTTGTTAGTGTTACAAGGTCTCAGGTGTGAATGGGGAGCAGGTGTGTTAAGTTTGGTATCATCGCTCTCACTCTCTCATACTGGTCACTGGAAGTTCAACATGGCACCTCATGGCAAAGAACTCTGAGGATCTGAAAAAAAAATGATTGTTGCTCTACATAAATAATAATATGTAGAAGAATATATATATATATATATAATATAAGATATATATATATATATATATATATATATATATATATATAAGATTGCCAAGACCCTGAAACTGAGCTGCAGCATGGTGGCCAAGACCATACAGCAGTTTAACAGGACAGGTTCCACTCAGAACAGGCCTCGCCATGGTCGACCAAAGAAGTTGAGTGTACATGTTCAGCGTCATATCCAGAGGGTTATCTTTGGGAAATAGACGTACGAGTGCTGCCAGCATTGCTGCAGAGGTTGAAGGGTGGGGGGGGGTGGGGGGGACAGCCTGTCAGTGCTCAGTCCATATGCCGCACACTGCATCAAATTGGTCTGCATAGCTGTCGTCCCAGAAGGAAGCCTCTTCTAAAGATGATGCACAAGAAAGCCCACAAACAGCTTGCTGAAGACAAGCAAACTAATGACATGGATTACTGGAACCATGTCTTGTGGTCTGATGACACCAAGATAAACTTATTTGGTTCAGATGGTGTCAAGCGTGTGTGGCGGCAACCAGGTGAGGAGTACAACGACAAGCGTGTCTTTCCTACACACAAGCTTTGTGGTGAGAGTGTCATGGCCCAGGGCTGCATGAGTGCTGCCGGCACTGGGGAGCTACAGTTCATTGAGGAAACCATGAATGCCAACATGTACTGTGACATACTGAAGCAGAGCATGATCCCCCTCCCTTCGGAGACTGGGCCGCAGGGCAGTATTCCAACATGATAACAACATCAAACACACCTCCAAGACGACCACTGCCTTGCCAAAAAAGCTGAGGGTAAAGGTGATGGACTGGCCAAGCATGTCTCCAGACCTAAACCCTATTGAGCATCTTTCGGGCAACCTTAAAATGGAGAGTGGAGGAGCGCAAGGTCTCTAACACCCACCATCTCCGTGATGTCGTCATGGAGGAGTGGAAGAGGACTCCAGTGGCAACCTGTGAAGCTCTGGTGCACTCCCTGCCCAAGAGGGTTAAGACCACACAAAATATTGACACTTTAGGCCAATTTGGACATTTTCACTTAGGGGGTGTACTCACTTTTGTTGCCAGCGGTTTAGACATTAACGGCTGTGTGTTGAGTTATTTTGGAGGGGGAAAGTCAATTTACACAAGCTGTACACTCACTACTTTACATTGTAGAAAAGAGTAATTTCTTTAGTGTTGTCACATGAAAAGATATAATAAAATATTTACAAAAATGTGAGGGGTGTACTCACTTTTGTGAGATGCTGTAATTATATATATATATATATATATATATATATATATATATATATATATATATATATATATATATATATATATATATATATATATATATATATATATATATATATATATATATACACACACACACACACACACACACACACACACACACACACACACACACAGGATGATCTCAATATAAACTCTTTTTATATTTATTGGGCCCCTTTCACACAGGCAGACCGATCAGGTCCACCTGTCAGTTTTTTTTTTTTTAGGTGGACCTGATCGGACCATCCATTGCGCTCTATGGAGTGGCAAGAGTCAGCGGACGCGTGTCTGTTGACACCCGCCGACGTCTGATCCTATAGCGCTAAAAAACGATGGATAGGGATCTGTTGCCAATTTATCTAGTGGATCGGAACAGGCGACAGTGAAAACGAAATTGACAGGCAGTCCGTATCCATCCGACAGCCCATAGGAGGACAGCAGGCTGTTTGTGTCTGCTCTGCATCAGCGCAGTGGACATGGACCTGTCATCCGCCTGCTCAGCATGGATCAGGGGAGAGATCGCCGCTGAGCAGGCCTGCATAATTTGACAGCAGTAGAAGTAAAGAGGCCTTACTTATAGTGCTGTCAATTTATGCAGCACTTTACATACATACATACATTATACATACATACATACATATATTGTACCCGGAGGAAATCCATGCAAGCACAGGAAGAGCATACAAACTCCATGCAGGTAATGTCGTGGTTGGGGTTTGAACCCGTGACCCTAGTGCTGCTAGGCAGAAGTGCTAACCAATTAGCCACTGTGGTTAATAGAATTCATCTACGATTGGTTCGACCAATTTGGATGTATTCTGAATGTAGTGTTAAAATAGTCAGACTACATTGGTTGTCTAGTAGTTTCCCAATAACAGATGAAAATCTGACGGTGTGTGTTGTTATGCTGCAAAATAAATGTAAGCTCTATAACCATGGACAAAAGGATAAATAATTCATCCTAGGCCATCAATGCTGTAACATAAGTGAAAGGCAAATGTATTAAGTTGTCCTATTGAGAACTTGAGACCTCCAATCAAACAGTGACAGTTTGTGATACTCTGCTGCCATCTAATGGCGAAATTAAAGACCACCTATGGCCTAAAAAAAAAAAAAAAAAATAGGCAAATTGTTTAATAATAAAACTATAGTGTAAAACAGCGTTTCTCAACCTTATTTTTAATCAGCCCCCCTAAGTCAATACTTTGTAGAACCACCTTTCACTGCAATTACAGCTGCAAGTCTTTTTGGTGAGGTCTCTACCAGCTTTGCACATCTAGAGAGTGACATTTTTTCCCCATTCTTTGCAAAATAGCTCAAGCGCTGTCAGATTCGATGGAGAGCGTCTGCAAAAAGCAATTTTTTAAGTCTTGCCACAGATTCTCAATTACATTTAGGTTTGCACTTTGACTGGGCCATTCTAACACATGAATATGCTTTGATCAAAACCATTCCATTGTAGCTCTGGCTCTATGTTTAGGGTCATTGTCCTGCTGGAAGGTGAACCTCTGCCCCAGTCACAAGTCTTTTGCAGACTCCAACAGGTTTTCTTCTCCAAGATTGCCCTGTATTTGGCTCCATCCATCTTAACATCAACTCTGACAAGCTTCCCTGTCCCTGCTGAAGAAAAGATCCCTACAAAATGATGCCGCCATCAGGTTTCACGGTGGGGATGGTGTGTTCAGTGATGTGCAGTGTTAGTTTTGCACCACACATAGCGTTTTGCTTTTAGGCCAAAAAGTTAAATCTGACCAGAGCACCTTCTTTCACATGTTTGCTGTGTCCCCCACATGGCTTCTCGAAAACTGCAAACAGGACTTCTTATGGTTTTCTTTTAACAATGGCTTTCTTCTTGCCACTCTTCCATAAATGCCAGATTTGTGGAATGCACGACTAATAGAGTTGTCCTGTGGACAGATTCTCCTACCTGAGCTGTGGATCTCTGCAGCTCCTCCAAAGTTACCATGGGCCTCTTGGCTGCTTCTTCAATTAATGCTCTTCTTGCCCGGCCTGTCAGTTTAGGTGGACAGTCATGTCTTGGAAGGTTTGCAGTTGTGCCATACTCCTTCCATTTTCGGATGATGGATGAACAGTGCTCTGTGAGATGCTCAAAGTTGGGATAATTTTTTTTATAAGCTAACCCTGCTTTAAAAACTTCTCCACAACTTTATCCCTGACCCATCTGGTGTGTTCCTTGGCCTTCATGATGCTGTTTGTTCACTGTGTCCCATTGATGTCAATTGAGACACAGCAGTTGCACAGACACAGATGCTGCTCCCATTCTGAAATTCATGCAGGTGCCGATGTACGACCCTGAATGCACACTGTCTCCATTCGGGGCCATGCACCCATACAGATGTCAGATTGGGAGCAGCATCTGTGTTTGTGCAGCTATGTCCCAACTGACATCAACGTGACCGCCTGCATGGGACACATATGCATCCCCATAAAAAATGGCCCTCCACAGGCGTATGCTAAAGTACATCCCGCATGAACGAGGCCTTTCTCTGAGTATTTAGCTTACCTACCAATGAGCTTGAGATTCCACCCTCACATTCAGCTAGCTGCTCTGCTAGGTTAAAATGTATCTAAACCCAAAAACAAAAAATGTAATATATTGCAGATTACCATTCCTTAGATGAGGTGGCAGCATTAGTTTTCTTTTTTTCTCCTTTATTTTCACCTGGCGATCCTGCCAGTAATGCACTTCCTGTTCTAAGATGACAACACTCACTCTCTACACTGTATTTATGGTGGAGCAGTGTTATCACCCTAGGTTGCTCTTCTAATTTGGATTTTTGAACACTTCCCGCTCTTCATTACATAGAGCAGTGGTGGTAAACTTAGTATAAAAGGGGGCCTCAGGTTTGGCCCGACATGTTCAGTGTGCTACACAATAATATATTATTGCAATGATGCATGGAAAAATATGTTTTACTGTGCGTTACCACAAAGCACAGCAATGTGTGCCACACTGAGTGTGCGTTGCAGTGTCATTAATTCTGAATGGCAACTCGACATACTGTTACATTACTGGCCAATGCTGCAGCCCACCATACATACTGTGTGTTGCATTATTAAAAGTCATGTAGGATTTTAAGTGCGTTAAGGTGAACTGTAACCCATCCAAAATGAATGTTCTGCCTTAATGCAATGTGCCTGCGGTAACGCATCCCAAGGATGTGAAGTGGCACTTATGAACAGAGCTATTTTGCATTTACAACCATCAATTTAACTTGCATTAATGATAAAGTAACTTACATTAAGTGCCTGTTCACACCACAAAAACATCCTCCAGATCCGTTCTGGATGCGTTTGGATCAAAGAAAAAAGAAGAAAGAAGAGAGCCTCCTCATAGTGTAAAAAAATCCCATTGAAAAGGATTATATTTATTCAAGGAATAGGTGCACTTCCATCAATAAATTTCATGTGGGGAAGTTATTCCATAAAATTAAAATAGAGTAAAAAAACACAGTGAGGCAGTATAGCTGGAGTAAACACCCGATGCGTTTCGTCTGCAAAGACTTCTGCTGTTGCAGACGAAACGCGTCTGGTGTTTTACTCCGGCTATACTGCCTCACTGTGTTTTTTTTACTCTATTTTTACTCTATTTTAATTTTATGGAATAACTTCCCCTCATGAAATTTATTGTACACATACCTGTTTTGTTATATGTTTGCACTGTATACTTACCTAGTTTTGTTTCAACACTGATATGTGTTTTTCATACTGATGCACTATTTTCTATTAGGTGATCTAATCGGTCACTTTATTCTCACTATCAAATTTTTTATCTTTTAAGATAAAAATTCTGAGCAGCAACAGGTGTACACAGAATTCCATTCTGTAGTACCGTTTCTGCACAGAGACACTTGTAAGCGCTACACTTTTTACACACAAGTTCTCTAGCTATGCTGGGAACTAAGCCTGCTCTCCTCCATTGACCCCCCTTGGCTTTTTACCTATTTTGTTACATCACAGCTTTTAGTTCAATGTTGTTTTAACCTAAATTATATGTGATAGATCAGAACACAATTGTCAAAGTTGAAGTAAAATTAGAAACATACAAAAAACTATTTTCAAAAAATAAAAAAAATAATTAGCTTGTGCGTATGCATGTATTCACCCCCTTTATTATGAAGCCCATAAAAAGCTATGGTGCAACCAATTACTTTCAGAAGTCACATAATTAGTGAAATGATGTCCAATCTAAGTGTCACATGATCTGTCATTACATATACACACCTTTTTGAAAGGCCCCAGACGCTGCAACACCTAAGCAAGAGGCACCACTAACCAAAACACTGCCATGAAGACCAAGGAACTCTCCAAACAAGTAAGGGACAATGTTGTTGAGAAGTACAAGTCAGGGTTAGGTTATAAAAAAAATATCCAAATCTTTGATGATCCCTAGGAGCACCATCAAATCTATCATAACCAAATGGAAAGAACAAGGCACAACAGCAAATCTGCCAAGAGACGGCTGCACACCAAAACTCACGGACAAGGAGGGCATTAATCAGAGAGGCAGCACCGAGACCTAAGGTAACCCTGGACAAGGCTGCAGAATTCCACAGCAGAGACTGGAGTATCTGTAAATAGGATGACAATAAGCCGTACGCTAAATAGAGTTGGGCTTTATGGCAGAGTGGCCAGAAGAAAGCCATTACTTTCAGCCAAAAACAAAATGGCACGTTGTGAGTTTGTGAAAAGGCATGTGGGAGACTCCCAAAATGTATGGAGCAAGGTGCTCTGGTCTGTTGAGACTAAAATGTAACTTTTTGGTCACAGAAAACGCTATGTCTGGGGCAAACCCAACACAACACATTACATCACCCAATGAACACCATCCCCACAGTGAAACATGGTGGTGGCAGCATCATGCTGTGGGGATGTTTTTCAGCAGTCGGGACTGGGAAACTGGTCAGAGTTGAGGGAAAGATGGATGGTGCTAAAAACAGGAATATTCTTGAGCAAAACCTGTACCACTCTGTGTGTGATTCGAGGCTGGAATGGCCTAGTTAAAGCCCAGACCTCATTCCAATAGAAAATCTGTGGTCAGACCTAAAGATTGCTATTAACAAAAACACAAACCATCCAACTTGAAGGAGCTGGAGCAGTTTTGCAAGGAGGAATGGGCAAAATCCCAGTGGTAAGATGTGGCAAGCTTATAGAGACTTATCCAAAGCGACTTGGAGCTGCAAAAGGTGGCTCGAGAAAGTATTCACTTTAAGGGATGAACAGTTATGCACATTGACTTTTTCTGTTCTTTTGTCCTATTTGTTGCTTGCTTCACGATGCAAATCCTCAAACAATCCATGTTAATTCCAGGTTGTCGAACCTCCTTTCTAATTGTACCCAATATCGGGATGGAGGCGCTAACCCGTGCCTCATTTAAAGTCCCAAACCATTTTTTATTTTGAATTATTATGGGGGTGGAAGTGGCTGATTAGTTGGATTAGCAGTGTTCCCCTGCTATCCACGCGTCAGGGGTATTCTGAGGAATTTATATGCCCTATTTGGGATATGCACATCTATTACTGTCAAAAACATAATTTGCTCATTGACTATGATTAACGGAATTATTAGCAACATACACAACCCATGACATCCCCGGTACAATTCCCATGGTTATATATGAATAACTTTTCTTTCAACTACATATGCCTGCTACTCTGGCGATGCTTTGCATGCAGTTAGTTGCTGGCAATGTTGGTGGTGTTTGGGGGTTTCTTCTGGTCCATGGGAGCTGCGATGCGCATTGTGGGCTCCTCCCCCTCCTCCCTATACACTTCTTACCCCTGGGAGGTTCGGGTGGCTGCCCCTTCGTGCATCGACACCACAATCCTCACATCATGCGCGTCACGCTGTCCTCGACGTCACCGCGCTGACATTGTGAGTTCCATCTGCGTGGTTGCATTGGGGGTAGTGGCTGGCGCCAATCACTGAGCGGTCCATCAGCTCTAGTGTGGGCGCCCCTTCCCCATACGCTCACGCACGTGGTGTTGGCGGCGTATACCTACAATCTCCAGGTCGGAGCTGGCTGTTTACATGGCCGGTCTCCCCCTGGGGTCCCTGCACACCAGCTGGTCATGCGCTTGGTGTTGCATGGTTCACAGCAATCGGGTAAGTGACATTTGGTTTTAGCTTCACTCTAGTTGCCATCATGGCTCTATTTATTGCACACTCTTACAATTAATACAATTTATTTTACTCTTCACCTGGTGCATGTTTTCACACTTCTATTATATTACCAGGCATTCCTTTTACTCAGGCCTGCTCAGTACATACTTTAAATTTCTACCACACTCTCCATTATCATCGCATCTTTGTAGGCACACTACATTATGTCATACATCTACATATTATTTTCAAGCCCATAAAATTTGTTTCTACATATCTTTAGTTTGAATACAACTCCCTATTACTACTATACTTTTCGTAGATCTACACCATTACTATACACATCCATGTACCATTTCCAATTTTATCAATACTCCTTAAAATATCTTCTGCAGACCCATTTCATTATTATACATATTCACACACTACTTCTAATCTCATCAATACCCCTCAGTTATATGTCTATTCAATGCTTATTTCTATATTTTATTTTAGACACCTCTGCTCGATGAACCATACACTAGCACTGTCAGCACACAGAGTTCACCTTACACTCTGGCACTTTCCTCTCCAACCGATGCTGTTTCACACGCCGCCTCAGCTCCCATGGGGGGGGACCTATGCCCCTGCCTCGCCATATGCCAATTGCTGCCTGCTGCGCCCGCCAGGGTTGGTAGATATGTTTTGACCAATGTTTTTTAAGCATTTTTCATATTGCTTTTACTCCCCTCTATACAGAGTGTGGTTTACTATATCTGTATCCTTTACAAGAATCTGTCGCATCTGCTCCTGAGTGGAGATACATCCACGAAACGCGTCAAGCTACATTGGATGCCAAAGTGATATTTATTATGCTCTGATGATGTCATCTACATTAACTTTATACAATTACACTATGTGATTATAGATACCAGTACCGGGTATGCCATTTTAGGCATTGTAGACCATACTATTGCTCCATATACCATCTATTGTCCATGTATGCATCCAGGATTGATGCGTTTTTATACACATCTTGATATTATTATGAACATATTTTATGCCAAATTGATGTACATGTATATATATATGAATCTACCTTTACTATATATTGTTATGAATTTAATTAAATACTCTTTTATCTCTACCTCCGCATTCCAGCCACTTAATTTTAAAGTCCCAACCTCCTTTCTAATTGTACTCACTTTAGGGGTGAACAGTTGTCCTTTTGTCCTATTTGTTGTTTGCTTCACAATAAAAAATAAATAAAAATCTTCAAAGTTGTGGGCATGTTCTGTAAATTAAATGATGCAAATCCTCAAACAATCCATGTTAATTCCAGATTGAGGCAGGAAAAATGCCAAGAGGGGTGAATACTTTTGCAAGGCACTGTACGTCAAACACAAGCTTTGTGGGCCAAATGCAGCCCGCAGGGCCTTGTCATGTGGCCCTCACACCCAGTTTTGCAGTCGGAACAAGGCGGAACTTCATTCTACCAGGATCCTACCTATACAGGAGGGTACTGCAGGAAGGCCAGTTAGGGGAGAGTGATGCGAGGAAGTTTTGGATTTGGGGGTTTTGGTGTTGCATACTGTGCATAGTTCACCCCTAGACCCTGCACAGCATACTCCTAAACACTGCACTCTGTAGGTAGCGCACTCCTGAACCCTGCTCTCTGTGCGTAGTGCACCCCACAACCGGCCTTTGAGGGCAGACATACTGCTAATGTGGCCCTAGATGAATTGAGTTTGACACCCCTGATGTATACTCATCTCTCACTCTCCCTATACAGTAAACCCCCGCTATATCGCGGTTCAGTTTTTGCGGTCCCGGTATATCGCTGTATTTTAATTAGGACCTGTTATTCTGATATTGTGGTAATATTTCGCCATTTTCGCAGTTATGTACTCTATTTTTTACTGTACAGTATACTGTACTGTTAAGACAATATTTTTGTGTTTTAAAAATCCTCTTGATCTCTCTCTCTATCTTTAATGTGTTTCTATTGCATAAAAGTGTGTTTAACCACTTGCCTACCAGGTACGAACACCTCCTTCCTGACCAAGCCATTTTTCAGCTTTCAGCGCTGTCACATTTTGAATGACAATTGCGCGGTCATGCAAGGATGTACCCAAATAAAATTTTTATCATTTTTTCCTCACGGATAGAGCTTTATTTTGGTGGTATTTGATCACCTCTGCGGTTTTTATTTCTTGCGCTATAAACAAATTAAGAGGGACAAGTTTGAAAAAACACAATATTTTTTACTTTTTATTATAATAAATATCCAATTTTTTTTTTTAAACCAATTTTTTTCCTCAGTTTAGACCGATACGTATTCTTCTACATAGTTTTGGTAAAAAAAAATAAAATAAAATAAAATCGCAATAAGCGTGTATTGATTGGTTTGCGCAAAAGTTATAGCGTCTACAAAATAGGGGATAGATTTATAGCATTTTTATTATTATTTTTTTTTTTTACTAGTAATGGCGGCGATTTGCGATTTTTATCGTGACTGCGACATTGCGGCAGACACTTTTGACACATTTTTGGGACCATTCACATTTATACAGCGATCCGTGCTATAAAAATGCATTGATTACTGTATAAATGTGACTGGCAGGGAAGGGGTTAACACTAGGGGGCGCTGCAGGGGTTAATATTTACCCTATCTTAGTGATTCTAACTGTGGGGGGAGGGGACTGACTGGGGGAGGGGACCGATCGGTGTCCCTATGTACAAGGGACACACCATCGGTGTCCTCTCCTCTGACAGGACGTGGATCTGTGTGTTTACACACACACACAGATCCACGTCCTGCTCATTTTCCGGGCAATCGCGGGTGCCTGGCGGTCATCGCGACCGCCGGGCACGCGCATCGGGTCCTCAGCTACGCGGCGGGCACACGCGCGCGCCTCCCGCAGCGCGCACCCCCTAGTGGCCAAAAAGCGAGCGCCGTCATATGACGGCGGCCCGCCACAAGAGCTGCACCGTCCCGCTGTCATTTGACAGTGGGCGGTCAGCTACTAGTTAAAGACCTTTAAATGCTATTAAAAAATTAACAAAACATGCCTAGGGTGTATTTAAATAGGGTCTATTTTGCGGTTTTTCACTTTTCGCGGGTGGGTCCGCAACATAACCCCAGCGATGGAGGGGGGTTTACTGTATTCCTTTTCAGATGATTCTGCTTAGGATTACTTAAGTTAATTTACCATTCTGCCAGGTACATCTGCTTCATCCACCATGTTTTTCATTATACAGATCACCCCCCTTCATGCTTTCAATAGAAATATATTCCTTTCATTGAACAGGGTTACTTTTATGTCACGCCGTGTTTTTTTTTTTTTGTAACAGTAATTTTGTAGGCATCTGCTTGCCTCACTGCAACCAACTGCATTTCTAGAAGTAGAAACATTTGTATCGTTTTGGCCAGATCACATCCAGGCACACGCCAGCTCATGTATTTTGCGTTACTTTTTGTTACAGTGAACTTTGTGATTTTTCTTTAACAGAGTCTCTTATCTTGTGTCTCACTGGGAAGCCAGCAGCATCTTTGAATGACCATCAACTGTCTACACACATAGACAGTGGTTTTTAGTCTGAAATGTGGCTTCCTTTTATTTTATATAGTTAAGCCATATTACATTTTTATCTGTGTTATTTTAAACTTTTTCTCCAGCCCTGATGAAGGGCAATACAGGCCAGTTGGATTAAGACTTTGTCCTCATTTTGATAGCCTTTGAAAACTACTATCGCTCGCATTTTATAAAAGCTTGCCAAGGCCTGGTTCACATGTGATTTCAGGTGCAACTTGGGTCGCTCTGAATCACATGACAATGGAAATAACATTGCTTCCAATAGTGCCTGTTCATACCAATGCAGCTCAGCTACGATGTGACTTTTAGAAAGGGTCCTGTGCTACTTTGGTGTGATTTGGCCCCATACAATATGCAACCAATGTCACACTACATAATCGCACTGCAAATCAAGTCAAAATTGCAACACAGTAGTGTGAACCAAGCCTAAATCTACAATGATGTACTGGGAAATATAAAACAGACTAAAGCTGGACATTTGTACTATATACCCTTTCACTTTAAAGCTAACCCCACTAGCTGTACATACTTGCCTTACCTCTGTTCTCACACAGCATTTGGCTACCTGGTGCGAGGGAACCTTACACCTGTGTAAGCCTCAAGTCATGACTTTCTCCCTGCCCCATGTGTGCTGAGGCCTGCACTAACCTCGTCACCTATGTGGAAAGGAGTTGCATGTTCCCCATACCCAGAAGTATCATCAGCTGAGCTCAGCAAGGGAAAGTGAAAAAAAAAAAAAAAAAGGGAATAAGTGTTAATGGTCCCCCTCTATAGTTGCATAGTAGGCGAGGTTGGAAAAAAAAAAAAGAGACCAACCTATGTGTGTGATTATATGTCAGTATTACATTGTATACCCCTTTATGTTGTGGTCATTCAGATGCTTATCTAATTGTTTTTTGAAATTATTGATGCTCCCCGCTATAACCACCGCCTGTGTAAGAGAATTCCACATCCTAACCGCTCTTGCAGTAAAGAACCCTCTACGCAGTTTAAGGTTAAACCGTTTTAATGCCAATTTTAGTGAATGGCCACATGTCTTATTAAATTCCCTTTTGCGGAAAAGTTTTATCCCTATTGTGGATTCACCAGTATGGTATTTGTACATTGAAACCATATACCCTCTCAAGCGTCTCTGCTCCAGAGAGAATAAGTTCAGGGATCGCAACCTTTCCTCATAAAAAAATATCCTCCAGTCCCTTTATTGGTTTAGTGTGTACTTGTCTCAAGAACAGGAAGTGAAACAGCAGACAGAAATTACATTTCTCTGCTATCAGCATGAATCACTTCTAAACTTGTTTTCCTGACACCAAGAAAGAAAAAAAAAAAAAAAAAAAAAAAGGTTACAGAGAAGGCAGCTCCAGAGGGGGTGTGTCCACTTCATCCAATCAGCTGTTAAAGCTCTCCTCACTGAGCACTGCAGAGTGTAATTTCACCTTTTCGCCCCCTTTATTCTGACAGCTCAGACAAGCTTTGTAAAATTCTGGACCTTGAATGCATGTAGAGAAGAGAAAACTGCATATTAACAGGTACAAATAATGTAGGAGGATTTGTTTCACACCTGTGTATCACCTGAGGCAAATCACTTCACTCGGTAGGTTTACAACCACTTTCAATACAGCTGCAATGTTTCCTCAACATTAACAGTTACTCACCGCTTTCGTGTGTTTACAGGAATTGTACATTTCTGCTGTTAACCATAGCAAACGTCAGCTTTGTGCTTGTTTATCCTGTTCATGCCACAACACAGTGCTGAATGGGTGGGTTACAGTATGTGTTACGTAGAAATGTGGACATAGATTTAAAAAAATAAAATAAACAAAACACAGAACAATAAAAAAAAAAAAAAGGTAAACAATGTCTTTTGTTGCAACAATGCAAAGCACCGCCCCTATACAACAGACATGAGCCCACACCTATAGAAGCATGTGGGCTGGTATGAGTGAGCCACAAGCACAAATCTTCACATACTGTGGATAACTCCAGCAAATGAATAGCTGAATATACAGATATTACTGTACCTCTATTTCAGTGATGCACAAAAATTCCCAGAATCCTTCTGTGACGCAGGTTCTTGATAAGTTCTGAAAAACAAACCAGCAATAAAACATAAGTATCTTGTAAATACAGATGTCATACAAGATAGTACCAAATCATGAGGAAGAGAAAAAAAAAAAAAACACACAAGATGTTGCAACTATATTACAATTGGACAGGTACGTTATTTTATTTAGTTTATGACTTTTCACAGACAGAAGGACCTACCCAAAAGGTGCAGTTCACATAGAGGTTTATGGCACTTGCAGACAGGCAAGACAACAAACCGAACATTTGTTTGATTCTAAACGCTACAAGATCTTTAACTACTTCAATACCAGGCACTTACACCCCCTTCCTGCCCAGGCCAATTTTCAGCGCTGTCGCTGTTTAAATGACAATTGCACATGCTACACTGTACCCAAACAGAATTTTTTTAATTTTTTTTTCCCACAAATCTTTTGATCATCTCTTTTTTTTTTTGCTAAAAAAAAAAATAAATAAAAAAAAATAAAATTTAAATAAATAAAAACCCAACCTAAAATTTTGAAAAAATAAATAAATAAAAAAAGTTTTTTTTTTACTGTTATAACATTTTGTAAATATGTAAGTTTTCTCCTTCACTGATGGGCACTGATAAGGTGGCACTGCTGGGCACCGATACCTGGCACTTATAGATGGCAATGGGGATGGGCACTGATTGGCAGCTGCCTGGCCACTGATTGGCATTTTCCTGGTGGTCTAGGGTGGCATACCTGGTGGTCCAGTGTGGTGGAAATCCCTGGTGGACCTGGGTGGGCATCCGAGGGGAGGGCTGCGCTGATGAACCCCCCCTGTCAGGAGAGCAGCCAAATGGCTCTCCTCTACTAGCGTCTGTCAGACGCGAGTGAGGAAAAGCCAAACAACGGCTCTTCCTGTTTACATCATGGAAAAATATCCTCCCTAAAACGACTTGTTACTCTTCCTGCAACCCCAACACTGACCCTTCCTGTAACCCTAACTGTTCCTGAAACCCCGTTTGTAAACCTAACGCTAAGCCACCCAGTAACACTCAAATTAAGCCTTACTGTAATCCCAACACCAAGCCTCATTACCCTCAGACTCTCTCTCTCCCCCGCTAACCTAAACATTGAACCCCTGACACTAACCCTCCCTGTATCTCAAACATTAACCTGTAGTGGTGCACCGAAATGAAAATTCAGGACCCAAACCAAAAATTCAGGATGTACTTGGCCAAAAACCAAAAAGGACAGTTAAAATAATAATAATAATAATAATAATAATAATAATAATAATAATAATAATAATATATATAATTATTGTTATACAGGATTTATATAGCGCCAACAGTTTGCGCAGTGCTTAAAATAAAGGCAGACATTAGAATTAGGTAAAAGAGGAATCAGAGGGCCCTGCTCGTTCGAGCTTACAATCTAAACACACACACACACACACACACACACACACACACACACACACACACACACATATATATATATATATTCAACTTTTTAAATTAATAGTTTTTGAAGCGATTTTGCCTTAAAAAACTAAAAAAACGCAAGAAAAAAGGTCAAAAAAAAAATGCATCCCTTTAAAAATTCTATGCATGTCTTCACACTGGTCCGTTGTACTTCCATTGCAGTGTACCCCATTGAAATCATGGCAAAATGCATCAAAAATGCACCCATGTTGCCCTTGAGAAAGTCACCTGATCGGTGACACAACTCATTGGCAGGAGCCGGGTGACGTCACTTTCGGGTGCGGCCGAGACCGGAAGTTTTTGAATTATACGATACTGACTTATTATTTTACATGCAAGTTGCTACTTTTAATAAATTACTTTTTACAGAATTGCTGCACTATGGAGATCTCCTTTATCTTACATGACCTTTAAATGGGAGGAAAGTGAGGAGGACGTACACAGTACAGTGGGAGAGCACTATTTACCTAATATCTCTATTTGCTGCCTTTACACTGTATACCTGGTTTGGTGCTCCGAGGAGAGGAGTGGAGATTGCCATTAAAAAGAGGAAGTAAAGCCCAAGCCTAGCATACTAGCTCATTATGAATAACTTACCTGAGATGGAAGCCCCCAAAGCGACCCTCGTTGTCCTCCTCCGACGCCGCCATGATACCCGGAGTGACTTCCGGGTATCGCGGCTCCGGCTCTGTGACTGGCCGGAGCCGCGATGACATAACTCCCGCACATGCGTGCGGGAGCCACCACTAACGCCATGATTGCCATTAGCAGCGGCATGCTCAGCGCGCCGCTTTTGCAAATGTTTCTTGGACCTACAGGTAAGCCTTAATCTAGGCTTACTTGTAGGTCAAAGTGGTCTGTATGGGTTTACAACCACTTTAAGGATACATGTACCAAAAGCACTGCTAGACCCTTTGGGGTCTTTCCTTAAAATGGATGTAAACCCACTCTCATCCTTCCTAAACTACTGCCATAGGGGTTATCTATAAGGATATACATGCCTCCTGCATGTATCCTTACCTGTCGAAGGTCTCCCCTCTGTCTGTTATGATACCTGAAAACTGCAGATTCTGTGGGTGGGACTGTTGTCTGGAGCTCGGTGGGTGGAGTCGTGATGTCAGTAGACTCTCCACCCACCTTGGCCAGGCATGTTATTTCTCACACTGAACTTCTGCTGGTCTTGTGGATTATGTCCCATGATCAATGACATCCAGTCAAAACCCAGGAAAGTCGCCACATGACTTCAGCATGCCCAATAATGCTGAGGTGTGGAGCAGCTAATCCTGGGAGAGCTAGAGAAGAAAGGAGGAGGGGATCTGAAGTATACAGAATGCCTCTCTCAGGCTTGTGAATGAGATCTGTAAATCAGGGCCCAACAAACCCCAGTCGCCAGGTCGCACCTGCGACTAGAATTGGGGTCCTGGCGCCTGGGGCGACACAGCTGCGGTATCCTGTCTGCCTGTGGACCCCGACCCCCGCCGTGCGATAGGATCGGGCCGCGCCGGCCAGTAATTTAGGCCGTGCCTTTGCGGCCTTCTGAAGTCCTTCTGTAATATGGCGCCATCTTGTGGCGACCGTTGGTATTGCAACACCTCTAACAATTCTAATGCAATGTTAACCAGACCAATTTTCAGCTTTTGGTGCTCTCACACTTTGAATGGCAATTACTCAGTCATGCAACACTGTACCAAAATTAATTTTTTGTCCTTTTTTTTCACACAAATAGAGCTTTCTTTTGGTGGTATTTAATCAATGCTGGATTTTTTATTTTTTGCGCTATAAATCAAAAAAAAATACAGAAAATTTGGTTAAAAAAATAAATAAAAATTCTTTGTTTCTATTAAAATTTATTCCAGAGTATTGTGCAGTGTTTTTTTTTATAATAGCTTTGATTTTTATTTCTTTTTTAAAAGTAAAAAACCGTTACATTTTTTTTTTCCTTAATTAAAATTATTTGTAATCTCCCTGCTTGGTCCCTTTCACACGGGCTGTCAGGTTCGCCTGTCAGTTTTTCAGGCGGACCTGATCGGACCTAGAGGGGATATGGCGGTAAATAAGCGGGGATATCGCGGAAATAAAAGCAGTCACATTCTTTAGTGAACCACTTTGCGCCCGCGCTATAGATCAAAGACGTCTACAGCGTGGACGCCAATTGCCGGGAGGGCGTCCCTGGACATCCTCCTGTTTACTTCCTCTCCACACCGCCACAAGCACGCATCGGGGAGGTTCTGTGTTGGCCGTGTCCCTTGGACACAGCCAATCACAGATCGTGCTAAATGGCCAATCACAGCGGCCATTTAGCACTCGACCGGCTTGTCCAACGAGAGGTGATCTCATATGTAAACATATGAGATCATCCCTCATCGCCGGCTCTCCCTCCTCACACAGACAGCGTGTGAGGAGGGAGAACTTCCGTGCTGCAGCGTCAGTGAAACGCACACAACACACATGCCCACCTGTCCCCAGTGCCACCTGTCAGTCGTTGTTAAAAAAAAACAAAAAAACACCTGGCTCCTAACTTTTTTAGCTGGCTCCTAGATTCCAAGCAAATTTGTCAAGCCCTGATGTAAATCACCTGTCACTCACAGCAAGGGGGAGAAACAAACAGACTCCTATTTCTCTGTCTGACCTTTTTATCTCACTAAAAAAAAAAAGATAAGAGGATTGCTCAGAGCTGGATTAACTCTTCGTGGCAAGACTGGGCACACATCACATGAAATCTTATACCGTACAAGGTGCAAGTCTTAATTCTTCGGGTTTTACATCCACTTTAAGGAGAGAGGCTGGGGCGCACATTTGGTGGATTGTGGAAGCAAGTGTGATCACAATATTCAAGAATTTATGATTTCTTCACTTCAATCATTTCTTGCATATAAACTTTTTTTATGCACTTTAACGTTTGAGATATTAAATAACTGCAACAATATTTTTTGCACATGCACTTTTTTGCACTATAATATTTTTGGGATTATTTTTTCACTGAATGGATTACAGTTTTGGACTTGAATAGACAATATATTTAGGCTGCTTTTGTGTGCTGTTTGATGTTTTTGGGATCAGCTCTTCACTACTGCACACTCATAATTTAATTGTTCTGAGTTAACGCCACATTTACAGTTATTTTTATATTCTGTTATATGTGGGGACACTTTTTAATGTTGGCTGCTACTCCTTTATTATTGTCACTTTGGTTTGTGCATTCGTTTATCTTTTTGTTCAGGTTGCGTTTTTGAGTCACATGACCTATGAAAATCATTGCAAAATCCCATGCGTTTTTGGTGGCCATTATGGGCACCTTTTTTCCTATCGACAGAATGCAGATAACCCTATTTTCGGCTGATAATTTTCGGCGGCCAATATATCAGTGAATTCCTATTAACCTGCATGTAACCCTAACTCTAATGCTCCCTGTGGCCCTAACATCTCTTTCTGTAACCTTAACACTAATCCAACCTGTAAATCTAGCAATATCTCTCCCTGTAACCTTCACACACTAACCCTACTTGTAACCCCAACACTAGCTATCCCTGTATCCTTACACTAGTCCTCTCTGTAACAATAACACTAACCCTTCCTGTAACCCTTACATTAATTCTCTCTGTAGCCCTCTCTGCTACCCTAACACTATCTGTCCACATACCCAACACTAATCCAATCCCTAATTCTAAAGCAAATCCTCCTTGTAAAATTTCACGCTATCCCTCCCTGTAACACTAACACCAATCCAACCTGTAATCTTATCATCAATCCTCAATATAATCCTAAAACCAATCATCCCTGTAACCACTATCACTCCATATAACCCCAACACTAACCATCACACTTAGCCTTACCATAGCCCCACACAATCCTCACATTATCCCTTCCTGTAACTACGACACTAATCTTAATGAAAAATTAAAGTATTTTTGAATGATTTTCTATCCTATTCCGGGTTTCACCACAGCAAAGGCCAACCCTTTCCGTGTCAATAGATACCGGCATCAACATCTACTTTTTTCATCCACAGCTTCAGCCTGCAACAACAGAATGCAGAGGAGTAACACCCATGAGACCTTCACTGCATCCAGCAATACCCATTATAAAAGATTACATATGACAAGCCACTGCTAACAATTTATGTTAACCACTTGACCTCCGGAAGGTTTTACTCCTTTCATGACCAGGCCATTTTTTGCTATGAAAGACAAAAACAGAACATTCCATTGCTCTGAATTTTTTTAACTTTCTGCTATAAAACTAAAAAAAAAAAAAAAAATTTGTTATATTTAGGTCAATACATATTTTTGGTAAAAAAAAATCCCAAAAGGCATATATTGATTGGTTTGGACAAACGTTATAGCATCTACAAAATATGGGATGGGATAAAATATATATATATATATATATATATATATATATACACACAGTGGTGTGAAAAAGTGTTTGCCCCCTTCCTCATTTCCTGTTCCTTTGCATGTTTGTCACACTTAAGTGTTTCGGAACATCAAACCAATTTAAAACAATAGTCAAGGACAACACAAGTAAACACAAAATGCAATTTGTAAATGAAGGTGTTTATTATTAAAGGTGAAAAAAAATCCAAACCATCATGGCCCTGTGTGAAAAAGTGATTGCCCCCCTTGTTAAAAAACATACTATAACTGTGGTTGTCCACACCTGAGTTCAAGTTCTCTAGCCACACCCAGGCCTGATTATTGCCACACCTGTTCACAATCAAGGCATCACTTAAATAGGAGCTGCTTGACACAGTAAGGTCCACCAGAAGATCCTTAAAAGCTACACATCATGCCGAGACCCAAAGAAATTCAGGAACAATTGAGAAAGAAAGTAATTGAGATCTATCAGTCTGGAAAGGGTTATAAAGCCATTTCCAAAGCTTTGGGAATCCAGCGAACCACAGTGAGAGCCATTATCCACAAATGGCGAAGACATGGAACAGTGGTGAACCTTCCCAGGAGTGGCCGGCCGCCCAAAATTACCCCAAGAGCGCAGCGATGACTCATCCAAGAGGTCACAAAAGACGCCACAACAACGTCCAAGGAACTGCAGGCCTCACTTGCCTCAGTTAAGGTCAGCGTTCATGCCTCCACCATCAGGAAAAGACTGGGCAAAAATAGCCTGCATGGCAGAGTTCCAAGGAGAAAACCACTGCTGAGCAAAAAGAACATCAAAGCTCGTCTCAATTTCTCCACAACACATCTTGATGATCCCCAAGACTTTTGGGACAACATTCTGTGGACCGATGAGACAAAAGTGGAACTCTTTGGAAGGTGTGTGTCCAAGTATATCTGGCGTAGAAGGAACACTGCATTTCAGAAAAAGAACATTATACCAACAGTAAAATATGGTGGTGGTAGTGTGATGGTCTGGGGCTGTTTTGCTGCTTCAGGACCTGGAAGACTTGCCGTGATAAAAGGAACTATGAATTCTGCTGTCTACCAAGAGATCCTGAAGGAGAATGTCCGACCATCTGTTCGTGTACTCAAGCTGAAACGAACTTGGGTTCTGCAGCAGGACAATGATCCTAAACACACCAGCAAGTCCACCACCGAATGGCTGAAGAATAACAAAATGAAGACTTTGGAGTGGCCTAGCCAAAGTCCAGACCTGAATCCTATTGAGATGTTGTGGTATGACCTTAAAAAGGCCGTTCATGCTCGAAAACCCTCTTATGTAACTGAATTAGGACAATTCTGCAAAGATGAGTGGGCCAAAATTCCTCCAGGATGCTGTAAAAGCCTCATTGCACGTTATCGCAAACGCTTGGTTGCAGTTGTTGCTGCTAAGGGTGGCCCAACCAGTTATTAGGTTTAGGGGGCAATCACTTTTTCACACAGGGCCATGATGGTTTGGATTTTTTTTCACCTTTAATAATAAACACCTTCATTTACAAATTGCATTTTGTGTTTACTTGTGTTGTCCTTGACTATTGTTTAAATTGGTTTGATGTTCTGAAACACTTAAGTGTGACAAACATGCAAAGGAACAGGAAATGAGGAAGGGGGCAAAAACTTTTTCACACCACTGTATATATATATATATATATATATATATATATATATATATATATATATATATATATATATATATATATATATATATATATATACATACACACACACACACTTTTTGGGGACCGATGACACTAATACAGTGATCATTGCTAAAAATATGCACTGTCACTGTACTGACACTGGCTGGGAAGGGGTTAAACATTATAGGTAATCAAATTGTTAACTGTGTTTCAGTGTACTGTGAGAGGTGCTTTTACTAGGGGAAGACATGGATTCTAGTCCCTGCTTTGCAGGAACACAGGATCCATGCCTTCCCTCCAGTCAGAATGGCGATCTGCCTCTCTGCCCAACGATCGGCAGGTTCCAGCAGACATTGAGTCCGCGGTATCCACAGATCAGCTCCCGCTGTGTATAATCACAGCGTTAGCAAGCTGCTGGTGGCGGCCATGCTTCCCCCCCAACCTGGAAGGGTCGGATCACATACTAGGTATGTGATTTGGTGCAGCTGAGCCACTTCGTGCTGACCACTATGCTAAGGCAGCCCATAGAAGATTCGATCTGCTTTTCTTTTGGGAGGAAAGAAAAATGCTTGAATGCCCCCCAAAGTGCTATTGTGTTCTGCTGGGGGGGGGGGGGTATGAATGAGGGGGGGGCCAGGAGAACACAATGATTACTGCTAGTGGCTATAGCCGCAGGCAGTAATTGCATGTGAAAAATCTGACAAGATGGTTGTACCCAAGTCAGTCGAGGGATCAGCTTGGGTACAATCAACCTGCCCATACATCAATCAAAATTCATCCAGTCCCTGCTCAACCGGCTGAATTTTGATCCATTTAAGGCCAGCTCAATTTACCATGAGATGAAAATATGGAAATTATTGGCAGGGGTATTTTTTTTTTTTCCTTCTGAATTCTGCAAAAAAACTGGTTGAATCTGCTGTTCTCCATCTCCACCTTCTGTTCATGTCCCCAATTCAGCGAGGGATTGTGCAGCTGTGGTGGCAAATCTGCACATGCTCAGTTTTCAGTGAGTTTCTATGCTGAGCATTTCCTCCCCATCACATCTGAGCAGCCCATGTGATTATAGAGTCACAAATGTGGGCATATACACAGTGGTAAATGACAGCCCACTCCGTCCCTCCTCCTCCCTACCCACTAATCAGTTAAAGTGGAGTTCCGCAAAAAAAAAAACAAAAAAAAAAAAAAAAACACCATACTGCAGCTGCTGACTTAATAATCAGACACTTACCTGTCGAAGCCCCGCTCCTCACCCCCTCCTCTCTGCGGCGCCGGCATTGTCACTGTGGGCGCCTGGCTGTGGCTTCACAGCCGGGAACGCACTCCACATGCGCGAGCCGCATGGCACACTGTGACTGGCTGGGCAATCATCTGGAACCTGTGACGTATCCCAGATGACTGCCGAGAGGTAGGGGGGGAGAGGTTAACTTTCTTCCAGCGCCGTGGCACGCCAGGAGGAAGTGGGAGCTGGAACCCTCTAAAAATTAGGGTTTCCGCTCCCCCCCCCCCCCCCAAAAAAAAAAAAAAAAAATGACATGCCAAACGTGTCATGTGATGGGGTCACCTTCCCTTAAAGTGGAAGTTCCATTTTTGGTTGAAACTCTGCTTTAAGTACAAAGGGGTCGGGATATTACATGTAAACTGATGGAGGAATCACCTCCCTCTTATTCTAAGACACAGGAAGATGGGGGCGTGACGCAGACTGTGACTGGCAGAAATCCGTCCATGTTATTTCCACAAAATAAATATTTGATTTCAATTTTTTTTTTTTTTTTTTAAAACATGTGACCAGCAGCAGAGGACTAGAAGCTCCTCCTGCTTATGTTTCCCTGCAGACGGGCTGGAAGAGAGCTGAGTCATGCGACAGCTGTACATCGACTGGGAAAACGCTACTTAGATGTTTTTTTTTCTATTAAAATAATTAGTGACATCATCCACATACATAAATAAAAAGGGACAATGGGGGGGGGGGGGGGGGGGGTGATTTACCAAAACTGCAGCGGCTACCCAATCAGCTTCTAACTTCATCTTGCTCAATTAAGCTTTGACTATAAAACCTGGAAGCTGATTGGGTACTATGCAGAGCAGAACCAGATTTTGTGTGCACCAGTTTTAGTAAATCTCTCCCAAACAGTGTGTGTTTAGTATCACATTAACCACTTCCCACCCAGCCACTGCACATGTACGGCCGGGTAGGTGCTCTCTCCGGAGTGGACGTTCAGGAACGTCCCTCAGAAGGAAGGAGCAGGATCACGCGCATTCCCGCGCAGCAGCGCGATTCCGATGCGCTCTTGTTACCCGGTCACGGCGCATCTTAGATCGGCAGGAGGGCTCTGTGATTGGCCCTCCTGATCACATGACGGCCGTGTCCAATCACGGCCGCCATGTAAACAAACAGCCGGTTGCTAGACCATCAGCTCTCCTCACTCGGAAGTTGTCATTGAGGAGAGCGATCTCTGCAGCCGGCTGGTTATCAGTGGGAGTATGAGCTGTTTTTTTACAGCTTTTTACTCACTGATCACCAGTCTAGTAAAACACACAACACACCACAGTAAAACACACAAGTAAACACACATGTCCCCAAAACACCTGTCCCCCACATATACAACAGTAAACTCACATGTCCCAATGATCATTTGCACACATATGTACGTGATCACCTGCGCACATCTGTACTAATCATTTGCGTACATATGTCCGTGATCATGCAAACCAATTATTATACAGTTAACGGTTTTTTTTTTAACCAAAAACATGTAGCAGAATAAAAAAACATTGTCGTGAATAAATACCACCAAAAGAAAGCTCTATTTGTGCGAACAAAATGATAAAAATTTAATTTGGGCACAGCATTGCATGACCGCGCAATTCTTATTGAAAGTGCGAGAGCGCTGAAAGCTGAAAATTGGTCTGGGGAGGAAGGGGGAAAAAGTGCCCAGTATTGATGTGGTTAAATACAATCAGAAACACAACAGCATAGGGCAGAAATCCTACACAGGCAACTATTGATTTTAAAGAGGCCAGCAATGACAGCCACCAATACTTTTCTCACAATGGCGTCACTTTAATTCTTCCACATGATCATGACTGTAGCATATGGTTCCCATGAATAGGGAAGTCCTGTATGTAATGTACTGGAGTAAAATATGTATGATTATATGATGGGTAGTTATTATAATGTATTTAAAAGCTTGTATTAGTTTGTCCTAGTAATTAGCAACATCCCTACAGCTGGGATCCCCTGTGCCTTGTACACAGCAATGTAGGACAGAGTGGAAATACCCGAGCATTCCAGCACACACTTAGTTTCAGTTTGAGCTGTGAACCTCTACAGGAGAAATGAAACCATCACAGACAGCAAAGGGGAAGGTATTCTGAGAGGTTCTCTACATTTACAGACATGCTTACTTTCGTCACTATATATGCTAATGAACAGCAAAATGCTGCAACCATAACAAATGCATTCACTTTTCTGAAACCGCATCTAAAGCCAAAAGTTTTCATTATGGAACGGCTTCTATACTTCGAGACACAAGCATGTAGCAAAACGCTGTGGATCACACCTATGCATTTTTGCAGGCAGCGTTTGCCCAGGCACTGCAACCCATTCAAATGAATGGGCTGCCGTGCCTGCGTTAACGCAAAAAAAAAAAAAAAAGTGCATGCATTTTAAAAATGTGGCCACAGGGAAATCGCATGGTCTTTTTGACTATGCGATTTTCCTGCAGTTCCCGCACACACACACTGCGGTTTTACATGCATGGGTGGTGCCATTCAGATTGGAGGGCAGCCCCGCACGTTTCCACAGAGCAGTGCGTTTTCACGCACCCGCAGTCACAAGTAGAAGTGTGAATCTAGCCTTAAAGAGTCAAGGCTGGCCATACATAGTCCTTAGGCTGGCCATACATTATACAATTTTCTGGTACAATTTTCCTTTAGATTTACCAAAACCATATAATATGAGGTCACACAAACACTTTAAATTTTTATTCAATCAGGAAGGCCCTTGCACTACATGATTGGAGGTAAATCTAAATGAAATTGAATAAGAAAATTGGATAATGTATGGCCAGCATTATATTTGTGCTGGCTCAGTAATTCAGAAGAGATTGAAGCCAATGGATCAGCTGCTGCCCATTATATACTACAGTCTAGCCCGATAATGATTCATAGATTTTTTTCTGTCCCTGTCAGCGAGATTTCCCTCCACTTTCTCTTCCACAGACACAACTTTAGGGGAGAGAAAATCTTCTCTAAGGCCCTTTTCACACTGGGGCGTTTTTCAGGCGCTTTATCGTTAAAAAAAAGCGCCTGTAAAGCGCTTGAAAGAAGCCTCATCTGCAATCCCAATGTGAAAGCCCAAGTGCTTTAAGAGCCCTTTTACACTGCCAGCGCCTGAAAAAAGCTTGTAAAGCGCCGCTTAAACTAGCAGCGCTTTACCAGCGCTTTTAACCCCTGCTAGTGGCCAAATAAAGGGTTAAAAGTGGCCACAAAGCGCTGCTGCCAAAGGCGCTTTTTGGGCGCTTTTTGCAGGCGCTTCCCATTGATTTAAATGGGAAGGGGCGCTTTAGGAGCGGTGTATTCACCGCTCCAAAAGCGCTGCAAAGAAGCTGCTTGCAGGACTTTTTTTGACGCCCTGCCAGCACAGCGCCTCAATGTGAAAGCACTCGGGCTTTCACATTGGGATTGCAGATGAGGCTTCTTTCAAGCGCTTTACAGGCACTTTTTTTAACGATAAAGCGCCTGAAAAACGCCCCAGTGTGAAAGGGGCCTTTGGCTAGGTTCACACTAGCTGCGGCCCCAGCTCGCAGCAGGGGGTCCGGTGCGTCCATGTTCTCCATTTCCGAAGGCGATTCAGGTCCTAATTTTTGCCAGAATTTGAACCTGAAACAGAACCAAAGACGCACAGGACCCTTTTCCGGTGCAAAACCTGCATCCAATTCACATAAGTTTGAACCCGGCCTTAGTCCTTGTCAGAGAAAGTGCCCCTATTTAAAAGGGAAGTTGACACATTTATTTTTTTTTCTTAAGAATCATACTTACCTATAATGCATCTGTCCCTCGCCGGCTCCAAGTCTGAGAACCGAGCGATCAAACACCACAGATCGCTCGGGTCCCAGTGCTCCCTGAGCAGAGAGGCTAAGCCAGGTGCTAATCCAGGGTTGTGGGCGGATCCTGACCATATTGTCTTCTCCCAGCCTGGACCAGGTCTCTGATGCCAGCCAACAGCAGGCTTCAGCCTGCGGTCAGCTGAAAACAGAACGAACTGCACTCCTGTGATCTACAGGAGAAGTACAGCCAAACAAGCTTAGGCTGTACTTGTCCCTCAGGGCCGGTTCACACTGCTGCGATGCGGGAATCCTGCGAATCCACTGAGGGTTCCCGCATTGCATCCGACTGGCACGGCAGTTCACACTGCCATATGCGAACTGCGGGGAGTGTCAATACATTGTTAATGACACCCCCATGTCAGCTCGCATATCGCACTGCGAACTGTCAGTTCAGACATGAATGGGATCGCTTAGGTGTGAGTTTAGTCAGAATGCGATGCGATTTCAGCCATACTATCTGTGATTTGCACTGCGGTGTGGTTTGCACCGCAGTGCGGTGTGAAACACACGTGATCTTGCACCACGCAGCAGTGTGAACCAGCCCTTAAAGATTTCCCCTTCCTTCCTTCCTGCGCAGTGAAATGTTTGGTTTGCTGGCCCCCTAAAAGGAATATTAGGGAGGGTGACGTCCCCAGCAGGAACACAGACAGCAATAAAAACCTAAAATGAAAGAAAAAAATAATTAAATAAAAATCGCCAACATTCCTTCAAACACTTCCTATTAAAAAAAAGTGTTGGTTTCATATATGAAAAAATCAGTGTGGGAGCCATGCTGCCTCGCCAGGGCCCCTCTGTGTAGTGTGGTCCCTAAGGACGCAATAGGCAGTAGATCGCTTTTCAGAGGGCAGTTGAACCCCTTTAAAGCCCAACTCCAGGCAAAAAATACGTTTTCCCATGCAGTGGGGCTGTGCCTGCCCTGCATGGGTTACCTACTAGTTTTGTCCAGGGGCGACCAGAATGCTGTATACTCACCCGATCCTCCACTCCTGCATCAAGCGGCGCTCCCCATGTGCCAGTAGTGGATTGTTGCTGATGCTCTCCAATCCAGAGCAGGTCTATGGGCTTGAGGATGTCAAGAATAGTAGACTGCACAAGACCGCTAGACCATGGAAGGGGGATGAAGGGGAGCCGCAGGGACCGGTCTTGTGCAGGGAGGATGCTTTCTCACCACATACCTGCAGTGTTGTAGTACATACTCACCCACACAGCGAATCCAGCATTGTCCCGCTATGATCAGGTGCCACACAGCGGGTCCAGTGCAGCCATCTTAGTCCTCCTCCTCTTCAATGTGCAAGCAGCCGGCTCCGATTTTGCATCAGACACCCCCCTGTTCAGTGAGCCAATCCTGCAGCCTCCTGAGAGACCTGAATTAAGTATCCCAGGAGGCTGCAGGACCAGGTAAACGTCATTCTGGCCTAAGCCAGAATAGTGGTGGGGAAGGGGGTGGCTACAAGTTTTAGAAAGTTAAAAAATAAAATACATACCCAGTCGTCACCTTCTATCAGTAGACTCTGATAAATATGGCAGCTCCTGTAAAATAAAAGCTTAGCCCCTCCCTGCCGCCTTCCCAGTCTCACTATTGGTCAGTGAGGCCGTCCCTCCTATTACAGGACCAATAGCAAGGATTGGGATACGGTCAATAGTGGGCACAAGCGCAATGTTTACAGGAAGCATTTTGGATTTGCATGTAACTTCAGCTGCTTATATCCCTGCCCACATCTCTGAGCAGTTAGTACATTTGCTGTAAATATGATGTGGTCAGGTCTTGGTCTTGGTCTCTACCCCCCCCAATACAGGGCAGGGTGCCCCCATGTCCCCAGCTCAGCACACACACAGGGCTCCCCTTTGCTGCAGGTGACTATGGTGATCTCCTGGCCTGACACAATCCCAGGAAGTCACTCCAACATACCAGCTGTAAAGAAGTCCCCTCCCATTCTTCCATTCACCTCACCGGCCACCTCCAGCCATTGACACCCTTCTACACCAAAATCCCCCCCAATATCTATCGAACAACCGAGAGCCACCTACCTCTCCACACTGCGCACACGTATCCCTCGCCCGGAACCTTTCTGTCTTGGCTTATGCGCTGCCCGGACACTTTTCTGTGAGGGACTGCCGCCAGAGTGAAAGAGTGAAGCCGCCTGGTCTGTGAAGAACGCTGGGTGTTTCCATGGTAACAGGAAGCTGGTCTTGACATTGCTAGGCGCAGTTTTAGAGAGCTCAGTGTGGCTGATACGTGGCCGGGGGGAAAGCTTTTCTTATAGTGAACAGTCAGAACCCTGGTTTTATTTTCACATCCTAGCTACAGAAATCAGAATGATGAGCTCATTAGTTGCTATGGACAACCATATTTATATCTCATGGCTTTGGGTACATTGGCCCCATAGGTGGGTCTGTGAGTTCTGGAATCTGACATTCACCAGACTTCCAATCAAGGTGAATCTTCCCTGGTGCATGTGCTTTCAATGATAGTGATTGATTCACTGCAAGAGGATTTTTGGTGAAAGTCACATTCACTGCTTTATAAGTAAGGATGAGCTCCGGCGTGTTCGCGCTAGAGTTGCCACCTCATTCCTTTAAACCCGAACACCTTTGAATTACACAGGTTCTGAGGCTAATTAAATGCAGATAAGGCACCAAGTGAGTTTAATTACCACCTTAATCAGCCACAGAACCTGTGTAATTAATATGTGTTCGGTATTAAAGGGATGAGGTGGCAATCCTATGCACAGCCCACGTGTAGAGACCGCCAGAAAGTAGGCACTGCGCTGCGCTAATCACAGGCAGTGAGACATTGTCCCGATGTGCGGCTGCAGAGATCGGGAAATGTCTCACTGCCTGTGATTAGCGCAGTGCAGTGCCTACTTCCTGGTGGGTTCTGCATGCCAAAGCTCATCCTTATTTATAAGGACACTTTCACATTGACGGTAATGCTTACTGCCTTCTAAAAAGTGATCTGCAGTGCATCACTTTTCAGGGGGTGGTATAGCAGCAGCTGGCAGAAGTTCAGGAAGTGCTACTGCCACATCCTGAAGTTGTTTTCTTACTTAAAAGAAAAAAAAATATTGCCAAATCTGCAATTTTACATTGCAGGACCATACCACAACTGTGAGCCAAGCATTTGTCTAGGCGTTGTGGTGCCGCCCCATTGATCAACGGGCGGTGCTACCTGTCGAAGTCTGCAGCCCTCTGGGCAGCCATTGAGTGGTAAAACTTTGGCTCAGCTGCTTGTTTTTATTGTCCCACTGCCTAGTTATATAGAAGTTCCCCTAAAGGCTCACTCATGTTGTATTTTATTGCCAACTGTGACATGAACCCAGCAGATTCCTGCAGCTGGATTCACAAGTGGTGGCATGTAATTGCATCTGCTCAGAATATATATAAAGCAATGACAGGCTGACAGCACCTGTCCACCAGTGTTCAGATGTAATCACACATGGATCCAAGATCAGAGGCGGCTCTCTAATTAGGCAAATTAGGCGGTCGCCTAAGGCCTCGCACTCCTAGGGGCCTCACGGCCGCCTAATTTGTCTTGTCTAATGTGTGTGTTACAGTTGAAGGGAATGTCCCCCAGTCAGTGTTCCCAGGGCCACCCTTAACGCTGGGCCCCGCAGTGCACGCCACTAGGTTTCTCCTTTCCAGGGGCGGACTGACCCCTTTCGCACTGCCTAAGGTCCCAGGGTCAGTGGGTGGCTCTGAGTACATATGCACCTGCTAGAGCTGGCACCGCTGCCTGGCAATCATCGAGGAGCCAGTCTGCCAGCCAGAGCCTCAAGGTACTGCACGATGGTCCTGCTGCCCGACACTGACAGTGACACAGCATCCCCACCAAGGGACGCCCCAAAAATCACCACTGCCTGTGACCTTACACACAGCCTTGATGATCTTTAAGCCATCTGGCATATGATATGCCACTTACATCATTATCCTCCTCATCCCCCCTGTTCCTGGCATCCCATCACCCTATTTCCTGTCATACTTATCACCTCTCCTGAACCTCTCTGCTAACTTCCTACCACCCCTGTGCCCTGTCATCATAATCTCGCTCCTCATCATAATCCCCCTGTGCCTGGCATCCTAACACCCACCTCCCTTGTCATCTTCACCCCTCTGCCAGCTTCCTACCACCCCACTCCCTATCATCGTCATCTCGCTCCTCATCATAATCCCCCGTGCCTGGCATCCTACCACCCCACCTCCTTGTCGACTCCACACCTCCTGTACCACACTGCCAGTTTCCAACCACCCCACCCACTATCATCATCCCCATACCCCACTTCTGACATCCTACCACCCTTCCCCCCTGTCACCAACATTCCCGTGATTTTATAAATATTTGTGTGCGTGTAATATATATATGTTTATCAATATTTGATTAGAGAGTAATTGGTTAGAGATAATTCTAGAAACTGTGAATTCATAGTACATAGGATATAAAGCTCTTAATGTTTGCAATTTATACAGTTAATTTCTATCGCTTTAATTATTTTTCCCATTTTGGGCATGAGTGGGGCCTCGTGTCTAAGATTTGCCTAAGGCCTCACAAAGCCTAGAGCCGCCTCTGTCCAAGATGCTTGCGTCCAGGGGCGATCATCTGTGTGCAGCTTTGACCGAAGTTAAGTAATGCCCTTGCTATAGGTGTAGGCCAGGGATAGGCAACCAGTAGCCCTCCTGCTGTTGTGAAACGATAGGAAATCACAAGGGTTTAACCCCTTCCCACCCAGCCTATCCTAAAATGATGGCCTGGCTATTATTATTAGATATTATTATTATTATTAGATATTGACACCTTTAAGGAACAAGCCAACACTTTGAGATATCGCTTTGAAGATGCATGAAGTTGATCTAGATTTCAAAAAAGCTCTAGAAACTGAACGCTCTTTACTGTTGAGAGATAAACCCCGCCAGACCTCAAATTACACATTCAAATGGTCTATTCTTACCTTGAACTCTGTTCAACATAAACAGATAAAATACATTTTTTCACAACATTGGGGCATCCTGAAAAATGATAACATTTTGGGCTCTCTTTTACCTGAAAAGGCCAAGGTAATTTACAAAGGGGCACCTTCCCTTAACAGCCAGATTACACCCACAATCATCAATCCGCTGGTAAAACCTTCTTTTTTTCACAATCTTATCGGCTATTATCCGTGCAAGAAATGCACAGTATGCCATTTTAACCAGTTCGCGCCCGCGCTATAGCCGAAAGACGGCTGCAGCGCGGACGCTCCCTGCAGGGAGGACGTCCCTGGACGTCCTCCTGTTTACATCTTCCCCGCGTGCCCTCGAGGGCGCGCAGCGGGGAAAATCTGTGCTGGCCGTGTCCGTCGGACACGGCCAATCACAGATCACTGTAAACGGCCAATCACAGCGGCCGTTTACAGCGCGATCTCAGCAGCCAATGAGAGATGATCTCAAATGTAAACATATGAGATCATCTCTCATTGCCGGCTTTCTCTCTCCTCACACAGAGACAGCGTGTGAGGAGAGAGAGAGCGATCTGTGTCACCAAAAAGAAAGTGAGTGTAAAACACATTTCCAGTTCAATCAGTACATATACAGTGCCATCTGCCAGCCCAATCTGTCAGTGCCATCTGCCAGCCCAATCTGTCAGTGCCATCTGCCAGCCCAATCTGTCAGTGCCATCCGTCAGTGCCATCCGTCAGTGCCATCCGTCAGTGCCATCCGTCAGTGCCATCCGTCAGTGCCATCCACCAGTGCCAGTGCCATCTACCAGTGCCAGTGCCATCTACCAGTGCCACGTGTCACCAGTGCGACGTATCAGTGCAATCTGTCAGTGCCACCAGTCGTCAGTGCCACCAGTCGTCAGTGCCACCAGTCGTCAGTGCCACCAGTCGTCAGTGCCACGTATCAGTGTCATCTGTCAGTGCCAGCTGCCACATCAGTGCCACCCGCCACATCAGTGCCACCCGCCACATCAGTGTCACCCGCCACATCAGTGTCACCCACCACATCAGTGTCACCCGTCAGTGTCACCTGCCACATCAGTGTCACCTGCCACATCAGTGTCACCCATCAGTGTCACCTGCCACATCAGTATCACCTGTCAGTGCCAGCATGTCACAAAGGTTATTTTCAGCCGAGGAGGCTTATGACATTCTTGCGGCCGACGAGAGCAACGGGGAGCTCTCCGCTTCGGATTCCTCCTCCTCCTATGCAGGTTCCGATTCTGACATCGACTACGAGCCTGTCGTAAGTAGCGGGACAATGACAGCCTCAGAGGAGGAAGATGAGAGTCCGCCCGCCAGACGAAGGCGTACTGATGAGGCAGTGCCATCCACCAGTACCGCAGTGCCATCCACCAGCACTTCAGTACCTCGGCAAAGGCCAAGTTCCAGTGGGGTGTCATCTCGGCCCCAAAGGGTTAGGTCCCATGCAAGCCTTCCCTATGCCCTTCAGAACCCCTTGTGGCTTCCTCCTAATTCAGGAGAAGCTAACGTTCCCCCTTTCACTGCCAACCCAGGAGTCCAGGTGGCCACAGAAAATTTTTCCCCGATGGATTTTTTCAATTTAATTTTTACCAATGACATGCTTGCATCGATCGTGGCCCAGTGCAACCTATATGCACAACAATTTATTGCAAGTAATCCCACGTCCTGTTATGCCCGTCCCTATGAGTGGAGACCCCTGACAGTGGAGGAGTTTAGAATTTTTTTGGGCCTCACGTTCTGTATGGGACTAAACAACAAAAACGAAATCCGTGCTTATTGGTCAACCCTCCACATCTACCACATGCCCATCTTTTCTTATGTAATGCCCAGAGCCAGATATCTCATGATTTTGAGATTCCTACACTTTAATGATAATACCCAGTGCCCTCCCCGAAATGACCCAAATTTTGATAAGCTCTATAAAATTCGGCCGCTAATAAATTATTTTTCTCAGATCTTCCCCCAGTTGTTTACCCCAGACCAGCACATATGTGTGGATGAGTCCCTGATCAAATTTTCTGGCAGGCTGGGCTTAAAACAATTTATCCCCACCAAAAGGGCCCGCTATGGGGTGAAAATGTACAAGTTGTGCGACCGAGCCACAGGTTATACATATTCCTTCATGGTGTACGAAGGGAAGGACACGCAGCTACATCCCCCTAATTGCCCAGACTATATCGGATCGAGTGGGAAAGTGGTTTGGCAACTCATAAACCCACTCCTGGAGAAAGGTTACCATCTCTATGTGGATAACTTTTATACAAGTTTGCCCCTGTTCCGAAACCTTCACAGGAAGAACACGCCAGCATGCGGCACCGTAAGAACGAACCGGAAGGGCTTTCCTCAAAGCCTTGTGAACAAGAAGCTGAGAAGAGGGGAGACGGCGAGCTTACGAAATGAGGAAATTCTGGCTGTGAAGTGGAGGGACAGAAGGGATGTGTATATGCTTTCGTCGATCCACAACAACACATTTGTTGAGATCACCAGGAGGGCTGGCCCAGTCGTACAAAAGCCAATGTGTATATATGAATACAACAAGTTCATGGGAGGTGTCGACTTCAACGACCAGATGCTCGAACCTTATCTTGCCACAAGGAGAACATACCAGTGGTATAAAAAAGTTGCTATTTATTTCTTTAATTTGGCCACATACAACAGTTATATAATTTACCGCAACTCCACTGAAAGACCCAGACCCTTCCTTGGCTACCAGGAGATAATCACCACTGCCCTTATATTCCCGAACGGCCCACCACAAAATATTCGATCCGATGTCATAAGCAGACTCTCTGAACGCCACTTTCCCGATAAAATCCCTCCCACTCCAACAGGCCAAAAACGCCAGAAAAGATGCCGGGTGTGCTCCAAACGAGGATTGAGAAGAGACACCACTTATCATTGTGTAGATTGTCCTTCCCAACCAGGCCTCTGCGTAGTTAACTGTTTCCGCCGTTACCATACGTCACTGAATTATTAGTGAAGTATGGTAAACATAACCCTCACTTCCTGCCATTTACCATCACACCCCTTATGCCTCTGCTTGCTCTGTAACTGACCCTGGCTTGTTGTTCGACCATGCTTCTGCCTACTGATTCTGTTTATACCTCTGCCTGATCTGGAACTGACCCTGGACTGTTATTCGACCATGCTTCTGCCTACCGATTCTGTACATACCGCTGCCTGATCTGGAACTGACCCTGGACTGTTTGACCATGCTTCTGCCTACCGATTCTGTACATACCTCTGCCTGATCTGGAACTGACCCTGGACTGTTTGACCATGCCTTTTGCCTGCCTCTTGGACTGATCTTGTACCCTGCCAGTGGACTAGTGGGGTTCATAACACAGGGGTCTCACATATGTGAGGGGCTCCAGAAATGTTTTTCTGGATGAAGAAAACTTTCATTTGTTTTCTCATTCCTAGATTAGGGTCTGGAGGCTCGGAGGCTTCAAAGAGATTTGGGTGGGAGAAGCCTCTACCCCTGTCCCCATTCTGTCCTGAACGAGGCCCTACTTCTGCCTGCTGCCTGTAGGACCTATGCCATCATGCCTCTGCTTGTCGCATGAACTGACCACACCACATGGATGGACCATGTTCCTGCCTACTACCAGGACCAATATTTTGGCACTGCTGACAATCTCTGCCTGCACTGACCCTGGAATATATATGGACAGTATCCCTGCCTGCTGCCTGTATTGACTATGGACAGTATTCCTGCCTGTTGCCTGGAAAATTGTGTTCACTTTTGCTGACCAAGTTCCTGCCTGCTACCTGGACCAGTGCTATCCTCCTGTGGACAACTGCGCTACTAAAACCACAGGTAAGCTTTTGTTTACTCTTTGCTAAGCAGAATGTATTTTGGGGTGTATGTGCATGCTATGTGTCCCTGGTACACCTGATGGTGTTCCTTGCATGTTTGGCCTCTGTATGTGGCCAAGCTGTGTAAAAGTCTCACACATTTGGTATCGCCATACTCAGGAGGAGTAGCAGAATGTATTTTGGGGTGTAATTTTTGCTATGTACATACTATGTGTTGGAAATATCTTATAAATGAACAACTTAGCGTAAAAAAAATGCGTTTTCATTTTTTTTCCACATTTTCCCAAAACTTCTGGAAAAAAATGAACCGTTCAAAAGACTCATTATGCCTCATAGATTATACGTTGGGGTGTTAGCTTTCCAAAATGGGGTCACTTTGTGGGCGTTTCCATTGTCCTGGTGCTCCAGGGCCTTCAAAAGTGTAATAGGTGGTTGAGAAATGAGAGGTGTCATTTATGCTTGTAGAACGCCTGATGGTGCCATTTCAATATTGGGCCTCTGTATGTGGCCAGGCTGTGTAAAAGTCTCACACATTTGGTATCGCCATACTCAGGAGGAGTAGTAGAATGTATTTTGGGGTGTAATTTTTGCTATGTACATACTATGTGTTGGAAATATCTTATAAATGAACAACTTAGCGTAAAAAAAATGCGTTTTTCATTTTTTTTTCCACATTTTCCCAAAACTTCTGGAAAAAAATGAACCGTTCAAAAGACTCATTATGCCTCATAGATTATACGTTGGGGTGTTAGCTTTCCAAAATGGGGTCACTTTGTGGGCGTTTCCATTGTCCTGGTGCTCCAGGGCCTTCAAAAGTGTAATAGGTGGTTGAGAAATGAGAGGTGTCATTTATGCTTGTAGAACGCCTGATGGTGCCATTTCAATATTGGGCCTCTGTATGTGGCCAGGCTGTGTAAAAGTCTCACACATTTGGTATCGCCATACTCAGGAGGAGTAGTAGAATGTATTTTGGGGTGTAATTTTTGCTATGTACATACTATGTGTTGGAAATATCTTATAAATGAACAACTTAGCGTAAAAAAAATGCGTTTTCATTTTTTTTCCACATTTTCCCAAAACTTCTGGAAAAAATGAACCGTTCAAAAGACTCATTATGCCTCATAGATTATACGTTGGGGTGTTAGCTTTCCAAAATGGGGTCACTTTGTGGGCGTTTCCATTGTCCTGGGTGCTCCAGGGCCTTCAAAAGTGTAATAGGTGGTTGAGAAATGAGAGGTGTCATTTATGCTTGTAGAACGCCTGATGGTGCTATTTCAATATTGAGCCTCTGTAAGTGACCAGACTGTGTAAAAGTCCCACACATGTGGTATCGTAATACTCAGGAGGAGTAGTAGAATGTATTTTGGGGTGTAATTTTTGCTATGTACATACTATGTGTTGGAAATATCTTATAAATGAACAACTTAGCGTAAAGAAAATGCGTTTTCATTTTTTTTCCACATTTTCCCAAAACTTCTGGAAAAAAATGAACCGTTCAAAAGACTCATTATGCCTCATAGATTATACGTTGGGGTGTTAGCTTTCCAAAATGGGGTCACTTTGTGGGCGTTTCCATTGTCCTGGTGCTCCAGGGCCTTCAAAAGTGTAATAGGTGGTTGAGAAATGAGAGGTGTCATTTATGCTTGTAGAACGCCTGATGGTGCTATTTCAATATTGGGCCTCTGTATGTGGCCAGGCTGTGTAAAAGTCCCACACATGTGGTATCGTAATACTCAGGAGGAGTAGCAGAATGTATTTTGGGGTGTCATTTGTGGTATACACATGCCATGTGAGAGAAATTACCTATTACAATGAACATTTTGTGAAAAAAAAAAAAAAAAAAAAAAAAAAATCTTCATTTTGCAAAGCATTGTGGGAAAAAAATTACAACATCAAAAAGCTCACCATGCCTCTTACTAAATACCTTGGAATGTCTACTTTCAAAAAAGGGGTAATTTGGGGGGTATTTGTACTTTCCTGGCTTGTTTGGGTCGCAAGAAATGAGATAGGCCACCAGTACATCAGGTGTGCTAAATTTTTTATGATTCGCACCACCGCTTGTAGAGTCTGTAACTTTCACAAAGACCAAATAATACCCACTAATTTGGGTTATTTTTACCAAAGATATGTGGCAGTATAAATTGTGGCCAAAATTTATGAAGAAAAATTAATAATTTGCTAAATTTTATCACATAAACTAAGAAAAATGTGTTTTTTTTCAAAATTTTCCGTCTTTTTTCATTTATAGCGCAAAAAATAAAAAACCCAGAGGTGATCAAATACCACCAAAAGAAAGCTCTATTTGTGGGAAAAAAAGGACAAAAAATTCAGTTGGGTACAGTGTTGCATGACTGAGTAATTGTCATTCAAAGTGTGAGAGCACCGAAAGCTGAAAATTGGTCTGGGCAGGAAGGGTGTTTAAGTGCCCAGTAAGCAAGTGGTTAATATAAATGGCAGACGCACCACCAAAGAGTTTGAATCGACTGTTACAAAACAGAAATTTTCCTTCAAACACTTTTGTACATGCTCAATCACTCACGTATATCTAATCACTTGCCCATGTTCTAAGCAATATGTGGGCAGAACAATACGGTCCTTCACCACCAGAGTCACTGAGCATATCACTAAAATTAAAAGGGGAAGCATTAAACACACCGTCCCGAGACATTATCGGCAGTTCCACAATAGAGACCCTCCAGGTACACAATTCCTAATTATCGATAAATTCACTGCACCCTGGAGGGGTGGTTAGGGTTGCCACCTTTTCTTCAAGCCAAACCCGAACACATTAGCAGCGCACGGCAATTTTTTTTTTTTTTTTTAGTACATTAAATTCATAACCTCTGTACAATGCAAGGCAATTTTTATGTATTTATGTAGTATACACTATACATATATTTTGTGATTAAATAACATTTCTAATCATATGGAGTTAATCACAAGAGTCCCCCTTTACTTCAGAGTCAACAAAGTAGACACTCTTGGCTTACAATTGCAGTGAGCAGTCTGGGCCAGGGGCAGACTGAAAACTCATGGGGCCTCCGGGCAATTGAAGATCATGGGTTCCCCAGGTTTAAAGATGGCTGTCTCGTGGAAGCCAACATTATTGTGGCAGACCAATGCATAGAGGCACCAAGCTCTGCAACATGCAGAGTGGCAGGAGTGCGGAGGGGATGGTGGGGGTAGTATGTATAGAAGAGGAGTGTGGAGGGGATGGTGGGTGCAGTATGTATAGGAGAGGAGTGCGGAGGGGATGGTGGGGGCAATAGGAGAGGAGTGCGGAGGGGATGGTGGGGGCAGTATGTATAGGAGAGGGGTACGGAGGGGATGATGGGGGCAGTATGTATAGGAGAGGAGTGCGGAGGGGATGGTGGGGGCAATAGGAGAGGAGTGTGGAGGGGATGGTGGGGGTAGTATGTATAGGAGAGGAGTGCGGAGGGGATGGTGTGGGCAGTAGGAGAGGAGTGCGGAGGGGATGGTGTAGGCAGTAGGAGAGGAGTGCGGAGGGGATGGTGTGGGCAGTAGGAGAGGAGTGCGGAGGGGATGGTGTGGGCAGTAGGAGAGGAGTGCGGAGGGGATGGTGGGGGCAATAGGAGAGGAGTGCGGAGGGGATGGTGGGGGTAGTATGTATAGGAGAGGAGTGCGGAGGGGATGGTGGGGGAAATAGGAGAGGAGTGCGGAGGGGATGGTGGGGGCAGTATGTATAGGAGAGGGGTACGGAGGGGATGATGGGGGCAGTATGTATAGGAGAGGAGTGCGGAGGGGATGGTGGGGGCAATAGGAGAGGAGTGTGGAGGGGATGGTGGGGGTAGTATGTATAGGAGAGGGGTGCGGAGGGGATGATGGGGGCAGTAGGAGAGGAGTGCGGAGGGGATGGTGGGGGCCGTAGGAGAGGAGTGCGGAGGGGATGGTGGGGGCCGTAGGAGAGGAGTGCGGAGGGGATGGTGGGAGCCGTAGGAGAGGAGTGCGGAGGGGATGATGCCGGCTGGATATATGAAGTGGTCTGGGGGTGATGCACTTGGGGGGAGTTGAGGGCTGAGAAACAGTGATGTATATAAAAACAAAAGCTATTGTACTCATCCACTAATATTTACAACAATGAAAACTGCCAGCACTCTGTATGTACAAATGATGTGAATGGAATGTATGACCCTTCATATATCCCTGTGTTGTCCAAGCTCTGTACAATCAGAAGTTTACACTCTCCACACACACAGGGTTAATGAATGGTCATAAATGACTGCACATTATCTGGACTGAGGATGGGGGATGTTTGTACAGACACAGCTTGGAAGATATCAGACACACTTCAGAACGATCCTCCTGTCACCTTAACCCTTCACAGCAACTACTGCAAAACAAGTCCTGTCAGCTTTCCACCCCAGGAGACTCAGAGAAAAACTCTCAGCTCACCTCATGTAGTGTGATCAGCGCCAGCCCGACATCATCTACTCCTCCTGACATGATCTCCTCCTCAGCTCCGCCTCCCCGGCACATAACACTAGTGATCAGAGGGGGGAGAGAGTTAAGTCACTGATAAGAGACCCTACAGGAGCCTGGAGGGGGGACAGCAATGATTGTTATATATATATAACAAACACACCAGCACAGTGTATTTATGGAGAAGCAGTGACACTGCTGCTGTCTCCACAGAGACAAATATGCTAGAGGAGCTCCCCTATCTGAATGGCCTGTCCGGGTTTCAGAGAGCCTGAAAGCGGGCAGATGATTCAGAACCCGGACTGTCCGGGTGAATCCCGTACAGGTGGCAACCCTAGGGGTGGTGCCAAAACCAGAGGTGTCTCCAAATTAGAGACATTCTGGATTTATCAATTACAAACTCATTTTCCACTAGGTCTGAATGTCAAGTGGGACATCAATGCTTTTATCAATAAGGCTTGATGTCCACACACAATATAGACATTTATATTATTCCTGGGGCAATTTTTAATTTTTAATATTTAACCATTTCTCTTTCTCTTCATTTTTAACAGATTTTTTAATTACCCAAACATTTTTTTAGGATTTAATTCATTTTTAAACCTACCATTTTACAAACTCTAATGAACACATGACATTTCATTGCTGTCCATTCGACTGTGAACATAGTCCACAGGACTCACAGTTTTTCATACTTGTTGTTCAGTGTATATCAGTTTACATGATAACTTTTTTTTATTTTCATGAGCAATTAAAAACATAATTTAGCAATGTGACCCCCATCCTGAAGTACCTTTCAGTTTGTTTGCTAAACCAAAATTGTTTTGCACAATTCTACACAAACAATCCATATAACAAATAACCAGTCCATGCCTCCACTAATAGAAGGCTGCAATGATGGCTTCCGGGGTTCGTCCTGGGTGTCAGCAGAGTATGTTTCCCCTTGCTGACACAGGACTAGGCCGTGCAGCCGCTGTTTGGTCCAGCCGTCTGTCCCGGATCCAAAGCGAGGCTTGGCTATTGCCAGACCATCGTTTGGATCCAGTGACACGCACGTCACGACGCAACGCTGTCTCCATACGGTCGTCGCTTTACATCCATAGCGAGGCTTGGTTTATCACCTCGCCGGCGCAATGGATGAAACACACGGGACATCATGACGTTGACCCTCAGCGTGCGCTCCACCGGCCGGTTCGATACATGGACGCCAGAGCTACATACAAATAGGATTTTAGATATATATCAGTCATATACATCAATTTCTATCCCTTAGTCGTATAACATGAACATTCTATTAATTTTAACATAAACGGCCAAGGCTTTTGACACCACGGCCATACCGGAAGTGATGGTCAATTCCGGTATATCGCAAATTCAGTTTAGGGTCACATTTTCCATATAAGCGTGCTGCTGATGCTGATGGCCCAGATGACGTCTTAGAGGACGAAACGCGTCGGGTGAACCACAGCAACAGCACTACCCTACTTTCCATTGAGAACTAAGCCTATTTCCCTCTACTCAAATGTGAGTGTTTTTATTCTATTTTAAACAATAAAACTGCTTTGTAAACGTTATCACACCGTGCGAGTTCCATTTTTACCCTACTTCGGTACATATGAACACGTTTGAACATACATAGTTTTGATATCCATCCCCTGTTCACTGCCTAACCTCTATGTGTACATCGACACCATACTGAGTGAAGCTTTGGAAACAGCCCGTGGAGTCGCGACCCACCAGTCCTTTAACCTAAAGCCTATCACGACTTGCGAGGCATACGCCTTCCCAAGTCTGTGAGCTCTGGTAAGCCTCACTCCTACAGGCGTTGATGCCGACGGATCACTACTATTTCACTTAGAGCACCTTTCCAGTGCAGCTGGATGATCGCATGAAGTTTGTCACTCCTTAAGGACTTCACTTCCTATACGGACTTTGCTCTATTCAGCTCAAGATTCACAAGAGCACCTAGTCACCTTAAAAAATCTATAATTTTAAGCATATTAGAACATTCACCCATTTCTACTTTTGACCTTTTTTGCATTTTTGTTCACCGCATATCCATAACAGGATTATTCACAAACACTTTGATGTTTACATACTATTCACGTTTTTCCACATTTTATTCATTTATATGTGTTTTTTCATTTTTATGATTATCACTTCACCATTATTATCATTTTACGTAACTCTCAGTTATATTTATTGTGGGTTTGCCAAAGACAATCAGGTCATATGCACATCAGCACTTTAGCGCAACATTATTTTCCTTTACACATTTCTATTTACTGTTAGTCTTTCGGCAAATGTTTGCAGCTTCCTTTATACACTAAATCTCCAGTCACAGCGCAATATATTCCCCATTTTTCCAACCATTGCTACTTTACTGAATGCTAGAAGACCAGGTACCAACAAAGTTTACCGAAGAATTTGGTCGAAGTTTGCAGACTATGTTTCTTCCACTGACGGTTTTTGTGTTGATCCAAAGATACAGGATGTTCTAGGCTTTTTACAAACAGGCCTGGATCTGTCCTTATCAGTGAGTTCTTTACGGGTTCAGGTTTCCGCAATCTCTGCCTTCACAGGTGTATCCTGGGCCAGACATCCTCCTACTAGGCAGTTCTTTAGAGGAGAAATAAGGCTTAGGCCTCAAAGAAAACCAAGATTTTCCAAGTGGGATCTTCCTTTTGTCCTGGATGTTGAAAAAGGAATACAACATATGAACCAGTCTTCCATTAGCGATCTTTCTCTCAAAGCTGTCTTCCTTGTAGCCATAACATCGGCCAAGAGGGTCTCCAAGATCAGTTCTCTGGGTTCCAAGGAACCATTCCTTACCTTCTTCCCAGATTGTGTAGTATTGATTCCTATGCTAGGATCAAATCCTAAGGTATCATCTTTATTTCACGAGAATCAAGAGATTGTGCTTCCAACTTTCCGGATAGCTGAAGATTTTAATATTCATCCTTTAGATGTTGGAGAAGCTTTAAAACAGTATTTAGAAGCCACAGCTTCTTTCCGACAGTCTGATCATTTGTTCGTTTATTTCCATGGAAAGAACAAAGGATTGCGTGCTTCTTCCAGAATCATCCCAGCTTGGATTGTTCAGGCCATCCAAGGGGCTTATAAGGCATATGCCGTGTACACACGATCGGAATTCCGACGGAATTTAGCTCAAACTGTCTTGCCTACACACGGTCACACCAAATTCCGACGGTCAATAACACCACGTCATACAACACGTTCGACTGCACTATAAAAGGGAAGTTTAATGCTTCTGAGCATGCGTCGAATAGTTTACGAGCATGCGTCAGAATTTTTCATGTTGGAATTGCATACACTCGATCGGAAAATCCGATAGAAAGATTAAGAACAGGTTCTCAATCCAAAGTCCGTCGGAAATTCCGACAGAAAAAGACCGATGGGCATACACACGGTCGGAAAATCCGATGAGAAGCTCCGATCGGACTGTTTCCATCGGAAATTCCGACCGTGTGTACGCGGCATAAGGGTTTGGCTCCTCCGGAAGCAGTGACCGCTCATTCTACTAGGAGCATTTCTACATTGTGGGCGGCTTTCCATCATGTGTTCCCGGAAGTGATCTGTAAAGCGGCCTCATGGTCGTCGATTAATACATTTATGACGCACTATTGTGTAGAACCGGCTGCTTTGTCTTCGGGTAATTTTGGTTTACATGTCTTATCTGTTGATGGTGCCAATTAAACCTTTCTTTCTTTAACCTGCAATTGCCCACCTGGGTGTGTATGGCTAGTTATTTACCATACGTAGGCTGCCATTAAGTCTGTCAGTAACACTGAAAATTTATATCAAATACTTACCGTAATTTTCCTTTCCTGATGGACTCCATGGCAAGAGTCCCCTCTCATTTGCTGGAGTAGGCTAAGTTACGGAACATGGTCTTGGGCTAGAAGCAAAGATTTATGGGAGTGGGGTACGATGAGGTATGAGAGGCGGGATTAACCCATACTTAGGCTGCCATGGAGTCCATCAGGAAAGGAAAATTACGGTAAGTATTTGATATCAATTTTCAGTTTTAGGGCAAAAAATTATAATTTGCAGCGTTTCCTGCATATCTGTACGTGTGAGATACACACTTTAGATACTGTTGCTCTATTTTGCTATTCAAAAAAACACATTTAGGTGAAAAATCTTAAATTGCGGCCTAGTCTGTATCTGTACGTGTGAGATACACCCTTTAGATACTGTTGCTCTAGTCTGCTATTCTAAAAACACCCATTTAGGGCAAAAAATATATTTTGCAGTGTTTTCTGCATATTTGTACGTGTGAGATACACACTCTAGATACTGTTGTTTTATTCTGCTATTAAAAAAATAATAATTTAGGGCAAAAAAAATTTTTTTGGTGCGTTTTCTGCATATCTGTACCTGTGAGATACACCCTTTAGATACTGTTGCTCTATTCTGCTATTCAAAAAAAAAACACATTTAGGGGAAAAATCTTAAATTGTGGCCTAGTCTGTATCTGTACGTGTAAGGTACACCCTTTAGATACTGTTGCTCTATTCTGGTATTCAAAAAAAAAAACATTTTAGGGCTGTTACTGATTAAAATTTTTGTGTTTGATTAATCGATTTCTTTTTAAATCGATTAATCAACTAATTTTGATTAATTATAACGCACATACAGATCCAATTATTTTTAGCTGATCTCCTTGCATTGCAACTCTGCATTAGTCAGTGGTAAATGTGGTATACACTATATACAATCACTGGACACTAGTTAGTTTCCAAAATCCATGACTTAAATTCACACAAATACGTTTTAAATTCAAACTAGCACTGACGTAAGTAATTTTTTTTTTCCACAGTAGCGTGACAATACCTCCACCTCTGGTCTAACTAATCACTCTCACCTTATGGCATGGACCCCTGTGCAAACAGGTGGTCATGCAAGCGGGTATGAAAAGGGTTAACACGGACTCTCACGTCACCTTAGATCTCAGCAAGGACGCCAGGTCATGGGTAGAAAGAAAAGATCTAAGTGCTCACTGCTTAGGTAAAATATTTCATTTTTGTGTTCTAACACAAACTATACACATAAAGATGATAAAAACACAGCATGTAAAGCCAACAATCATGTTAGTTCCGTAGGGCAGCAGCGGGTGACGTCATGCATAGCTCCTCCCCCGTACGGTTACTTTCGATTAGAACTTCAATGTCCCCGGACTCCTCCCCCCCCTTCCCTTCGTTAGCAGACGAGGCACTTGGGGGAGGAGTCCGGTGACGTCGATGTCCGTGACGTCACCGGATCTCTGATGGAACTCCCTGAAGGCGCAGCAGCTGGCGGAGAGGCGAGTACAGATCCAACACTAGGCGTCCGCTCTATAGAAAGACGGCTACAGCACGGACGCCAATTGCCGGGAGGGCGTCCCTGGACGTCATCCTGTTTACTTCCCCAATGCGCGTGGGCGCGCATCGGGGAAGTTCTGAGTTGGCCGTGTCCCTTGGACACAGCCAATCACAGATCGTGCTAAATGGCCAATCACAGCGGCCATTTAGCACTCGATCTGAGTGTCCAATGTCATATGTCATATGAGATCATCTCTCATCGCCGGCTCTCCCTCCTCACACAGAGACAGCGTGTGAGGAGGGAGAGCAAATTGCTGCAGCTTGTGAGTAAAAACAAAAAAAGGGCAAAATAAAGTGCTCCCAGTGCCATCTGTCCCCAGTGTCATCTGTCCCCAGTGCCACCTGTCAGTGCCATCTGTACCCAGTGCCACCTGTCAGTGCCATCTGTCATCAGTGCCATGTATTAGTGCCATGTATCAGTGCCATCTGTCATCAGTGCCACCTGTCAGTGTCACGTGTCATCAGTGCCACGTATTTGTGTTATCTGTCATCAGTGTCACGTATTAGTGCCATCTGTCATCAGTGCCACGTATTAGAGCCACGTGTCATCAGTGCCACGTGTCAGTGCCACATATTAGTGCCATCTGTCATCAGTGTCATGTGTAATCAGTGCCACCTGTCAGTTACATAAATTATGTAATTTTGTTTAGTTGTTTGTTCAGAATCGTGATCTCTATTTTTATTCTCAGTTTATCCTGAATTGTGTAGCTCTAAGGCCCCTTTCACACTGGGGCGTTTTTCAGGAGCTTTATCGTTAAAAAAAGCGTCTGTAAAGCGCTTGAAAGAAGCCTCATCTGCAATCCCAATGTGAAAGCCCGAGTGCTTTCACACTGAGATCCCTTTCACACTGGGGCATTTTAGCATTAAAAAAAGCGCCTGTAAAGCGCTTGAAAGAAGCCTCATCTGCAATCCCAATGTGAAAGCCCGAGTGCTTTCACACTGAGGCGCTGTGCTTGTAGGGCATCAAAAAAAGTCCTGCAAGCAGCTTCTTTGCAGCGCTTTTGGAGCGGTGAATACACCGCTCCTAAAGCGCCCCTTCCCATTGAAATCAATGGGAAGCGCCTGCAAAACACCCACAAAGCGCCTGAAAAACGCCCAAAAAGCGCCTTTGGCAGCAGCGCTTTGTGGGCACTTTTAACCCTTTATTTGGCCACTAGCAGGGGTTAAAAGCGCTCGAAAAACGCTGGTAAAGCGCTGATAGTTTAAGCGGCGCTTTACGAGCGTTTTTTGGGCGCTGGCAGTGTGAAAGGGCTCTTAAAGCACTTGGGCTTTCACATTGGGATTGCAGATGAGGCTTCTTTCAATCGCTTTACAGACGCTTTTTTTAACGATAAAGCGCCTGAAAAACGCTCCAGTGTGAAAGGGGCCAAATACATAGCTTGTGTATGTATCATTTTGTTCTATTTAAAGTAATGTATAGAAGGTAGGGCCCGAAAGTGGCTCAAACCCAGGGGCACCCACCACCCTAAATCCTGCCCTGCCAGCCATTGTTGTATTTTTGGTCTTTCTCACTCTTTTGGGGTGTACCCTAATTAAAAAATAAATTAAATTAAAGAGGGAGTCCGGCCAAATTTTTTTTTAAAAAGTCAGCAGCTACAAATACTGCAGCTGCTGACTTTTAAAATAATGACACTCACCTGTCACAGGGTCCAGCAACGTCGGCACCCGAGGCCAAGCCGTCCCTCGGTCCTCGGATGCTGCCGCCGCCATCTTGGGTATGGGAATCAGGAAATGAAGCCTTGCGGCTTCACTTCCCGGTTCCCTATTGCGCATGCGCGAGTCGTGCAATGCAATAGGAATGCTCCGCGCTGTCTCTGGGTCCCGTGTGTGTCCCAGCAGACGGTGCAGCAGGACGGGAAGTGGCGTAGACTCCCGTGGGAGTCTATGCCCGGAAGTGGGTGCAAATACCTGTCATACCTGTCAACAGGGTTCCGATGAGCGGAAGTTCCACTTTAGGGTGGAACCCCGCTTTAAAAACAAAAACCAGTGTTGACTACCTCGTCCTCCTCCACCACTGCTTCCACCTACACCACCACATCCACCACCACCTCAACCTCCTACTCCATATGGACCTCGTCCTCCTAGGTCAAGATTATTATTTTTTATTTTTTTGTATTTTATGTTATTTTAAGTTATTTCCCTATCCACATTTGTTTGCAGAGCACTTGCCATGCTCTTAACAACATTTCGCTGCCATTTGCAGCCCTCTGGCCCTTTCCATTACTTTTTTAGAGCCATTTTAGTCCTCAAAAGTTCGGGTCCCCATTGACTTCAATGGGGTTCGGGGTCAGGGTCAAGTTTGGGTACCGAACTCAATTTTTTTTGCGAAGTTCGGCCGAACCCATTGAACCCGAGCATCCAGGTGTCCGCTCAACTCCTATTAGGGACAGCTGACATCCTTCTGTGTAGAGTGGGTTACAAGGCATAGTGAGTGTAATGGTGAATTTGTGTGAAAAATCTTAAATTAAAAAGACTTAAAACAAATAGCGGCGCTGTAATATATATCACACTTCTAAACACACAATATTCCAGTGAGAAAATGTAAATATAAAAAACTCGACATATATGTGTATAACACACCAAATACTTGCCCAGTGTTCTATATAACCAAAAAATACATATACAAAAATTAATACATATATGTGTAAGATGATTGGCAACAGCCAATCAAACTCAAGCAAAAAAGAAAAAATATTAGATAAAGTTCAAATAACCGCTGGTGGTTAGTGCAAAAGTTCAAAGATGAATAATTGGAGTGAAATAAATCAATCAAATAAAATCTTCTGTGCTCTTCCACCACACCACAGTGACTTGTGCCTCCTCCCCAAAAGAAACGCACTCACCACAAAAGTATGCCCACACTTTCGTGAAGGGCCACTGCGCATAAAGGTCCCTCCAAGGGGGGTCAATCGAATTCCCACAGATCAAATGATGTGATTGGTTAATTGGTTGGCTGGTTAGGCTCCACACATGAAATAAAAAGGAAGCTCTCCATAGTGTGAATCAGTAAAACAATTTTTAATGCAAAGTTTAAAAAGCACTTCAAAAGTTCCACTCACGTTTATCACATTAAAAACCAGCATAGAAAATGACACACAGCACCGCACTGCACTGCAAATCCAAAACCAATTCCAAACACTGTCTGTTAGGTGGTCACGGCGGACCCAAGGTGTACCAGGCTCAGCCTGTATGTCTCTCACCCCCGTCTCTATGGCCGGACCTCCAGATTAGACAAAACTCCACTCCTTCCTGGGCTCTCTGCACTATGGTATCTCTCTTGTTAGTTGCCAGGGGGCGTGGCTAAGCGGCAACTAACAAGAGAGATACCATAGCGCAGAGAGCCCAGGAAGGAGTGGAGTTTTGTCTAATCTGGAGGTCCGGCCATAGAGACGGGGGTGAGAGACATACAGGCTGAGCCTGGTACACCTTGGGTCCGCCGTGACCACCTAACAGACAGTGTTTGGAATTGGTTTTGGATTTGCAGTGCAGTGCGGTGCTGTGTGTCATTTTCTATGCTGGTTTTTAATGTGATAAACGTGAGTGGAACTTTTGAAGTGCTTTTTAAACTTTGCATTAAAAATTGTTTTACTGATTCACACTATGGAGAGCTTCCTTTTTATTTCATGTGTGGAGCCTAACCAGCCAACCAATTAACCAATCACATCATTTGATCTGTGGGAATTCGATTGACCCCCCTTGGAGGGACCTTTATGCGCAGTGGCCCTTCACGAAAGTGTGGGCATACTTTTGTGGTGAGTGCGTTTCTTTTGGGGAGGAGGCACAAGTCACTGTGGTGTGGTGGAAGAGCACAGAAGATTTTATTTGATTGATTTATTTCACTCCAATTATTCATCTTTGAACTTTTGCACTAACCACCAGCGGTTATTTGAACTTTATCTAATATTTTTTCTTTTTTGCTTGAGTTTGATTGGCTGTTGCCAATCATCTTACACATATATGTATTAATTTTTGTATATGTATTTTTTGGTTATATAGAACACTGGGCAAGTATTTGGTGTGTTATACACATATATGTCGAGTTTTTTATATTTACATTTTCTCACTGGAATATTGTGTGTTTAGAAGTGTGATATATATTACAGCGCCGCTATTTGTTTTAAGTCTTTTTAATTTAAGATTTTTCACACAAATTCACCTTTACAATTTATGTTTAAGTGGCAGCTATAGTTTAGGGCCGTGATTACCTGAGCGCGGTGGGAGGTGTCCGAATAGGGGCGGTTGATTTGGATTCCTGTGTTACGTGCTATAGTGAGTGTAATGCAAGGTAGATTTAGGGCGCCAGACACTTCTTGAATGCACAGAGATTTATCTTCTTATAAACAGAACTGTGGGAGAGAGGGTTTAGGGCCAGGACACCCTTAAGTAGTTGCAGCAGTAATTAGCAGACTCAGAGACTTCTTTAGGTAGACAGCCATGCAGGGAAAGCACCCAACTGGACACCACATCAGCATGTGTAGGAGCGCTGTCTCATATGGCACAGTCTTGTACCAGTTTCTAACACAAGTTGTAACAAACTTCTGTACTTCCTTTACAATCATTTCTTCACTCCACCGTGCTCCCAGTCTCTCTCACTAGACTTGCTGATCCACTGCCACTCAGAGCCGGACTGGCCTACCGGGATACCGGGATATTTCCCGGTAGGCTGCCTGCCCTGGGGCCGTTTTGCGGCTGCAGTGCTCCCCTGAATCCCCTCTCTTCTGCTCCTGTGATCACGGAGCTGGCCGGGTCTGTGCTCTGCGGCCGCGCAACGCGCTGTAACACAGTCCCGCCCCCTTAGACCGGCTCATGTGATAGTAGATAGAATCAGTGTGTGTTCCACCTATCACAGCTCCGTGATCACAGGAGGAGGAGATGCCTGTGAGTACCGCCCGCCCTGTGTGCCTGGATAGGGGGAAAGGCAGGGGGGCGGCATATAGAGGAGATTAGCTTTCTATATTCCTCCATGCAGCCGCTGAATGCCTGGAGGAGGGAGAGGAGGAGAATCAAGCATTCAGAGGCTGCATGGAGGAATATAGAAAGCTCATTTCCTCTATATGCCGCCCCCCTGCTTCTCCTATTCAACTTCTTTTACTACCCCCCCTTCTCCTTGTGCTCCCCCCAGTGCTCTCCTCCCCCACCACACTCTCTAGCCCCCCCCACAGTTCTCTCAATCCTTGTTCTTTCTGCCTCCCCCTCTCTCCCCATCCTTCTCCAGCCCCCCCTGCTTCCCACCCCCACAGTGCTCTCCAGCCCCCCCCTGCTCCCCACCCCCCACAGTCCTGTCCAGCTCTCCCCATCAGTCTCCAGCTCCCACCCCAGTGCTCTCCACCCCCACAGTGCTCTCCAGCCCCCCCGTGCTCCCCACAGTGCTCTCCAGCCCCCCCGTGCTCCCCACCCCCACAGTGCTCTCCAGCCCCCCCGTGCTCCCACCCCCACAGTGCTCTCCAGCCCCCCGTGCTCCCCACCCCCACAGTGCTCTCCAGCCCCCGTGCTCCCCACGCCCAACAGTGCTTTCCAGCCCCCCCATGCTCCCCACCCCTGTTCTTTCTGCCCCCCGGTGCTCTCCAGCTCTCCCCATCAGTCTCCAGCCCCCACCCCAGTGCTCTCCACCCACCACAGTGCTGTTCAGCCCCCCATCCTCCCCAGCCCCCCGTGCTCCCCACCCCTGTTCTTTCTGCCCCCAGTGTTCTCCAGCCCCCCCACAGTGCTGTCCAGCCCCTCGTGCTCCCCACCCGTTTTTTCTGCCCCCGGTGCTCTCCAGCTCCCACCCCAGTGCTCTCCACCCCCCACAGTGCTCTCTAGCCCCCCCGTGCTCCCCACCCCCCACAGTGCTGTTCAGCCCCCCGTGCTTCCCACCCCTGTTCTTTCTGCCCCTGGTGCTCTCCAGCCCCCCCCCCCCACAGTGCTGTCCAGCCCCCCACCCCTGTTCTTTCTGCCCCCGGTGCTCTCCAGCCCCCCCCCCCCCCCCAGTGCTGTCCAGCCCCCCCCATGCTCCCCACCCCTGTTCTTTCTGCCCCGGTGCTCTCCAGCCCCCACCCCAGTGCTCTCCACCCCTGTTCTTTCTGCCCCCGGTGCTCTCCAGCTCCCACCCCAGTGCTCCCCACCCCCCACAGTGCTCTCCAGCCCCCCGTGCTCCTCACCCCCCACAGTGCTATCCAGCCCCCCGTGCTTCCCACCCCTGTTCTTTATGCCCCCGGTGCTCTCCAGCCCCCACCCCAGTGCTCTCCACCCCTGTTCTTTCTGCCCCCGGTGCTCTCCAGCCCCCCCCCCACAGTGCTGTCCAGCCCCCCACCCCTGTTCTTTCTGCCCCCGGTGCTCTCCAGACCCCACCCCAGTGCTCTCCACCCCCCACAGTGCTCTCTAGCCCCCGTGTGCTCCCCACCCCCCCACAGTGCTGTCCAACCCCTGTGCTTCCCACCCCTGTTCTTTCTGCCCCCAGTGCTCTCCAGCCCCCCCCCCCCCACAGTGCTGTCCAGCCCCCCCCCCCATGCTCCCCACCCCTGTTTTTTCTGCCCCCGGTGCTCTCCAGCTCCCATCCCAGTGCTCCCCACCCCCACAGTGCTGTCCAGCCCCCCGTGCTTCCCACCCCTGTTCTTTCTGCCCCCGGTGCTCTCCAGCCCCCACCCCAGTGCTATCCACCCCCCACAGTGCTCTCCAGCCCCCCCGTGCTATCCACCCCCCACAGTGCTCTCCAGCCCCCCCGTGCTATCTCTATATGTAAGCCCTATGTGATTTCATATCTGTCTTATCTATATATATAATACACTCTTCAAATGTGCTTTAAAATGTATGGGTTTTCCCTTTCATGAACCAGGAAATAATGACGTTATGCTGTTGCGCTGGTATAATAATGCTGTGGGGCTGGTATGAAATTTTTTCCAGGGCTGGATTTTATTCCCAGTCCGGCCCTGCTGCCACTGGATCTCCTGAGCTCATCCAACCTTCTCACTGAGTATCTTTCTCAAGGGTCATCCCCCCTTTCCTGCTGGGTCCCTAGCTTGGCACTCACAGATGCTCCTCAAGCGTCACCCCACTGGCCTGCTCGGTCCCTGGCTTGGCACACAAGGCTGCTCTGCAAGCGTCACCTCCGCTGGCTGGGTCCCTGGCTTGACACCTGCTGAAGTTTCCCCAATTCTTCACCGTCCCCGGTTGGTGAGAATACTGCTCTGGTACTTGCTTCAGCTACTCACTGTGGTCCCTGGTAATAAGGTGGATGGTCCCTTAGTGGCGACAGCTTCCCTTCTACCTCCGACCACGACAGGTTGTCTGGCCGGCAGAACCGTCACTTATGGTTGAACTGCAAGCTGCAGTCCCAACCCTACGCTGCTCTCTTGCTTCTGGATAGGTCCTAGCAGCCAGATATTCCCGGGATAGGCCTCAGGCCCTGGCCTAGCACCCCGGGGTAGCACAACACACATCCACCCAGACAGCCATCCAGGTGGCACAGAACCCCGATCACCTGACCTCACCCAAATAAATAGGCTTTCCCAGCAGGCCAAGGGACCCAAGAAGATCCCTGCCCATTGGCTGAGAAACCCTATCTATTCCTAATCGGTCCTTGTCCTATCTAATGCCACCAGATACCCGGTCATCTAGTGACAGAAGAGAGAAGTGCAGCATATCAGGAAGATACTGGAGCATTTAATAAAAGACCACATAGACGAGTTCTTGCTGGAAAAAAACATTTTAAGCAACAGACAGCATGGGTTCATGAAAGACAGAAGTTGTCAGACAAACCTGATTTCTTTTTATGAAGTAAAACCTTGGACAGAGGTGTGGCTGTGGCTGTGGACATGGTATACTTGGATTTTGCAAAAGCATTCGATACAGTTCCCCACACACGGCTCATGTGTAAGGTAAGGTCTACAGGCTTGGAAATATCAGTTTGTAAATGGATAGAAAACTGGCTAAATTACAGAATTCAGAGAGTAGTGGTTAATGATTCTTACTCTGAATGGTCGAAGGTTATCAGTGGTGTACCCCAAGGTTCAGTGCTGGGACCCTTACTTTTTAATATCTTTATAAATGATATTGGGTCTGGGATCAAAAGTAACATTTCTGTCTTTGCAGATGACACCAAGCTATGCAGTGGAATAACGTCCTTACAGGAGGTCTCCAATTTACAAGCCGACATCAATGCTCTGTCTAATTGGGCGACTATGTGGCAGATGAGGTTTAATGTTGATAAATGTAAAGTTATGCACTTGGGGGCTAAGAATATGCATGCATCATACATGCTAGGGGGAGTACAACTAGGGGAATCTGTAGTGGAGAAGGATCTCAATAATAGCATGCAATGCCAAGCTGCGGTTTCCAAAGCGAGGAAAGTCTTTCTTGTATTAAGAGAGGTATGGACTCCAGAGAGAGAGATATAATTTTGCCCCTGTTCAAATCATTAGTAAGACCTCATCTGGAATATGCAGTTCAGTTTTGGGCACCAGTTCTCAAAAAGGATATCGGGGAACTGGAGAAAGTGCAGAGAAGGGCAACCAAACTGATAAGAGGCATGGAGGAGCTCAGCTATGAGGAAAGATTAGAGGAACTGAATTTATTCACTCTTGAGAAGAGAAGAATAAGGGGGGATATGATCAACATGTTCAAATATATAAGGGGTCCATATAGTGAACTTGGTGTTGAGTTATTCACTTTACGGTCAACACAGAGGACAAGGGGGCACTCTTTACGTCTGGAGGAAAAGAGATTTCATCTCCAAATACGGAAAGGTTTCTTCACAGTAAGAGCTGTGAAAATGTGGAATAGACTCCCTCCAGAGGTGGTTCTGGCTAACTCAGTAGATTGCTTTAAGAAAGGCCTGGATGCTTTCCTAAATGTACATAATATAACTGGGTACCAACATTTATAGGTAAAGTTGATCCAGGGAAAATCCGATTGCCTCTCGGGGGATCAGGAAGGAATTTTTTTCCCCTGCTGTAGCAGATTGGAGCATGCTCTGCTGTTTTTTTTTTTTTTTTGCCTTCCTCTGGATCAACTGTGGGTATATTGGATTGTACGATATTTTTTTTTTTTTTTATTTTTTTATTTTTTTTATGGTTGAACTGGATGGACTTGTGTCTTTTTTCAGCCTAGCTAACTATAAAACTATGCAACTCCAGAATTAGGTCGGAATCAATTGATCTCCTATCAATTGGCCCCAACTATACCTGGCAGATAAATTTACCAGCAACCCTGCCTAACCATAAGGGTGCTACATTTATTTATTAAAAACATGTGTAGCAAACACAAAAAAACTCACAAAAAAAGTGCACACAATCATAAAACATTGAAGTAAAGTAAAATACTCCCTATAAACTAAACTGTTGTGTTTCAATGGATGGAAGAAATATATTTTGTAACTTAAATAGCATGAAAACACCAGAGGATAATACAAGTAACAATGATATTATTGAATTAACAACAACCATTGTGTAAAACATTTTGTCACAAAAAAAACATAACCTCCGGAGCAACTATCCCCTAACATTACAAGGGACTATTCCACATAACAAAGGACAGCGAAAAAAGGGGTGGCGGGGTGGGGTGCTTCTTTTTCAGCTGCTGTCGTCGTTCTGATAACCTTTGTAAATATCTTTCCTTCTCATAGGTTGTTCTAGTCACATGACCACCATGGAATTTCAGAAGCTTTGAATAAAGTTTTTTACAGTTAAGTAACCAACCAATCATTTTAATATTATAATAACTATCTCTTTGTGTCATTCCTGGTCCCATAGGCAGGTGTCGCTATTTCCCTTTTTCCTGCCTTTCATTCTCAGGATCGATCACACAGCTGGAGGGACCATACTGAAGAAAGAAAAAAGATAAGGATTACACTTTATTCATGAACCACCACACTTAACAAACATTTACCCTTAGGGGGATCCGCCTGCTCAGCGAGGGATGTGTCCGCTGATGCACAGGCAGCTGACAGGTCGGTGTCCGCTCCGCTTTGCAGAGTGGACGTGGACACAGCCCGCTCTTCTTTATGGGGCAATCATCCGATCTGATCCGCCACACGGATGAGGAATGGATCCCCCATCTGTCTGTTTTTTTGTCAGAGAACACATGAAAAAAATTAGGCTCAAACAACAGATTTTACCACCCCCCAACCACAAGTCTAACTGACCCCTTAAGTACATGCAGAGATTAGCAAATTAAAGCATAAAATCCTCCATATGAAATGGCAACATTTCAAACCATCAGACTATTTTCAATCATAGATTACTGAGTTATTGAATTTATAAGTCCTTTGTGCAGGTGACGTTTGCAATCTTTGTTCCAACCCAGTGAACACCCAGGTGAGTGTTGCAAGCCTGGAATTTAAAAAGCTAACTACGTGCCCTTTCATTAAATCTTCAGACGGGATTGGAATGAGACTCTGGGAGGGACACAAGACTTTTCCACTTCCTGATACATGTACAGCTAGCTGCTCTTACTGCAGGTGGATCTACACATTCTTCTTCATTTCTCTGCAGGATGCCGTACAAAGATCTCATAAAGTATTGGCATGAAGGAGTCCTGGCAGCAGACAATCAGAATCTGGATTCAGCTTTGGAGAATTTTTTAAGCATTGGGGATTCCACATCAAAGATTTGGTTTAACATCGGATGTGTCCAGGTCCTGAAAGGAGATCTAGAGAATGCCTTGGAGGTAATTAGTCTTTTTATGGGTACTTTCCCTACTGATGCTGGCAGAGGCAGCATAGGTAGTTTAAAAGATCAAGGAAGCATACGCAAAACTTTGGCTTTCCGGTTTCATTTTCAAGTTTGTATACATGAAATGTTTTATACAGCCTATCTCATACATATACTATAAGATTCATATACAGTATAAGCAATTTGAGTTGTAAGATTTGCGTCTGGCGCTTGAATAAAATCACTAAATTAAAAAATAGGAACAAATCGAAACAGGAAAGAAAAAAAATTAGATACAAGGAATAGGAAACACAAACAGAGGGAAGCAAAAAGGAAGAGCAAAAAGGAAGAGCTAAAGGGATGTAGGGTACTACGATTGTACAACATAATCTTTTCAGGGGCTTAAAGTTACACTAAATGATATCTTTATTCTCCAGAAATAATCCAGACACAGCCCTGTAAACTATTTTTCATTAAATACCGTAATTTCTTACTGTGTTTGTCTGCCACCTTGTATTGTCCTATGTGAGCTCACAAACCTCTCATTTCCCCCCCTTACTTCTGTTTGTTTGGAATGAGCAGTGGACGTTAGTTGTGATCACATGCACTGCTCTTGCACTCTACAAACCCCATAGTCCATCTCAGTAGCGAACATGAGAGGGTGGATGCATTCTTACATACCCTTGAGAATGAACGTAGCCACCCTCTAACAGGAATTTGGATCACAGCAGCAGCAAAAAAAAAAAAAAATGGAGGCTAATGCCGCGTACACGCGATCGGAAATTCGGCCAGCCAAAAACCGATGAGGGCTTTTGGTTGGAAAATTATTTTCCGATCGTCTGTAGTAATTCTGACGAGCAAAATTCCTACGCATGCTCGGAAACAATTTGACGCATGTTTGGAAGCATTTAACTTCTCGGCTCTGAATTTTCTTGGTTCGTCGTAGTGTTGTACGTCATCGTGTTCTTGACGGTCAAAAGTTCAGCAAAGTTTTGCCAAGCTTGAGCGGAATTCCGTAGGAAAAACCATCCAAGATTTTTCCAAAGGAAATTCCGCTCGTGTGTACGCGACATAAGAGCAATAAAAGTTTCTTCTAGTTAACTGCTTGCCAACCGTATAACTTAGATACAGTGTCTCACAAAAGTAAGTACACCCCTCACATTTTTGTAAATATTTTATTATATCTTTTCATGTGACAACACTGAAGAAATGCCACTTTGTTATATTGTAAAGTAGTGAGTGTACAGCTTGTATAACAGTGTATATTTGCTGTCGCCTCAAAATAACTCAAAACACAGCCATTAATGTCTAAACCACTGGCAACAAAAGTGAGTACACCCCTAAGTGAAAATGTCCAAATTGGGCCCAAAGTGTCAATATTTTGTGTGGCCACCATTATTTTCCACCACTGCCTTAACCCTCTTGGGCATGGAGTTCACCAGAGCTTCACAGGTTGCCACTGGAGTCCTCTTCCACTCTTCCATGATGACATCACGGAGTTGGTAGATGTTAGAGACTTTGCGCTCCTCCACCTTCCATTTGTGGATGCCCCACAGATACTCAATAGGGTTTAGGTCTGGAGACATGCTTGGCTAGTTCATCACCTTTACCCTCAGCTACTTTAGCAAGGCAGTGGTCACCTTGGAGGTGTGTTTGGGGTCGTTATCATGTTGGAATACTGCCCTGCGGAACAGTCTCTGAAGGGGCATCATGCTCTGCTTCAGTATATCGCAGTACATGTTGGCATTCATGGTTCCCTCAATGAACTGTAGCTCCCCAGTGCCGGCAGCACTCATGCATCCCCAGACCATGACACTCCCACCACCATGCTTGACTGTAGGCAAGACACACTTGTCTTTGTACTCACCTGGTTGCCGCCACACACGCTTTACAGCATCTGAATGCAATTATGACAAACCAAAAATGTGTTAAAAATATGTAAAAAATAACCACCTAAAAAAAGACCAATGTGCACCTTGTCTTAAACTGTGCAAACACATATGTGTGCCATGATTATATGTGAAAAAAATTTAATTAATTAATCCAAAAAAGGAAAAACAACATTTTTTTTTACAAAAAACAAAAATTGCTAAATATCCCCCAAAAAACATGCATGCAGAAAAAGTTGCAAGCAAGTTTTTGGTTTGTCATAATTGCATCTATAGTTTTTTGTAGGAGTTCATCATTAATACACACATTCTTGTTTATGGTTAAGAGAGCTTTGCTTTCAACACATTGAATGTTGTACTATCATAGACACACTTTTTTTAGCCAATTATATAGAGAATCTGCACTTGCACTTGATTTTACATATGATTAATTACACAATTTAGGTTGATTCACACATATAATAGGGGCAGAATGTTCTAGTGAGGGGCTGGGTACTTTAGAACCATATAAAGTCCATATTTCTTAGAAAAAAAAAAAATATTTGGTGGAAATTGTCTACACAATTGTGGATATTCCATAGATTTGCTCTACAAATTTATTTATTATCACTACTTACTAGTATTTTACTAGGATTGAGCTGCAGCATTCTTAATTGGGATCCACAATTGTCCAGGAGTTTATGTGGGGCTGATTCCTCTTTCTGTTGTGAGATATAACAAAATGCTTTCAATGGTATACTTTACTGACAAAAAAGGAAGCAAATAAAAGCGATTCACCATTTGCATACAATTTAGGTACATGAAACCAGAGGAATGTATATGATGAAGTACACACCATGAAGCTGTTTGAATTCTAATCAGCAGCCAAGTCCACCATCCTTTGACAAAAACTGCAGTCATTCTAAATGGTGTCCATAAGATTGGCTGCCATTTTTGTTTTTAAATCGCTTCATCAGTGAAGGAATTAATCCCCCAAATACATCTGACTGGTTCTAAGAGGGAATTGCAAAGTGTTACTAAACCCACAACTGTAAAATCAGTCTGTATATGCAGTAAAGCATGCTTGTTATACTCACGGTAGCAGCTAAGGGGTTAATCCTGCGTATCGTGTAAAAAAGACTGTTTGATCCTGTCCTCTCTGATCCTCCCCTTCTTCCACAGTCCCCAATCCATCTCCTGATATGTGGAAAGATGGAGCCGGCACTGTAATCCCTATGCGTATTTATTGACTACATAAGAGTGAAAATTAAACAAGAAGCTGACATGTTTTGGCGAGAGCCTTAGTCTCCGACGAGTGTGCTTAGTTTCGAAACCTCATCTTTTTGGTATGTTGTAGTGTTAGTTCCACTGGGTTTGCATACCAAATTTGGGGTTCCTAGCCCCAAGTGGCTCCGAGATACGGGTCCCCAAAGTCGGGTTGGAAAATGTCATTCTCTGCTGCAGAGGGGGGGGGGGGGGGGCATTTTCAGCACAAAAAAATGTGCTGAAAACTTGGCTTATACTCGAGTATATACGGTATGCAAATCTTTTAATATGTTGAGTTTGTATGGTTATAAATTGTTTTACCATTCTAGTTTTAAATGTGCTACGACTAAGTGTCATGAAGATCCTGGCAGAAATCTGCGCCCCAGGCTCTCTGGCTCATGTCCCCGGGCGCCATCGCGCATGCGCGGGAGCTATTTAAGCCTGTCTGTCACAGACGGTCCCCGCTGTCTGCTCTACAGCGTTGTGTGCCAAAGAACCTGATCTGAATACTTACCTGTGATAAATACCCGGCTTGTCTGTGACCTACCTGTTATCTGCCTGCACCCGACCCCGGCCTGTCTATGACTACTCTCTTGCCTGCCTCTCTGTAACTTTGCTACCTTACCAGGGAACCGGGAGTGGGAGCTGTAAGGGAGGCCTTCCTCTGCAATTCGGGCTCAAAACCATTAGGTATGTGACAGTAGCAGACAGCCATGTCTGAGCCCGGGCAGGGAGCCTCCGCTATGGAAGAACTGTGTCAACACCTGGCAGGACTGACCGAGGCAGTTAAGAATCTCCAGCCAGGCTACACCCGGCTGGAAGAACGGGTGCTAGTCCTGTCCAACCCCACCAGTACCCTGGGAGCCCCTCATCCATCAGCTCTTTCAGCCGGGGCAGGACCGCCACCAACAGTTGTGATGCTCCCTCCGGAACCTAGAGTTCCTACACCTGAGCGTCTGCAGCAGCTTCAGGGCCTTCCGCAAATCCTGCGAATTCTATTTTGCCCTCCAACCACAGACTTTTTCTTTGGAAGCCACCAAGGTGGGCTTTGTGGTGTCCTTACTTACCGGGGACCCCCAGACTTGGGCCCACCGCCTCTTAGAACAGAAGGATGCAGCCTTAACCAATCTCACCACCTTCTTTGACGCAATGGCCCAATTGTACGAAGACCCCCAGCTTTCAGCAACTACAGAAACCACCCTGCGCACCCTCCAGCAGGGACAAAGAGCGGTAGAGGACTACGTGGCTGAGTTCAGGCGATGGGGTGCGGATACGAACTGGAATGACGCTGCCCTTCGTCACCAGTTCCGCATGGGACTCTCTGATTCCCTGAAAGATGAACTTGCTAAAGTTGGTGTACCACAGACATTAAATGCGCTGATCAATTTAGCTTTACAGATCGATTGACGCCTGAGCGTACCAAGGGCCGAGTGGGCCGTCTCTTACCCCGTCTCTTACCCCTGAAGAACGTTAACGACGTTGAAATAATAATCTGTGTCTCTATTGTGGAGAACCTGGACATTATGTCAGGAACTGCCCTCTAAAGCTCTGTAAGTGCTTATCTATGCCTTCTGGTTACACAGATCCTCTAACCAAGATTTTATCTCACCTTGCCCTTTCTGTCTCCTTTCAGCTCCCAGGAAAGACTTTGCAAACACCCGCCATTATTGATTTCGGAGCATGCAGCTGTTTTATGGATTCATCTTTTGCTGCCAAACCCCAGATCCTCCTCCTGCCTAAGACCCATGGACTCTCTGTTCATCTGGCCGACGGGTCTGCTATCAAATCTGGCCCTGTAGTTCAAGAGACTGTCCCACTGCCTGCTGTCATCTCCAGTTCACCGAGAACTTCTTCGTATGAACATAATCTCCTCTCCACTCTTTCCCATAATCCTTGGTATGCCATGGCTGCAGGCCCACAATCCGGCCATCTACTGGGCCACAGGGGAAATTACTTTCTCCTCACCTTCCTGCCAGAAGTTCTGTGGCTCTCCCGACCCTCTGTGGTCATCCACCTTGCTATGCCTGGACTCGGAAGTTGAATTGCGTCAGGCCATCCCTGAAGCTTATTATGAGTTTCTCTACGGATTCAGTAAACAAAGGGCAGAGGTGCTTACACCCCACCGAGCCTATGACTGCCCCATTGAACTGTTTCCAGGAGCCAAAATTCTATTTGGGAGGATTTTTCCCCTGACAGAGGTAGAGCAAGGGAAGCTGAAGGAATATATTAGGGGTGCAACGGATCGTCGCCGATCCGTGATCCGAACGGTCCGCGGAGCGCTCCGCGGCCTCGGCCGTAGGAAAGGCAGTGGCTTCGGCCTAGCTCCGGAGAGGCGGCGGCCATCTTGGTACACCCGGCGGCCTTAAGAAAGGCTGCGGCTTCGGCCTAGCTCCGGAGCGGCGGCCATCTTGGTACACCCAGCCACTGTTTACAATGTGATCGCTCCGTCAAATGACGGAGCGATCACTTGTAAACAAACTCTGCATTACCCAGCCAATACCCTGCATTACCCAGCCAATACCCTGCATTACCCAGCATATACTCTGCATTACTCTGCATTACCCAGCCAATACCCTGCATTACCCAGCCAATACCCTGCATTACCCAGCATATACTCTGCATTACCCAGCATATACTCTGCATTACCCAGCATATACTCTGCATTACCCAGCCAATACTCTGCGATACTCTGCATTACCCAGCCAATACTCTGCATTACCCAGCCAATACTCTGCATTACCCAGCCAATACTCTGCATTACCCAGCCAATACTTTGCATTACCCAGCCAATACTCTGCGATACCCAGCCAATACTCTGCGATACCCAGCCAATACTCTGCGATACCCTGCCAATACTCTGCGATACTCAGACAATATTACAGTGGGGGGAGATGACGTGGATATTACAGTGGGGGAGATAACGTGGATATTACAGTGGGGGAGATGACGTGGATATTACAGTGGGGGAGATGACGTGGATATTACAGTGGGGACTATATGGGGGCAGAATTTTCACAGGTTTTTGCAAATTCAATTATTATTTGCTGATCCGAAAAATGATCGGATCCGTGACTCTGATCCGAGGATCGATCCGATCCGTGAGTTTTTTGATCCGTTGCACCCCTAGAATATATTGATGAAAACCTGAAGAAAGGGTTTATTTGCCCGTCCACATCCCCAGCGGGCGCTGGTATTTTCTTCGTCGAGAAAAAAGACCACACCCTCCGACCCTGCGTGGACTACCGCAAATTAAATAAAATTACAGTTACCCTCTTCCTTTAGTTCCGGAATTATTTCAAAGACTGGGGACCGCTATCATATTCACTAAACTCGATCTCCGCGGGGCCTACAATCTGGTCCGTATCAAGGACGGGGACAAGTGGAAGACCGCTTTTCGTACCCGATTTGGGCACTTCGAGTACTTGGTGATGCCCTTCGGGTTGTGTAATGCCCCTGCCACCTTTCAATACTTCAATAACGATGTGCTCCGGGACTTTTTGGACTTATTTGCTGTTGTTTATTTAGATGACATTTTAATCTTCTCTTCTTCCCTTGAACCCCATCGCAGGCATGTCAAGAGCACGTTGGGCCGACTCCGACAACACGGTCTATAGGCGAAAGCCAACAAGTGCCAATTTGAGCAGGAAAGTATACCATTCTTGGGCTTGATAATTTCCAGTAAAGGTATAAAGATGGACCCCAGAAGATCGCTGCAATTCTGGATTGGCCAACTCCTGCGGACAGGAAAGGAATCCAACGTTTCATCGGATTCGCCAATTTTTTTTGCAAATTCATCAAAGGGTTCTCGGCTATTGTTGCAACAATCACGCAGTTAACCAAACAAGGAACCCGTTTCCGTTGGTCCCCTGAAGCCCAAAAAACTTTTGAAATCCTCAAGGGGCTCTTCACCTCTGCTCCTGTCTTAAGACATCCGCATCCGGATTCCTCTTTGCCATTTGTTCTAGAAGTGGATGCATCTGAAATTGCCGTAGGGGCAATTTTATCCCCAAAGACAAGGAGCCAGGACCCTGCTCCATCCCGTAGCCTTCTTCTCACGCAAGCTATCAACAGCAGAAAAGAACTATGACGTAGGAGGAGATTGGGAATTGTTAGCAATTAAATCCGCATTGGAAGAATGGCGCTATTTACTGGAAGGAGCTTCTCACCCAATCCTAATATTCACTGACTACAAAAACCTGGAGTACTTGAGATCCGCAAAAAGACTGAAGCCGAGACAAGCCAGGTGGGCGCTCTTTTTCTCCCGGTTTGCCTTCCATGTAACTTATCGCCCAGGTTCTAAGAACATAAAGCCAGATGCTTTGTCACAGATGTTCCACAAGTCCCAAGAAATTTCTCCTCCAGACACCATTCTCGCTTCTGGGAATTTCCTCCTGCTTCAGGAAGACCTACTTTCCCGACTCAGACAAGCCTCCGTGGGGCAAATACCTCCTCCCAAACCAGAACTGCAAGCCAGAGACAAGTTACTGTGGCATGAAGACAAGATCTACATTCCTGAGGGCCTAAGGGTAACCGTTTTAGAACTATGTCACGACCACGCACACTCGCCAGGCACTTTGGCATCACCAAGACCACCGACTTTTGGTGGCCTCAGTTGCGGGAGGACTGCAAGAAATTCATGGATACCTGCACTACGCGCATTAGGAGTAAAAGACATAGGACCAAGGCCTGGGGCCTACTCAAACCCTTGCCTGTTCCGGACAGGCCATGGAGAATGCTGTCCCTAGATTTCATCGTTGAACTACCCCTGGCAGAAGATCATACCACTATCTTTGTGGTAGTTGATCGTCTGTCAAAGATGGCACACTTCATTCCCATGAAGGGCACCCCCTCAGCCCCTGAAACGGCACAGGTATTCATCAAGGAAATCATCAAGCTCCATGGGGTATCAGCCAATATAGTTTCAGATCGAGGGGTGCAGTTCACCTCTCGATTCTGGAAGTCCCTCTGCAAGGCTCTGGATATTGAATTGTCTTTTTCGTCCGCCTACCATCCTCAGTCCAACGGGCAAACTGAGAGGACGAACCAAGCCCTTGAGCAATACCTACACTGTTTCTCCTTTTGCACAGAATGATTGGATCTCCCTGCTCCCAGTAGCCGAATTCGCCTACAACAATTCTATTCACTCTGCCATCAAGCAGACGCCTTTTTTCGCCAATTACGGTTTCCACCCTTTGTTTCTACCCAACTCCCGTCCTGAATGCACAGTGCCAGCGGTTCAGGAAAAAATGGACTTCTTCTCAACCAATAACCAACATATGCAAGAAACCATGACTAGAACTCAAGAGCACAACAAGACAACCTTCGACAAGAAGAGACGAGGGGAATTGGTACTGGTACCCGGTGATTTGGTGTGGTTATCCATGGTGAACTTGAAGATGGCGTGCCCTTCAAAGAAACTGGGTCCCAAGTTCTTAGGACCTTTTCCAGTTAGAAGGAAGATCAATGAAGTGGCCTACGAATTGAAACTCCCGGATTCTCTAAAGGTCCACCCAGTATTCCATGTGTCCCTGTTGAAACCTTCCGTTCCCAACCCATTTCCTAACCGAAGTACCATCCCTCCTGATCCGGTCTTAGTAGACGGTGAGGAAGAATTTGAAGTGGAGGCTATCCTAAACTTCAGAAGAAGAAGAAACCAGAACCAGTTCTTAATTAAATGGAAGGGGTATGGTCCCGAAGAAAATTCTTGGGAGCCCAAGAACAACATCCACGCTAAGAGTCTGGTTCAATCTTTCAAGAGAGCCCATCCCGAGAAATTAAAGAAGAGAGATTAAGATCTGGTGTGACCCCTCTAACACCTCCATCCCTAATAATGCACAAAAAAAACAGGAAAAATAGCCCTGGGACTTTAGATGAGGTGAGAGAGGTTTAGCCAATGTCCACAGCAAACACTGAGATAAAATCAATTTATTTGTTTCAAAATGTTATGTAACAGAGCGGCAACAACAATGATTGTGAGTTACCCGGCATAGTGGCCAATGTACACAACACAGATGAAAGTAAATATACAAAGATTTATTACAAATGTTGTACATCCATGAGCAACAATAAAGCTTAAAAGTTGCTAGGTCAGTGAATACACATACACAATAAGAAAATAAAAAAGTACATACATGTGGACAAGGAAGTATGTAAACATAATACAGACATCAATAATACCCAGCATATACTGGCATAAAATGCGCATCAATAAAGCCCTATGCATTTCGCAAGACCCTGCTCGCTCTTCAGGGGCGGATGCATGATTGTTGTATCTGCAATGTAAATAGTAAGATCAATCAATGTATGTTGTTGATAAATGGGGGCAGGCGGAATAATTGGCAAGAGAGGTCTGAAACAGACCTCATACTTACCGAAGGTCTGGGATAAATCGCCAAATGCTGGATATCAAAAATGGCAGCCGTGTAGTGCATCCAGCTCGGGAGCTGAGGGGGCGGAACAAACAAAGGCCACAACAGGGGAACATCCGGAGGGTCAGCACGGTCTGGATAGGGGTATTTCTCACTGCAGGTCTCCACTTAGCCCCTAAGAATCATGTCTGGAAAATGTCTGCAAGGATGCACATATATCAGAGGGCATCATAGTTGCAAAATGAGCTTAATGTATAAGGTTCTAAAATGTAATTTGTATATACAAAAGGATGTAAATAAATGAATTAAGCTTACTGGAATATGTTGGTAAGAAGGACTGAAATATGGAATATGGTAAATGCATGAATGCAGACCAACAGACCAACATGGTTATAAAGCTGGTATGGGCAAAAAGACTACAGGGCAATATAGAAATTATATAGATATTACATGTGTATAAAGACAGTGTTTTCCACGCCTATACACTGACGTCTCCCTGACGTTATTGAGGTGTGGGCTGTGTGGGTCATCCTTATTGATGCGCATTTTATGCCAGTATATGCTGGGTATTATTGATGTCTGTATTATGTTTACATACTTCCTTGTCCACATGTATGTACTTTTTTATTTTCTCATTGTGTATGTGTATTCACTGACCTAGCAACTTTTAAGCTTTATTGTTGCTCATGGATGTACAACATTTGTAATAAATCTTTGTATATTTACTTTCATCTGTGTTGTGTACATTGGCCACTATGCCGGGTAACTCACAATCATTGTTGTTGCCGCTCTGTTACATAACATTTTGAAACAAATAAATTGATTTTATCTCAGTGTTTGCTGTGGACATTGGCTAAACCTCTCTCACCTCATCTAAAGTCCCAGGGCTATTTTTCCTGTTTTTTGTGCATCCCGAGAAATTTGCCCGAATAGGCATCCGGAGGTTGACCCTTGGGGGGGCAATGTCTTGAAGATCCTGCCAGTAATCTGCACCCCAGGCTCTTTGGCTCACATCCGCGAGTGCTCGTTCGCCTGTTGGCACCACACAGGCTATTTAAGCCTGTCTGTCACAGACGGTCCCCACTGTCTGCTCTACAGCATTGTGTGCCAAAGAACCTGATCTGAATACTTACCTGTAACAAAGACCCGGCTTGCCTGTGACCTACCTGTTATCTGCCCGCACCTGACCCCGGCCTGTCTGTGACTACTCTTCTGCCTGCTCCTTTGTACCTCTGCTGCCAGCCTGATACCTGACCCGGCCTATTTGACGATCCAGTCTGCACTGATCCAGTCTGCTGAGCTGATCCAGTTTGCTGAGCTGATCCTGTCTGCTAAGCTGTTCCAGTCTGCTGAGCTGATCCAGTCTGCACTGATCCAGTCTTCTGAGCTGATCCAGTTTGCTGAGCTGATCCTGTCTGCTAAACTGTTCCAGTCTGCTGAGCTGATCCAGTCTACACTGATCCAGTCTTCTGAGCTGATCCAGTTTGCTGAGCTGATCCTGTCTGCTAAGCTGTTCCAGTCTGCTGCGCTGATCCAGTCTGCACTGATCCAGTTTGCTGAGCTGATCCAGTCTGCTGAGCTGTTCCAGTCTGCTGAGCTGATCCAGTCTGCTGAGCTGATCCAGTCTGCACTGTCCCAGTTTGCTGAGCTGACCCCGTCTGCTGAGCTGACCCTGTCTGCTGAGCTGTTCCAGTCGGCTGAGCTGATCCAGTCTGCACTGATCCAGTCTGCTGAGCTGACCCAGTCTGTTCATCCAATCCGGTCTGTTGATCCTGCCAGGCACCCGTGCCCCTCCTTACTCCTGTGTCTTCTGTTACCTTACAAGGGAACCGGGAGTGGGAGCCGTAAGGGAGGCCTTCCTCTGCAATTCGGGCTCAAAACCATTAGGTACGTGACACTAAGGCTCTCACTGAAACGCGTCAGCTTCTTTGTTTTGTTTTCACTCTTATGTAGTCAATAAATACGGATTACAGTGTTGCCGGCTCCAGCTTTCTGCACATCCTGTTTTGGTGTGAATGGACACACTGAGCCTGGGTTCCTGTGAGTGGTGGATCCTTCAATTGAATTGGGCTCTCCTTGTAGAGTGTGCTGCTTTCACTAGACCCCCATCTCCTGATAGTACAGAGCCTTGGGGACTCTCTGCACATGCTCAGTTTGGTGTGTATTTTTTTAGAAGTCACAAGACTTCTATATACTGCTGATGAGAAAAGGTATTTAGAGGTTTATATTTACTAAAACTATTGCATTTCCTTGTTCTGTGTACTGTTGAAGACCAGATCTAGTGAATGCAGGGTCCTGGGTTCACTTTAAAGTGATTGTAAAGGCAAAAGGTTTATCTTAATGCATTATATGCATTAAGATAAAAACCCTTCTGTGTGCAGCAGCCTCCCCTCAGCCGCTCTAATACTTACCTGAGCACATCTCTATTTAGCGATGTTGCATGAGAGACTCGGCTGCCCCGGACTCTCCTCCTCATTGGCTGAGACAGAAGCGGAGCGCCATTGGCTTCTGCTGCTATCAATCAAAGTCAGTGAACCGATCATAAGAGAGAGAGGGCAGAGCCTAGCTGGGGCTCCGTGCCTGAATGCACACACAGAGCTGCGGCTCGGCTTAGGTGCCCCCATGGCAAGCTGCTTGCTGTGGGGGCACCCGTCAGGAGGGAGGGGCCAGGAGAGCCGAAGAGGGACTGGAGAAGAGGAGGACCTGGGCTGCTCTGTGCAAAAACACTACATCGAGCAGGTAAGTATAACATGTTTGTTATTTTTAAGAAAAAAAAAAAACGAGACTTTACAATGACTTTAACATTTGTTTCCAACTGTAAGAATAAATTGACAGCTGTCTAGCTCCCATGGTATCTATCTCTCTCTTTGTGTGTGTATATATAGTAGGGTTGCACCAATATTGGTATCGGTGCCGATACTGAGTATTTGCAAGATTACTCATACTCGTACAAATGCTCTGATACCTGAAACCGATACCTTTGTGGTGCAATTTGAGCCCATACAAAATGAATGGGCTAAAATGGTGCTGCAAAGAATCGCATGTGATTTGAACAGGAATGCGTTGCGTTTCCAGCCCGAATTTATTTTGTATGGGCTCAAATCGAATTGAGAAGGTATCGGTACTTGGTATCAGTGAGTACTTGACCAAAAGTAACAGTACTCATACTCCTAGCAGTAAAAAAAATGGCAACCCTAATATATAGCTATATGCAGTACATATTTAAATATAAAATTAGCGTGTGTTCATTGCGTCATCAATAAAGTCTAAACATACAATATACATACATTTTCCCTTTTTTTCTCTGCAGGCCTATAATCATGCTCTCACAAAGGACCCCTACCTAGCTGTTGGATTTTTCCAGAGAAGTTATGTATATTTCAAGCTTGGAAGGTAAATAAACTGAAAGGAGTGCAGTATCCATTAAGATGATATGGTCTAGGCAGCCTTTGCACTCCAGCTATACTGAAACTACAAATACCATCATCCCTCTTCTCCTTGGAGTCATGTCTGTAGCTGTCAGTCTTGCAATGCTTCTTGGGACTCATGCTACAAAAGCTGGAAAGCTGGAGTACTGCAGTTTTTTCCCCAAAGCATACTGGCTGAAGGCAGACCTAGAAAAAGACTGTGCTGGGGGTTAGTGCTAAATGCCGAGCAATGGAAAGGAAGCCGATGCTGGAAGATGTTGAAAGGTGTCACAATAAACTGTGTGCTTTGGGATCACCCAACTCTCACCTTGTCTTCCAGCCAATGAGATACCAAATATACTTTGGGGTTGATTTACTAAAACTGGAGTGCAAAATCTGGTACAGCTGTGCATGGTAGCCACTCAGCTTCTAGCTTGTTCAATTAAGCTTTGACAAAAAAAACTGGAAGCTGATTGGTTTCTATGTAGAGCTGCACCAGATTTTGCACTCTCCAGTTTTAGTAAATAAACCTTTTTACATGGTGCAGTTTCTTTAGCCCATAGAGGCATTGTAAAACATTGCTCTCTTGAGTTGGAAGAATTCTGATGTGTTCTATTATGTGACCAATTCCTTGGCATGGATCATGTAGAATTATGACTGGGAGATCTACTTCTCAGAAACATTCTTGACAAATAAGAAGCCAGGGGTTGACTGTACCCACCAAGCTCCACCCATACTACAAATATCAGTTTAGGGTGAATTCACTTTTTGATTTGTAATTATTTTTTCATACGCATATAAAATATTGCTATGAACCTAGCCCCCCCCCCCCCCCCCCCCCCATTAAACTGGAGAAAATGACTCACTATGAAAAAGTAAAAAAAATGACAACATTGTCAAATAACACACAAAACAAAGCCGTGACCTAAGAGATTTCAAACTATGCATGAGTACCTGACATTGTCCATCCAGAAAAGGTGTACCGTACACCTTATAAAAAACAATAGAGGAAGCATGAATCAATAATACAATGAAACTAAGTGGCTGTAAACAAGCTATGCAGTATGCAGATTAGGATTGCCACTATTCATATGAATATAGCTCTTATTACAGTATATCCAGTATTATTTAGTCTGGTGTGGAAACTCCTGGTTTAACACATAGACATACTCAATTTGCCATTTCACTCTAACAAATCTATAGGGTCTAAATGTTCTTCCACGTGGCTTTTAGGATGTATAAGCAGCTCTACCATTTGACAGCCATAGATCCACCCTGAGGAAGTCCATATTCTAGTGGATTAAATATGTCGGTGGTTTAACCATGTTTAACCATTTTCCCAGAAGATGACTGGAGGACATGACTCCCCAGGCAGCACTCTGCTAACAGTCTGATTCCAGACTACTAGAGTACATTTTGGTCTAAATTAAAGCCTTGTGGTGCTGTGTTCTCCTTTAACTAAAGTATTCCTCCTCCAATGTCTCCCCCCCCCCATCCTACGGCGGCTGGTTGTTAATACAGTTAAGGGGCTGTAACAGACTCTCATCATGAGTGCCCGACTATGCCCGCCTTTTCCAGCCAGCTGCTCCAGTCATAGAAGTCGTACTACAGCTTGTGAATAAAACAGGATCCAAGAATGGAGGAGGTGGATCTTTCCATTATACGCCTGTCCTCCATTAATAGACCCTGTTTTATTCATAGAAGCTGTAGTAAGACTTCTATGAATGAAGCAGCTAGGTGAAAAAGGTGGGCATAGTCAGGCTCTCTTGTTAAGAGCCAGTGACAGCCTCTTGTATTAACCCACGCTGCACTGTAAGATTAAGGTGGAGGGGAGGCAAGGGCATTGGCATAGGAAGATGTAATCTAAAGGAGGACCCAGCAGCCCAAGGGACACATCCTACTGAAGGTAATCAACACCCCTTGTGCTTATTTTGTTTTTTCAGCTACATTTAGTCTTTTATGAAGAAAGGCTATTTATTTAATATGTTTTATAAGTAAGGGAAACCTTTTTTTTAATTCTTGTTTTTTTTCCCTTTTTATAGTAAAAAATTTAATAAAAACAGTGGTTATTAAATACCAACAAAGCTCTGTCTATGATATAAATTTCATCTGGGTACATTATTGCATGGCTGAGTAATTATGAGTCAACATATAATATAACCAAAAAAACGCAATTTATTTTTAGAAAGGAAGGGGTTGTAACATGCTGGTATTGAGGTGGTCAATAATCTGTGGGTTAGGGAACCATTTCTGTCCAGTTACATAGTCAAATCCTTTTATTTCTCCAAATACCAAAATATTCTATGATCTTTCTCCTTGGCAGGTATGAGAAGGCGTTGAGTGACTGCCACCTGGCCCTAACACAACTGAGAAACAACAGTGTTATAGATTACAAGCAGCTTGGACTCCGCCACCTACTCTTTAACTGGGAGGTAGGAATATGTCTTTGTAATGGGTTGCATGTAATCTTTTTTATTTACAATTTCACATCAGTCTTGCGGCTTTCCCCCCAGTGATCGTCACAGTCCTGTTTTATTACAGAAAAAGGTCAGATAAAAAGGAAGTTCAAAATATCTCTTGCCACTTCATAATAATAGCACCGGATGGGGCATAAGTAGCATTGGTTGAGAATGTGTGCTGTAGATGGGTATTGTAGTGACGGGAGAAAGCAGAATGGTTAGTTGGTATATGATTGACTGGAGAAGTCAGGATGGTTGGTTGGTAAAGGGAAAGTTTGTGAAGGGTAATTGATTTGGTTAAAATATGCATTTTAATGGTGATTTGGAGAGATGGTGCATGCTGATTACGATGTAGGGCATTTTAGAGATGTGAATCAGCACCAGAGAAGTCCAGGCGGCATTTGTGTGAAATATGCTGGCCATTTATGAAGAAGAAAATGTTTTCAAGCACAGCAAGTTCCAGTTAGATCTACGTCTGGAGGCTAAAGAATAGTTGTAAGGAGGTCCTTTAAGGAGGTGTTGAGGAATTTAAATGATATCCTGTTACAGTGGGATGCCAATGCTGAACCATAGAGGAATTGTTTGAACTAGATGGACGTGTGTCTTTTTTCAATCAGACTATGTAAGAGTCAGAAGACCAGAAGCATCACCTTCCTAACACATCTGATTGGAAAAAGTGGAAGACTGCAAAAGAAAGTTGTACAGTAGACAAGGCAGGATGGTTAGAACATACAGTGGTCATACATGTAAAAGGGACAGATGCAAAAAATGGTGCTCCACTGAATATGGCTGGAAGTAGGTAAAGGGTCAATGTGTAGGGAGAATGCAGATTTACATGTTAAATGAACGTGAGGAGGTGGGATTACGTGGATATTATCAAAACAAACCATTGTGTCTAATAAAGAGGCAGTTTCAGGTGTAAGTTTTCTATTAATCTTTTCTGTATACAGATCCTTTATAACACAGCGGTTGTCCTTTGCCACATGGGGCAATGGGACTCTGCACATGAGAAGCTCAATGAGGCTGTCAGCTATTTGCCCAGCGAATCCAAAAATGCCTCGCTGGAATCAGCCTTGGACCATGTTCAGGTGAGCAATTTTTTTTACCCATTACTATAATTCACCACAGAAAGTCTTAGAAGGTTTATGTAGAAGATTACGGTGGTGTCATCCACAATATCCAATTCGATTCTGGCTGTTACATTTCCCTAAAGAGAAACCATACTGGTTTTATAAAACACATGATTTCCTACAAACTGCACTATTGGTAACAAATGGATATCGAGAGTTCCCCCTCATATACTACTGACTGTGTTGCAAAAAGAAATAAAAATGTAAATCGACCCTCAAGGATAGCTACAAAATATTGTGAGACATGAATAATTACATTGGTTAGAGCAGATTACAATAGTGTTTTGTGATGGAGAAGTGTCCAGTTTGGAAATGATCACGGACCCCACATTTTTGTTTACATTGAGACTTTGTATCCTCCTTGGCATCCCCATGCTCTATTGTATTGATCTGTACTATTTTACTAGCTGTGCTATGCAGTCATGGGTAAGACTGCTATTAGAGATATAGATAAAGTGAGTGCTCCATTAGAACTTTATTCCACCTTTTTTGGTGTAAATGGCAAACGATTCTCAATCAAATGCGTTTTTTTTAGATATCTGAATTTTATCCAATGAGTTTTAAGAAATTAAAAGTTCTGCTTTGTCAGGGCAACAATAAAAATATTATATAATAACAAATATCAGAACTACAGTGGTATACAAAAAGTGTCAATATTTTGTGTGGCCACCATTATTTTCCAGCACTGCCTCAACCCTCTTGGGCATGGAGTTCACCAGAGCTTCACAGGTTGCCACTGGAGTCCTCTTCCACTCTTCCATGATGACACCACAGAGCTGGTGGATGTTAGAGCCCTTGCACTCCTCCACCTTCCATTTGAGAATGCCCCACAGATGCTCAATAGGATTAAGGTCTGGAAACATGCTTGGCCAGTCCATCACCTTTACCCTCAGCTTCTTTAGCAAGGCAGTGGTAGTCTTGAAAATGTGTTTGGGGTCGTTATCATGTTGGAATACTGCCCTGCGGCCCAGTCTCCAGGGAGGAGATCATGCTCTGCTTCAGTATGTCACAGTACATATTGGCATTCATGATTCCCTCAATAAACTGTAGCTCCCCAGTGCCGGCAGCACTCATGCAGCCCCAGACCATGACACTCCCACCTTCATGCTTGACTGTAGGCAAGACACCCTTGTCTTTGCACTCCTTATCTGGTTGCCGCCACACACGCTTGACACCATCTGAACAAAATAAGTTTATCTTGGTCTCATCAGACCACAGGACATGGTTCCAGTAATCCATGTCCTTAGTCTGCTTGTCTTCAGCAAACTGTTTGTGGGTTTTCTTGTGCATCTTCTTTAGAAGAGGCTTCCTTCTGGGATGAAAGCCAGGCAGACCATTTTTTTGCAGTGTTTTGCACATGGTCTTAGCACTGACAGGCTGGTCCCCCACCCCTTCAACCTCTGCAGCAATACTGGCAGCACTCATACATATATTTCCCAAAGACAACCTCTGGATAGGACGCTGAGCATGTGCACTCAACTTCTTTGGTCGACCATGGGGAGGCCTGTTCGGATTGGAACCTGTCCTGTTAAACCGCTGTATGGTCTTGGCCACCATGCTGCAGCTCAGTTTCAGGGTCTTGGAAATTTTCTTATAGCCTGGGCCATCTTTATAGGGAGCAATTTTTTTTTCAGATCCTCAGAGAGTTCTTTGCCATGAGATCCCATGTTGAACTTCCAGTGACCAGTATGAGAGAGTGAGCGCGATAACACCAAATTTAACACACCTGCTCAATTGTAACACTAACAAGTCACATGACACTGGGGAGGGAAAATGGCTAATTGGGCCTAATTTGGACATTTTCACTTAGGGGTGTACTCACTTTTGTTGCCAGCGGTTTAGACATTAATGGCTGTGTGTTGAGTTGCTTTGAGGGGGCAGAAAATGTACACTGTTATACAAGATGTACACTCACTACTTTACATTGTAGCAAAGTATCATTTCTTCAGTGTTGTCACAAAGATATAATAAAATATTTACAAAAATGTGAGGGGTGTACTCACTTTTGTGAGATACTGTATTATGATATTGCATGATATATTATGATTTTTATTTCACTATTTTTTTATATTCTTTTACCACTATAATTCAGATTTTTTTCTTCCTTTTCATTTTATGTTCAAAGCCCTGAAAAAGGAGTCCAATAATGTCCCAAAACATGTTGGGTAAAAAATGTTGTCTTTGATTGAGAACCATTCTTCTGCCTTTTTCTCCAGAAAAGGTTTGCCCCTTCTGGTTTGGGTGAAGGGAAGCCCCACTGTAAAGCAGGATGGCAGAAAAAGTCTGATCAGCTCCCGATGGTAGTAACCTTAGAGTTACTTATCCTATCGTTGGGAGTTCTGAGCAGGATGTTCCTGTGGATAGCGAGGCAAGTGAACAGGTTTTCTCCTATCACTTAAAGTCTCTTTAAAGCTGAATTCCAGGAATTTAGTGCCTTTGTAAAAAATTAAGGCACACTATGAGGTAAGTCTAGCGAGGTGCATGACTCCTCCTGGGCTTAGCTTTACTATTTTTATCTGATAGCTTTATAGTTCTCCTGGAAGTTCCGGGAGAGCGACGCTGATCCTTCTGAGCTATGCATCTTGAACTGGAGAGTCGCTGCAGCTAATATGTCCCCTTTTCATCCTCCTGTCCAATTACAGAAGCCTTGGTATCATGTGAACACATTCACAAAATACAAAGGCTTCTTTGAATGGGTAGCAGAAGGGAGGGGTGTGCATATCTGCTCTGTGTTCTTCTCTCCTCTCTCACAGCTGTGATTGTCTCAAGTATATTTCCCTGTAAAGCAATAAACCTTTCAATAAACCTTTCAGACATACATAAATAATAGAGATAAGCCCAGGAGGAGTTACGCAGCTCCTTAGACTTCACTTTGTACAAAGTGGCTGAATTAGTGTAATTTAACTTTAAGATTTTACACAAACAGCTTTCTAGGCCAAAGTCCTTTTAATAACCTGATTTTCTCATAGTGCACCTACATATGACCTAACCATGGAATGTGTATTCTTCCACAGAAACGTGTTTTGCTCCAGCCGCTGCACGTACCAGAGAGCGAGCTCTTCAGGCCAAGGAAGCAGGAAGTCGAGCAGCTAAAATCCAAAGATTTCCTGGGGAAACCAAAGGTGATCTAATCTAGTGACAATGGGATGACTCAGTGTCAAATGTCAACATTCACACTTGTGGAAATAACTGGTTGGTTTGGTTCTAAGTGCACATTCCATACAATAATAAACAATGCAGTCACAAATTCAGTGGCTTTGGCAGTTAAAACATTTCTATTACAGTACATGTATATAGTTAGCTATTTACCTGGAAATCATCTTTAACTGTTCGGTATCTAGCAAAAACTGAAATATGAGTTCAGGATTGGCTGACCCTATAACATATCTGATTTGTTTATTGTTTAGGTCATCTCCTCTGTGGTTCCAAATGATCAATACAGCGGATTCGAGCCTCTTCGCCCTCAGGTCAGACTAATCTAAATTAATTTTGTTTAATTGTCCTTAACCACCTCAGTACAGTGCATTTTCACCCCCTTCCTGCCCAAGCCATTTTTCAGCTTTCAGCGCTGTCACATTTTGAATGACAATTGCACGGTCATACAACACTGTAACCAGATGAAATTGTTATCATTTTGTCCCCACAAATAGAGCTTTCTTTTGGTGGTATTTGATTAAATTTTTTGCACTATAAACAAAAGAAGAGGGACAAGTTTAAAAAAATATATATATTTTTAACTTTTTACTATACTAAATATCCCCAAAAAATATATAAAAAAACTTTTTTTTTTCCTCAATTTAGGCCGATATGTATTCTTCTACATATTTTTGGTAAAAAAAATCGCAATAAGCGTATATTGATTGGTTTGCGCAAAAGTTATAGCATCTACAAAATAGAGGATGTATTTATAGCATTTTTATTTTTTTTATTTTTTTTACTAGTAATGGCGGCGATCTGCGATTTTTATCGTGACTGCGATATTGCGGCGGACATATCGGACACTTTTGACACATTTTTGGGACCATTCACATTTATACAGCGATCCGTGCTATAAAAATGCACTGATTACTGTATAAATGTGACTGGCAGGGAAGGGGTTAACCACTAGGGGCGCTGAAGGGGTTATGTTCCCTGAGAGTGATTCTTACTGTGGGGGGAGGGGACTCACAAGGGGAGGAGACCGATCGGTGTTTCTCTGTACTGAGAACACACCATTGGCTCCTCTCCTTTGACAGGACCATGGATCTGTGTGTTTACACACACAGATCCACGTTTCCACTGTGTTACAGGGCAATCGCGGGTGCCCGGCGGACATCGCGGCCGCTGGGCATGCGCATCGGGTGCCCAGTGACAGTGATCGGGTGCCCCTGGAGGGCTGGGAAGCGGAGGACGTCATATGACGCTCTCCCACCCTGAGAGCTGCGTCGCCTGGCCGTCAATTGACAGCCGGCGGTCGCATAGCAGTTAAAGTGGAACTTTGGTCCGAAAATTAAGTCCTACTAGATCACTTCAGGCTGGCCCCTTTTCCAAGTATAGATATGTAAAACATTAAAAATAAGTGTCTATACTGTTTAAAATCCAGTAATCCAGCTTTGCACATGCTCAGTTGCTCTCTATTTTTAGACACTGACACATTTGTTGAAGCCAATCTGCTGACAGCTTTAAAGTGGAAGTAACCCCCCCTATCGTTTTCAGCCAAGGAAGCTGCCATCTTTGCCTCTGTTTAATCTTCAACTGCCATGGTGCTGCACATCTGATCCGTTATGACACCAGCCATTGGATGGTTTGACTGTTTGGTTGAGAGCACAGCCAATGAATAAACTGTTAAATCGATGGGTTTACTTCCGCTTTAAAGCAGAACTTTACTCATAACCAGTAAGGAACATACATTCCACAAACATAATTACCGTATATACTCGAGTATAAGCCAACCCGAATATACCGTAAGCCGAGGCACCTAATTTTACTACAAAAAAATGGGAAAAATGATTGACTCGAGTATAAGCCTAGGGTAAGAAATGCGCAGCTACTGTAAGTGGAAAAGAGGGTCAACAATGCCCATTTGCATTCCTCACTGTGCCCATTTGCAGCCATAGGTCCTCCTAACTTCAAACTTGGTAGTTAAGGGTTCCTAGACGCCCCCTAGCTGCAGCCAAATTTGGGGTCTCTCTACCCAAAGGGTCCCGAAATTACATTGTTGCAGATAGACATAGTTGACCGAATTTGGGGCCCCGTATCTCGGGGCCACTTGGTGCTAGGAACCCTAAATTTGGTGTGCAAACCCAATGGAATTAGCACTACAAAATATACAAAGATGGTGTTCCTAGCACTAAGTGGCCCCCAAGATATGGGGCCCCAAATTCAGTTCGTAAAATATCAAGCACTTTTCTGCAGCAGAGAATGACATTTTCCGAACCGACTTTGGGGCCCCGTATCTTGGGCCACTTGGTTCTAGGAACCCCATCTCTCAAATGCTTTGCTCAAATTTGGGGGTCCTAGCACCAAGTGGCCCCAAGATACAGGGCCCCAAATTCGGGTCCGAAAATGTTATTCTCTGCTGCAGATAACTCCTGACAAGTTCTCCAACAACTGAAATAAAAGTTTTGTGTTGGGTAGGATGCTATAAATAGATTAACATAAAACTGAACTATTCAATGAACAGAACTGAAAGTCTCTACCTATGAGGAGAGGGGGTGTGTGCCTTTCCTCCAATCAGCTGTCTTGGCTGTATGACCAAACCTCACTGCAGTGCTGAATGATCTGAACTTTCTAAAGAATATATAAAGAGCCTTCTGATTCCTACTGTATTAACCCCTTCAATACCGCGTCATAGTTATATGACGCCCACAAGGTGGATCTACCATCCTGGGTGGGCGTCATATGACGTCCTCGCATTCCCGGCCGCCTGGGGCGTGCACGCGCGCCCGCGGCATCGCTCGGGACCCGGTGCGAGTGCCCGGCGGCCGCGATGTCCGCCGGGCACCCGCGATTGCCCGTTAAAACAACGGGACCGGGCGGGACCGTGGAGCTGTGTGTGTAAACACACAGCTCCACGTCCTGTCAGCGGCGAGGAGACCGATCATGTGATCCCAGTACGGAGGAACACATGATCGGTCTTCTCCCCTTGAGTCCCCTCCCCCCACAGTTAGAATCACTCCTATTAGGGAATACATTAACCCCTGCAGCGCCCCCTAGTGTTAACCCCTTCCCTGCCAGTCACATTTACACAGTAATCATTGCAATTTTATAGCAACGATCGCTGTGTAAATGTGAATGGTCCCAAAAATGTGACAAAAGTGTCCGAAGTGTCCGCCGCAATGTCGCAGTCACGAAAAAAAAAATCGCAGATCGCCGCCATTACTAGTAAAAAAAATAAAAATAAATTCAATAAATCTATCCCCTATTTTGTAGACGCTATAACTTTTGCGCAAACCGATCAATATACGCTTATTGCGATTTTTTTTACCAAAAATATGTACAAGAATACGTATCAGCCTAAACTGAGGAAAAAAAAAGAATTTTTTTAAAAAAATGGGATATTTATTATAGCAAAAAGTAAAAAATATTGTGTTTTTTTTCAAAATTGTCGCTCTTCTTTTGTTTATAGCGCAAAAAATAAAAAACCGCAGAGGTGATCAAATACCAGCAAAAGAAAGCTCTATTTGTGGGAAAAAAAGGACGTCAATTTTGTTTGGGTGTAACGTCGCACGACCGCGCAATTGTTAGTTAAAGCGACGCGGTGCCGAATCGCAAAAAGTGCTCTGGTAAGGAAGGGTGTTTAAAAGCCCTGTATTGAAGTGGTTAAAGTGTACAGTAAAACCTTGGTTTGAGAGCATTTTGCAAGACAAGCAACATTTTTTAAAAACATTTTTACTTGATATACCATTGATGTCTTGATATTCAAGTAACGTCATGTCACAACTGGGTATAAAAGAGCTAAGTGTAGCAATATGGTTACATTTAACCTCTTGCTGACCAGCCGCCATCCGATGTCGCCAAGTGTTCGATGTGTCCGCCATAATGTCGCAGTCTTGATAAAAAAACGCAGATCGCCGCCATTACTAGTAAAAAAAAAATGATAATAATAAAAATGCCATAAATCTATCCCCTATTTTGTAGACGCTATAACTTTTGCGCAAACCAATCAATATACGCTTATTTCAATTTTTATTACCAAAAATATGTAGAAGAATACATATTGGCCTAAACTGACAAAAAAATTAGCTTTTTAAAAAAAAAATTGGGGCTATTATAGAAAAAAGTACAAAAGATTGTGTTTTTTTTTCAAAATTGTCGCTCTTTTTTTGTTTACAGCGCAAAAAATAAAAACTTACTACCTTCATTAAGGCCCCTTTCACACTGGGGCGGTTTTCAGGCGGTACAGCGCTAAAAATAGCGCCTGTATACCGCCTGAAAAACCCGGCCCCATTCACTCCAGTGTGAAAGCCGGCGGGCTTTCACACTGGAGCGGTGCGCTAGCAGGACCGCAACAAAAGTCCTGCTAGCAGCATCTTTGGAGCGGTGAAGGAGCAGTGTATTTACCGCTCCTATACCGCTCCTTCCCATTGAAATCAATGGGAAACCGCGGGGTTTTTAACCCTTTTGCGGCTGCTAGCGGGGGTTAAAACCACCCCGCTAGCGGCCGCATACCGCGGGTAAAACGATGGTAAAGCAGCGCTAAATATAGCGCTGCTTTACCGTCGCCGCTCCCGCACCGCCCCAGTGTGAAAGGGGCCTAAATGTAACCATATTGCTACACTTAGAGGTGCCTCTCTTATTTTTTATACTCTGTAGCTTCTGCTGGATTTTGCATCTAATCCCCTTGTGGAAGCTGCCATTTGTGGATGGACATTATATGGTTACACAACCTGGTCACATTGCTATAATCTTTTTATACCGAAGTACTTATGAATAAATGGTTGTGGAACGAATCAATTCCATTATTTCTAAGGAAATTCGCTTTGGTATACAAGTACTTTGGATTACAAGCATGTTTCCCGGAAGGAATTATGCTCGCAATCCTAGGTTTTACTGTATTTGTACTGTCTACTGTTGTAAAGCGATGCATACTGTTGGCGCTATATAAATCCTGTAGAATAATAGTAAAGAGGAAGACAGCAGATATGCATGTACAACTTATGTAGGGAGATTTGTTTCATCCCTGTGTATCATCTGAGACTGTTCACTTCACTGGGTATATGTAAGGGTTTACATCCACTTTAACCAAACTATCAAAACCATCCAATGGCTGTTGTCATAACTGATCACATGTGCAGCACCATGGCAGTTGCAGATCAAACAGAAGCAGCTTCATTGGCTGTAAAGGACTGTAAAGGATAGGAGGGTTTTTTCATCATAGTGTAAACCAGTGTTTCTCAACTCCAGTCCTCAAGGCGCCCCAACAGGTCATGTTTTCAGGATTTCCCTGAAATGAAATGGCTGTGGAAATTACTAAGGCAGTGGAACTGATCAAATCACCTGTGCAAAATAATAGAAAGCCTGAAAACATGACCTGTTGGGACGCCTTGAGGACTGGAGTTGAGAAACACTGGTGTAAACTGATGTACAAGATTTTTTTGGGCGAATATAGGGAATTATTTATGTTGGAATTCCAGTTAAAACATATTTTTTGTTTTAAACAGAGTCTGAAAGGGTTGGAACCTCTGTCAGGTTTTTCTTAGCATATTGTTTTTATCAGATTTTAAAGTGGCAGTAAAGGCAAACATTGTATTTTTTTTACTTCTTAGGAACAAGTCATGTTTTTCTAGGCACCACATTGCACTTTCATTGCACTAGTTATTTATTATTCACATATGGAGTTTTGTTTTTAAGATCTACTATTTATTGAATTATTTTAAGGTTGATTAAGCGCACCAATAGTTTAAAGACTGTACACTATATTTCATGCATTTTAAAGTGTGGGAGCACTTCAGTATTGGTTGCAGCTAAATCATTTGATCATCTTAAATATTTATTTGGGGTTTTTTGGATTTGAATACACATATCAGCGCTTTAGTATTATCTCATCACTAAAATTTAAGTATGGCAACCTTTATGTAGTTACATTTTCCAAATTGTAAGTATACCTGTGGGATCCCTGTGGAAGCTGGAAATCACTGTATTGGGCACCACTCCTACAGTGATCTCCACAAGCTTCTGGGTCCAATGTAGAGAAGTTGCCCTGCTGCATTGTGAACACAGGAGGTCATTCACTTGGCACCGATGCCTTTCAGAGAGCACTTTGAGTTTTTCTCAAAAACGATGAATTGGAGATTGTGACATTATCACCCTGCCTTTTCATCTCATCCAATCAGAGAATGCTTTGCAGTGATTTACAGCTTCCATAGGGATCCTATTGGTATGGTGCATACCTATGTTGGTTCAAGTTGGACCAATATAACCGTAAAAATTGCCATACAGAAACATCAGCTTTAAACAGATAATACTTTTTTCTGTGCATATACTTTTTGTAGATTGGCAATGTCATACTGTACAACATAGTGAGTAGAAGAACAGTTATTAGAACTAATAACCAAATGAACCAATAAATACCAGACAGTAATGTTTTTTTTTAAATCCTATATGCTGACCATACCATCTGTTGCATCCTGTTTATTGGCATGTTTTTTTTCCATCTAATGGTATTTAAGCCATCTGACTGGTTGTGCTTTCTGTTTCTTCACCATTGTGGGCGCTTATGTAGATTTTCTTTTACTGACTTTCAGATTGTATGTCCTTCCTCTACCTCTTGGTCTCCATTAAAAAAAATCTCAAGTCTGCCCTGGTTACTTTTTAGTTTTTCCATAGAGTACTAAGTTGTATAACGGAACAAACCTATGATTTTCTTTAATTGTTTTTTGGAATAGTTTGACCACTAAGATCAGGTTTTAAATAATCAAGTGGTGAGTAATGCCGCGTACACACGGCCGGACTTTAGGACAAACTAGGTCCGACGGTCTTCCCCACGGACTTTCGGCGGAGTTCCAACGAACTTTCCGAACAAATGGACTTGGCCACACACAAATGGACTAAGTCCGTTCGAAAGTCCGTTAGTTTTGAACGTGGTGACGTAAACGGGACTAAAAAAGGAAGTTCAATAGCCAGTAGCCAATAGCTGCCCTTGCGTCGCATTTGGTCCATCGGACCAGCACACAGACGAATGGTTTTCCCAATTTTAGTCCGTCAGAATTGAGTCCGTCGGATAGATTTGAAACATGTTCTATTTCTAGGTCCGCCGGATTTTTTCCCTGGAAAACGAACGGATTAGCCCACACACGATCGGATTGTCCAACAGACTAATCCCGTCAGACCTAGTTTGCCGGAAATCCGGTCGTGTGTACGCAGCATTAGTCTTTGAGGGAGATTTACTGAAACTGGTGCACACAGAATTTGGTGGTGCAGATAACCAATCAGTTTCTAGGTTTTATTTTCAGCTGATGTTAGAAGCTGATTGGTTACTATGCGCAGCTGCACCAGATTCTGTGTGCACCAGTTTTAGTAAACCTCCTCCTATGTGTTGGATCGTGTTTGATTTGTCTAATAGCATGGCCTGTGTAGCAGCGATTCTCTGACTTTTTTTTTTTTTTTTAATCTGTGACACCATTGAGTGGATTTTTTTCACTTAATGTGTAGACTCTGGGACAGGAAGTGAGCATAATCAATCTAATTGGGACACGGATAGCAATAACATTTTTTGTTTTGAATTGCATAGACAAAAGTTCATTCCTTTGTAAATTTATTGTTGCTTTATTCCCTTTGGGCAGATTCCTCTTACTTCCTGTGTGCACACAGTTATGGGAAGTAATGTAAACTTGTTCCAGCAGGGATACAAACATGAAAAACTCAAATTATCTGGGCTGGAGTTACACTTTAAAAGTATCACCAGTATCTCTGGACTGTTTATTGTAATATAGTCTATAACTTTGTTTTTCCCCCTTACAGAAGCCTGGATTTTATGAGCCTTGTCAAGAAGCCATTCAGTGAGTTCTTGTTTAGTTCTTGCAATTTGGGGCTAGTTATCATTGTCCAATACAAACCATAGGAATCCCACTAGAAAGGGCTCTATCAAGGCCCTGGCTATTCCAGGTCCATTGTCAATACCTGTTGAGTGTGAATGCACTGGGTCTGGGTGACAAATATTATGGGGCCTATTTAATGTTTTCAGCAAAAATGTGTGAATTTTTCACATAAAATTCAATTCTTTTTCACATAAAATTAAATTAAGAAACATTGATACATAGACCCTTCTTTGCCTCCAGTTATATAACTACATAACATGACTATGTTATAGCAGCAATCCGGGAGAACGCAGTCCCGGCACCTCCATCACTGAATATATGCAAGGGGTGCTGGGGTGTCCTGAAGGGTCTACTGATACTGGTTGCTGGGGATCTATTGTAGCTGGAGGGGATCAATTTTTGCACAGGGGGTCTATAGTTGCTAGGGAAGTCTATTGTTACTTGTGGGGCATCTATTGTTGCTGGGGGTGGGTCTTAGGTTGCTAGGGGGTGAGTTGTTCCTGGGAGAGATTGACGGTTGAGGGAATGGTCTATCGTTGCTGGCTGTGGAGAGATCTGTTGTTGCTGCCGGAGGTCAATTGTTGTTGTTGGTGGGGGAGGGGGGATATATTGTTGCTGGAGATTTTATTATTGTTGCTGGCTGCAGGGGATCTATTTTACTGCTTTTCTTGTTAACATACAAATTATTTGGTACCATAAAATGATACTTGGTTCTGTATTCTCTATAAAGTACTGGGAGGTGGGCAGGTGGTGGGACCAAGGAATGATCCTTGGAGGTGGGTAGGGGCGGAGAAGGGAGGAAGTTTGTGCAACTATTCTTTGAGAAAAAAAACCCTGCATAATAATGTACATGTAAAAACATTTTTTTTTTTAACTCATCAAATTGGCACAATAAGTAAATAAACCCCATTGTGTACTTAAAAGTGGGGTATGCCTGTATACACTTATTGCCTCTTCTATCACCTCTGACATCACTTTAAATTGTCCTATTTTATATCTGCAAAGCAGAACACAAAACAAGGAAAAATTGGATTTTATAGGTGCAACCTCTAAGGAAACAACATATCACATTCAAATACTCATAAAAGTGTTTATGGACATATTATGCCTATTCTATAATACATATTATCAGGGCTTTTTTTCAGCAGGGACATGGGCGGATGCAGTTCCAGCACCTCCAGCAATGAATGTATGCAAGTAGTGCCGGGGTGTGCTGGAGGGTCTATTGATGCTTGCTGCTTGGGGATCTATTGCCACTGGGGATCTATTTTTGTGTGGAGGTCTATTGTTGCTAGTCTTATGTTTCGGGGGGGGGGGGGGGGTTGTTGCTGGGAGGGATCTACTGTTGAGGGAGAGGTCTTTTGTTGCTGCCTCCTGGAGGGTCTATTGATGCAGTCTGCTTGGACATCTGTTGCTGCTGGGGGTCTATTGTTGCTGGGGTGGTATTTTGTTGTGGGGCTATATTTTTTCTGGGGTGAGGTCTATCATTGCTGGGGGGGGGGGGGGAGTCTACTGTTGCTGGGGTAAGGTCTATTGATGCTCATTGCAGGGGATCTATTTTACTGTCTTTCTTTGTTATCAAATTTCCACCAAATCACTTAGTAGCAAAAATGATAATTGGTTCTGTATTCTCTAAAATGGGCGGTACTGGGAGGTCGGTGGGAGGTGGAACCAAGGAACGGAGCTTAGGGGTGGGTAGGGAGCCGGAACGAAGGGTGAAGGTCACAGGTATAGAATACCTCCGATTGTTTGCCCGAAAATGTTCAAGACATTTCAATACACTTAATTAAAACAAATATCAATACAGTATAACAGCAGCAATCATTAATATTCCATTTGAGCAAGATCAAGACTCAACGGGTTTAGCAACTACTTTCTTTAGGAGTCCAGAGGTAGTGTTAAATATTTATTTGAATTACATATTATTCAACAGTACCTCTCGATGAAGCTAGTTGTGAAACATGTCAAGCAGCTTATGGTATATTTTTTTGGGGGAGGGCTGCAATACGTACGACCCCCTCCACCCCCGGCGGCCAGTTGGGTCTCCCGCAACCCTCCCGGTCAGTTGATTGGTCCCTGCACTTACCCCATCTAGGTCGCGGGCTTCCTCCAAGCGGCGGCTTCCCCTACATCTCCTCCCTCCTCGGCGGCCAATAGGATCACTTATCTTGGCCATTGGGGTCTCAGGATCTGCTTCTTGAGCTGGGATTGGCTGGGAGGAGAATCGGGAAGACAACAGCAAATATTAATTCGTAATTGTCACACAACTGGGTGGGCTCAGGGTGTAGTGCTCTGCGCTCCGAGCCCACCCTTTTTTGAAGCCAATTAGAGCCTCAGACTCTAATCACGTGCTTCTAAAAAAAAAAAAAAAAAAACCCCATTGGAATCCATGCGTCCAGGGCTTGCATGTAAATTAGGGGCCGGGTGCATGGATTAGGGGGAGGCGTCCCAGCGCCTTGTATGGACGGGCCGCCGCTGGTGACAAGTCTTGATCTTGCCTGAATGTAATTTTAATTTTTTAATTTTAGTTTTTTTGCAAAAAAAATATTACATTTAATTTTTTTCTTTTTTTAATGCATTTTAGTGTAAATGTTAGATCTGTGGTCTTTTTGACTCCGGATTTCACATTTCAGAGGTCCTGTCATGCTTTTTTTTTCTATTACAAGAGATGTTTACATTCCTTGTAATAGGAATAAAAGTGACCCAAATTTTTTTTTTTTTAAAGTACAGTGTAAAAATAAAAAATAAAAAGTAAGATAAATAAGAAAAAAAAAAGTTTAAAGCCCCCTGTTCCGCCGAGCTCGCAGGCAGAAGTGAACGCATACGTAAGTCACGCCCGCATATAAAAACGGTGTTCAAATTACACATGTGAGGTATCACTGCGATCGTTAGAGTGAGAGCAATAATTCTAGCACTAGACCTCTTCTGTAACTCTAAACATGTAACCTGTAAAAAATTTTAAACGTTGCCTATGGAGATTCTTAAGGGTCAAAGTTTGTCTCCATTCCACGGGCGGGCGCAATTTTGAAGCATGACATGTAATCGTATCAATTTATTCGACATAACATTATCTTTCATAATATAAAAAAATTGGGCTAACTTTACTGTTGTCTTATTTTTTAAGTCAAAAAAGTGTACTTTTTACCCAAACAATTGCGCTTGTAAGACCGCTGCGCAAATACATGACAGAAAGTATTGCGACCACCATTTTATTCTCTAGGGTGTCTGAAAAAGAAAATATAATGTTTGGGGGTTGTAAGTAATTTTCTAGCAAAAAAAAAATTATTTTAACTTGTAAACAACAGGTGTCAAAAAGAGGCTTTCCTATTACTGTGCTTAGGGACTCAGCAAACTTCTAGAACGCTGAATTAATTAACATTCTGTAACCCCAACAGAGGCCGTGAGGCTGGATATCATCGTGTTTTAGTCCATTATTACCCAGAAAATTCCGGGGAGGTGACTGTGAAGGCCAACAGCATTGTGTACATCCTGAATAAAGATGGGGACTGGGCTACTGCTATCCATGACGGTCAAGTAAGTAAAAAAATATATATAATGGGATATAATGCTGACACAAGACCAGTATGGACCCAGAATTAGATTTATTTTTTCATGTTGTTTGCATGTATGCTAAGTAATGAGTAAGTGTAACCCTTACGCGTGTTACCTCTCTCTGAGATCACAGTACTTCCCCGGAGGGCATAGCTCCCAACTGTCCCTGATTTGGAGCAATAGCCCCCTGTCCCTCTTCCCCCTCATTTGTCCCTCATTTTGGTCTGATCTATATAGTTGTATATAAAATGCACTTTTTATCTTTCAAAAAGTGTTTCCCAGTTCTAAACATTTCATCAAAATTCTAAATTGCTGCATTTGTAAATTTTAAAAGCCAATATAAAGGAATAGTATTGGTAAAAAAAAGTCCTTGTGGATTTAATTAACCTTTTTTTTTGGTTAATTCTCCTTTAAGGGGGTGTGCCAGGTGGTATGTTTTAGGCCTACATACCATTGCAAGTAGAGGTCCCTTATTCCCATCTCAAAATGTTGGGAGGTATGCCTGAGAGTGCTTTAATCTCCTTTTCTAAACGGACAGAACCATCTTTATTTAGGCATCATCCAAAGTCCGCATCAACTTCCTGGACTGAGATGATTCAGAGGTCACTGAAGCATGTAAATCCTGGTGCCTGTGCAGTTTTTGGCTGCGTTTTTAAATTTCTGGTACAGATCCACCTCCTCCTGCAGTCTCTCACCTTGTTAGTTGCTGCACATTTACAGTGAGTGATCACTGGGGGGGCGACTGAGGAAATGCTTCTTGGTGGCCGCAGCAGGCGTTTGTCATCGTCTTATCCTGGGCAAGCAATTGATTGAAGCTAGAGAAGTTTCAGTAAGAGAAGGTTCAGCAGCATGTATATATCTTCATCATTTTTTGTTGTGTCTTACAGAAAATACTCATTCCCACCAATTTTCTGGAACCAATAAATGCTCCTAAAGCTGATATGACGGTAATTAATTCACAGTTTTATTTGACGTGCACAGTTCTAACATAGATGAATATTGCAGAATACAAGTGTATTAAAAGATAAGTCCACCCAAACAAAATTTGAGTACAAAACACAAACCATACACCGCTCAGGCCATCGAGGTGCAATGTCTCTCCAGGTGCTGGCCCCGGCTCACCACCGTTTTCTGAAGTATGTAGAAAGAAGAAAGTGGCCACACACTGGAACGAGATGTGAGCTTGAAAGAAATCTTTATTGTCGCATGCCAGACAGACAATACAGGACCAAGGTTAACGTTTCACACAGATATACCGTGCTTGCTCAACATTGGTATGACTTCAGCATCGGTAATTTATAGGGTACACCCTTATCGATCCGCACCCAAAACAACCTATGTCAAATTAACAGCTGAACAATCACAGACATATGGGTTAAAAGCATTTCATAATCTAAATATTGAAAGAACACATAGAGAATTATGGATGCTGTACACCCCAATAGAGTAACAAGAAAAATTGGAAAACCATGGTTTTTTAGCAGCAAAAAAGAATATATAAATATTAATATAAAAAAGGTTTTATTGTACAAATATTTAAAATCAAACAAAGATTTCTTAAAATATGAGCTCTGGTTACAAACATCCTCAGTTTGGCCCATTGGCCATAGCGACAATAATACAGGCATGTACACAGAATGAACGTATTGATCCTGGCCTAAAAAATGCCTCAACGCGTTTCGACCAAAAAAGCCATAGTCTTCTTCAGGGGGACTGTATTGTCTATATTCAAAAACATATCATTTAGATATCAAGGCAAATGTCATCAGTGAGTCCGTATGGACCCATGCCATATATAAATACCTCCAACAGATGGAAGACAGAGTTTGAAAACCAGAGAATAAAAGAACGTTAAAGAACCAGGTCTTAGTGAAGGACCCAGTAAAATTTTGTTTATATAGAAATTTTCAAAAAACAAAGTTTGCAACGCTTAAAATTTTGCAATTAAAACACAGTAAAAACAAATAAAAATCCAAATTTAATTAAAATATGACTACAACTTATAGACTAGACTCCAGGCAAATATTAAGAAAATAGGCTATAATAAAGCTATGATTTTCAATAACAAAAAACTGTTAAGGTGCATTGCTAGGCAAAACCTTTTTTAAGTATTGGATAGAGCAAGGAAGGGTTAAACAATTTTTTTTTATTGTTGTCCGCATTGAGAGATCCACCCCCTCTGTGTGTATGGATGACCATTGTCATCTAGAAAGAAAGTGAGGGGAAATTCAAAATGTTCGAGTTGGCCCTATAACAAAAGGTAGAAAAAAAATCTCCCAATGGGGACACCTTTTTCAAGGGACAATAGTCTAAGGGGAAGTCCCCCACTTTGAGAGATTTCCACTAAAGCTGGCCATACACTTTTCAAATTTTGGCCAGTTCCTGAGTAACCAAACAAAATTTGCTTAGACCCCTTTCACACTGCTAGCGCGGCTTCGTTAGCGGTAAAGCGCCGCTAAAACTAGCTGTTATAACGGTGCTTTTAGGCCGCTAGCAGGGCGCTTCTACCCTGCTAGCGGCCCGAAGAAAGTGTTAAAACCGCCCGCAAAGCGGCGCTGCCAAATCGCTTTGCAGGCGCTTCGGCATCGCTGCCCATTGATTTCAATGGCAGGGGCGGTTTAGGAGTGATGTAGGACTTTTTTTTCGGTCCTGCAAGCACACCACCCCAGTGTGAAAGCACTCTGGCTTTCACACTGGGCAGGCTTGAGACGCTTTTCTGGCGCTATTTGTAGCGCTAAAACATCTTAGTGGGTGACCCTGTCAGCTGCCTCTCACCAAACAATCCTCAGATGAAAAATCAAAGAATCTGGCCAGAAAATTGTTGTCTGAAAAGTGCGCCATTCCAATCAGATGCAGCCACTGTTTGTATATTTTCACAGCTGGCATGGCACAGCAAGAGATTCATTCATTAGTGCTGTACACTGTTTTTATTTATTTACATTCAGCATGCAATGTATGGCCAACTTACCTTCCTGTTGCATCTATGGGACAGGAAGTAAAAGGAAATTTCTCTAATGGCACATATATACAGCCAAAAAATAACCTGTAAGGGTTTTTAAGCCTTCCCTCTCTATCCAAAACTGACATTAACACTAAACAATATGTTTCAAGATGGCATTTAAGAATTTAGACTCTAGTCATAATAATCAAATGGTTCTTTTTACAACACTAATGCCCCGTACACACGGTCGGATTTTCCGACGGAAAATGTCCTATTGGACCATTTTGTCGGAAATTCCGACCGTGTGTGGGCTGCATCGGACTTTTTCCGTCGGAATTTTGAGATCCTGCTCTCAAATTTTCCGACAACAAAGTCCTATCGGACTTTTTCCGATCGTGTGTAGCGAATTCCAACGGACAAAGTGCCACGCATGCTCAGATCACATTACAAGACCAAAGCTATTGGCTACTAGCCTCTACGTAGTCCCGTTGTACGCAACGAACGTCACTACGTTCAGGATGATCAGATTTTCCGACAACTTTGTCCGACCGTGTGTATGCAACACCAGTGTCGGACAAAATCCGTCGGAAAAAATCAGACTGATTTTATGGTCGGAATTTCCAACCGTGTGTACGGGGCATAAAACTAATCATATGATTTTAGTAAGCGGGCCTCACAACGTAGCACTACTTTCAGCTAGTGCACTGGAATAGCCAAATCTCTAATGCCGCGTACACACGATCGGAATTCTCATCGGAAAAGCCTTGGATGGTTTTTCCAAAGAAATTCCGCTGAAGCTTGTGTTGCCTACACACGGTCACACCAAATTCCGACCGTTAAGAATGCAGTGACGTACAACACTGCGACGAGCCGCGAAAATGAAGTTCAATGCTTCCGAGCATGCGTCGGAATTTTGCGTGTCGGAATTACCACAGATGATCGGAATTTCTGATAGAAACTCTTTCCGTCGGAAAAATTGAGAACATGCTCGCAATCTTTTGCTGGCCGAAATTCCGCAAGCAAAAGTCTGATGGAGCATACACACGGTCGCATTTTCCGACGAAAAGCTCTCATCAGTCTTTAGCTGGCTGAAATTCCGACAGTGTGTACGCGGCATTATAGTTGCAGAACAAAGGTTTGTTCATAAGGATCAATAATAAAGTTTGGTGACCTAGGAACACCTTTTACTTATCTTGTATATTAGGAAAGGTATTCCAAAACACACTTTCTGCAGGCCTCTTGTCCCATGCATGAAGCTTGATTTATCAAAGTATCAGTTCCAAGATGTTATTCACAGCAACCAATTAAATTCAAACATGACTTGTATGGTTGGATCTAGCTGGTGAAACATTAAGCAGAGAGAGCTTAGACTTCGAGAAGCAGACCCAATCTCTACACATGGGGTATTTTTTGGAATCAGGCAGCAATGGATAAAATTATTTTGGTAAAGTTACAGTTGTTAACTTATGCACGTTTGTAGAGTTTGCCATATTGTATTAACGATTCACCAGTTGATTTCATAATTTTTCTTATTTCGATAGAAAGTGAATAATGGAATCCCTCTGCCACCCACAAAGATGCCCCCAACTCGGCCTAATGTCAAGCCAAACGGTAAGCTGTGAAACTTGTAATTTATTTTTCTGCTGTGTTATGGCTACCCCCCTGACTTAAACTATATCCGTTTTCTCCAGGTAATCCATCACTAGATCTGGATGTACCAAAGAGACCTGCCCATGACCTACCAGAACAAAAAGAGGTACTAAGTTATTGTCAGAAGCTGGTACTGTAACTATATATATATATATATATATATATATATATATATATATATATGGGCAGCACATTGGCTAAGTGGGTAATGCTTCTGCCTAGCAGCTCTAAAGTTGTTGGTTTGAATACAAAACACAACACTACCTGTCTGGAGTTTGCTTGTCCTCTCTGTGCCTGTGTGGGTTTCCTCCGGGTACTCCGGTTTACTCCCATAATCCAAAGACATGCTGGTAGGTTAATTGGCTCCTGTCTAAATTGGCCCTAGTATGTGTATGTATGAATGTGAGTTAGGTACCTTCGATTGTAAGCTCCTTGAGGGCAGGGACTGATCTGAATGTACAATATATATGTAAAGAGCTGCATAAATTTGATATTGCTATATAAGTACCAATAATCAATAAATACAAGAACCTCTGTAAAAACAGCTTTATCCTATTAGGGGATGAGATTCTCAAACCTTATGCTGTATATACATATTAAAGAAAGGCTAAACCTTATTTCTAAAATATGTTCTAAATCATCATTAATGGGCAGAGATTAGCTCCAGAATCTTACAAAGTGTTTGTACACTGTACATCAGGAACGTAGGTTGTAATATATTGCTAATTGTCAATTGTACCTCTTAGCCCCCGTACACACGGTCGGAAATTCTGACCACAAAATCCATCTGATTTTTGCCGACAGATTTTGTCCGACACTGGTGTTGCATACACACGGTCGGACAAAGTTGTCGGAAAATCCGATCATTCTGAACGTGGTGACGTTCGTTCCGTATGACAGAACTACGTAGACGCTAGTAGCCAATAGCTTTGGTCTCATAATTTGATCTGAGCATGCGTGGCAATTTGTTCGTCGGAAATTCTCTACACACGATCGGAAAAAGTCAGATCGGATTTTGTTGTCGGAAAATTTGAGAGCAAGATCCGACGGAAAAAGTCAGATGGAGCCCACACACGGGCGGATTTTCCGACAACATGGTCCGATCGGACATTTTCTGTTGGAATTTCCGACCGTGTGTACGGGGGCTTAGGCCCCTTTCACACTTGTGCGACTTCAAAGTCGTGAGATTTTACTGTGATTTTGCCGCTATTTCAAGGAATGCCTGTGTAAGTGCCATCAAAATCGGACCAAAGTAGTGCAGGGACTACTTTGAAGTCGGAACGACTTGAAGTCATACTAATATGAATGGCTGTCATTGGAAATCATGGGGAACGACTTGTCATGCTACTTTGCAGTCCCAAATCGTGGGACAAGTCGTATAAGTGTGAAAGGGGCCTTAAAGTATCAGTCTTACCAAAAGTGATACTTTAGCTGTTGGTGGAGTCTGGTGGGCTCATTCAGCCCCTGTTTTTTTTTTTATATGCTTTGGATGCTCCAGCAACCAAATCACCTTGTCATAGTTAATGAGTTTGTTCCTCGCAACCTGGAAGTTTTGGGGGTTCCCACTATAACGTTTGTGTTTTAATGACCACATTATGGGTGTTTAAGTGCTAAAGGGAAAAGGCTTCATTGTGGGAGCTGGCCATGTGGGACAAGGCAAATTGTAGTTTACTGATTCATTACCATTGTCACTGCCTAGCCTGAAATAACTAATAACATAATTTATATTGCAGTCAGCTATTAAATTGTGAATCAGTGCTAAATGTCTCATATTCTTTTGAAGCATTTGAAATTGTACACATATATATATATTTTTTTTATTTCTAAAATGAATAGTTGGTACTGACATCATTCAAAGTAGTTGCTGTATGTACAATACTGTATATGTGCATCTTTCTTAATAAGGTGAAAAGAGGAACCATTGTTGGATGTTTCCTCTAGACCAGGGATCTCAAAACTACGGCCCTCCAGCTGCGGAACAACACGTCCCATGAGGCATTGTAAAACTCTGACATTCACAGACATGATTAGGCATGATGGGAATTGTAGTTGAACAACTGGAGGTCCATAGTTTGGAGACCCCTGCTCTAGAGCAACCACTCAAACTATTTAATCCAGACAAACTCTTAAAATAATTTTTAGGCCTCAGGGAGCCCCTGCTAAAACCAGCTTACTGGGGGCCCATTGGGATAAATGCCCCTTATATTGGTGGTCAGTGGAAATAATGCCACTTTAGCTTACAGACAGCCAAAAAGATCATTGGTGACATGCCATTGGCTCTGCCAAATGGTGTTCATCCTGGAACTATGCAGGCACCGTCAAATAGAAGGGCAATTACCACAGCTCAAGGAACCACTAGCAACCCCTGAAAGGACCCTAGTTGAGAAAGGCTGCTCTAGAGGGAACGACGTAGTGGAGTAATTATCAGATGTATCTGTCTATTCTAGGCCGGTGAAATTAAATTAACCCTTTAAGACCTTATCATTTTGTAAATATGACATCCTCTTTTATACAGGAGACAGTGAAGGAAAAAGCTGGTCAACAAACGCCTCTTCAGAAGGTGGAGATGGTTGTCAATTTGCAAAGTGTACCACAGACCAAACGGGAGGTCACAGTGGTAAGTATACGAGAGTTGAGTTTCACAAGTTTCAAACAATAATCTCCAATCAAGTTTCTCTTGATCACAAAAGCATTTACCGTATATACTCGAGTATAAGCCGAGTTTTTCAGCACATTTTTTTGTGCTGAAAGTGCCCCCCTCGGCTTATACTCGAGTCAAGCACTTTTCTGCAGCAAAAAAAAAAATTTCCGACCCGACTTTGGGTCCCCGTATCTCGGAGCCACTTGGGTCTAGGAGTCCCAAATTTGGTGTGCCAACCCAGTGGACCTAGCACTATAACATATCCAAGTGGCCCTGAGATACGGGGCCCCAAAAGTCGGTTCGGAAAATGTCATTCTCTGCTGCAGAAAAGTGCTTGACATTTTCTGACCCGAATTTTGGGCCCCATATCTCGGGGACACTTGGAGCTAGGAACCCCAAATTTGACATTCAAACCCAGTTGAACTAGCACTACAACATATCCAAAGATGGGGTTCCTAGCCCTAAGTGGCCCCGAGATACAGGGCCCCAAAGTCGGTTCAGAAAATGTCATTCTCTGCTGCAGAAAAGTGCTTGAGATTTTCTGACCCGAATTTGGGGCCCCATATGTCGGGGACACTTGGTGATAGGAACCCCAAATGTTGTATTCCAACCCAGTGGAATTAGCACTACAACATATCTAAAGATGGGGTTCCTAGCACTAAGTGACCCTGAGATACAGGGCCCCAAATCGGTCAACTGCGTCCATCTGCATGGGCACAGTGAGGCTGCAAATGGGCATCGTTGACCCTCTTTTCCACTTACAGTAGCTGCGCATTTCTCACCCTAGGCTTATACTCGAGTCAATAAGTTTTCCCAGTTGTTTGTGGTAAAATTAGGTGCCTCGGCTTATATTCGGGTCGGCCTATACTCGAGTATATACGGTAATTAAATTATTTTATAGAAGCACAATGGAAAGTAAGCTGCTGACCTCTAAGTAGGGTAAGGACTTGGGAGCGGGATGTGGCCCAGAAAGCCAATAGCTAACAGTTTAAAGTGACACTAAACTCTGGGTTTAAAAAAAGAAAAAAGTCTATTCTTAATGCAAAAAAGTACCTTCTATTGCTCTCTGCCTCCTCCAGATTCATAATTTTTTTTGCTGCTGTGATCTAACTTCCTCTTGGAGGGTGGCTACATTTGTTCTCCATGGTCTCACTGTATGTGGGAACATAGGCACCTTTCCTTATTTACACCCAACATGGACTAGGGACTATGGACTAGGAGTGCACACGTAATGAACTGAAGTATAGGAGGAAAGGAGAAGCTCAAAAACACACAGATGATGTTACAAGGAGGCAGAAAAACACATGAACAAATGAATAACATGCCATTAAGTAGTAGATGTGCATGTATTATTTTTGGAGAATTAGGATATTGTTTAGTGCCACTTTAAAGGATAACTAAGCCGAGAATAAAAATTTAATATATTGCAGCTTCCCAGTCCTTAGATATGGTGGCTGCATTAGTTTTCTTATTTTTCAGACTAGGAACACTTTCAGCTAGTACAGAAAATATCTGTTGATGCAGTGCCCTTGTCAATTCCTGTGAGCTGAAATGAGAGCACAGACCCCCAAACCTCACTTTCTTCAAGTATATCTTTACTGTGTTTGTCGCCCAAATAGGGATTGGACAAACTCCTTATAAACCATAGGAGGGAGCGAGAGACGGCCCCCTGCCTCCTCGTCCCCCCCCTCTTTTTTTTTCTTCTTCTCCTCTCTTCTCCCTATTCTCTTCTCCTTCCTTTCCCCTTCTCCCAATTTTGACGTACAGGGACCCCTTTCCACGTAATGGCCACAGCATCAGACATAACTACGCTGCCCTCTTCTATACTCTACCACAAGCTTATCTAAACGTAAGTGTACCCTAACCTTTACTTAAAACAGCACCATACTGTACCCTCTAGTTGTACACGTACTCCTAATGACATCATTACAATTGGATCTGGTAGGCCCACACAAGGATTTGGCTCTTTCGATATTTTCCCAAGTTTAAAAGAGAAGCATGGTAATATTTTTTATTTAAGAATCATACTTACCTAGGTTCGATGCTGCATCTGCCTCTCGCCCACTCTAAGGCTGAGAACCGAGAAACGAAACACCACTGATCACTCGGTTCTCAGAGCTCCCTGAGCAGAGAGCTGGTCACTGTCACTTAACACTGTCTTCTCTGCCTTGCCAGCACTCACTGGAGCGATGGACTGTGAAGGGGTGGAATCGGCCAGGTCAGGCTCTCAGTGGCTTGCTGAGTGCCTGAGCTGGATCCTGACCATATTGTATTGTGTATTCACCGCTCCTATACCGCTCCTACCCATTGAAATCAATGGGACACTGCAGAGATACTGTGGTTTTAACCCTTTTTTGGCCGCTAGCGGGGGTTAAAACCACCCCGCTAGCAGCCAAATACCGCGGCTAAAACTACGGTAAAGCAGTGCTAAATATAGTGCTGCTTTACCGCCACCCCCCCCCCCCCCCACCACCGCCCCAGTGTGAAACCGGCCTTAAAGCTTTGGCTGTACTTCACCTTTAACCTCTTGGTCTATGAGCCTTGAGGTTTAAGCACTTTCAAATCCACTCATCTGTAGCCTGGGTTATCCTGAGACCCGGTAGAACATTTATTACAAGGTCTCTTCTTGTAATTACAGGAATGTCCTGGGGCATGTTTGTTTTTAAAGCCTCCTCTGACTATTGTTAAACCCACCAAGACTGTGCACTCACTTCACTTGCATAGTTATGCCCAATTCCTTTCTTTCTTTCTCCAGGCCAAGCAAGACCAGATGTGCACAAGAGAGCCCGTAGCTGAAGAAGACAGCCTAATAACATTAAAAGTACACACTGAGTTCACTGTAAACCTGTCAGTGAGAAAGGACATCACTTATACTGACCTACAGCATCATCTCAGACAAAAGCTTAAGCAACATGGAGAGCAAATTAACATCCAGCTGAGGTACCAATATAATGGTTGCCAATTTCCCATAGCTTCTAGTTTCACCATCTTGTTCTTTGTATGCTGCATTTTTCTTGTTCTATGACTTGTTGGCATTAATATAACTAGGAAAAGATTTGTTTTGTTAAGGTAATAATGGCAGCCATTCAGCATTAAATTTTTCAGGTTTCTGTGGACCAACTATTATGAACAGCTTTCTGGCTGGTTCCTGTGAAATGTTGTACACAGTTCAGTAAGCCTATATGTCAGTAGCGCCATTAGATGCAATTTACCCTGGATGCTCTGTTTACAGGGGTTTTTACCCTCTAAAATGACCCTAACAGTTGACTGTACCCTATTTGAACCCTAAACCAGGGCAGCCATCAGAAATTGTGGGGCTCCTTACACAGCTTTAAGCCTGAGCCCCCAAGGCCTGACCACCATTTCCCAGGGTCTGCCCACGGGCCGTCGCCATCCTGCAAAGAGACAGCTCAATCCAACAAAGAGAAAGTCACAGCAAAGGCCCACATCCAGCAACATTGTCAATCAATTTACAAAAAATGTGATGTCTAACAACTTGTCTCCAGTCCACAGTGAGCAGGCAGTTAGGTAGGCTACATGCAGAGTAGCTCTTCCACAGGCTGATCTGCGACTTGCGCCCAAACCAGCATCTGGTCTGCAGGGAAAGGCGGAGTGCAGATGATATCACGCCACCTTTCCCTCTCTCAGGCTGCAGCCGGAACCAAGTAAGCTACATCGGCTTACTCCACGGCCACTCTGCTAAAATAATAGTATACAGAAAGTGCTTCTCCCTCCTGGAACACCGTTCCGCCAGAAAAAAAGCCTTGGCTTTTACTATACAGTAAGTTAACAACAAAATTGGTTTCGGAGCCCAGGCCAGTACCAATGAGTTGTACTTGCTACTAAATAGCAGCAACAACATATGGATGGGCTGTCCCCTCCTAATGCCCTGCACTAAACTCCTCAAAAAAAACCTTAGGCCCTTTTCACACAGGCGCCTTTGTGTAGCGGATTCTGCTTGCTCAACGGGGAAATAGCTCCACTGATCCCCGTTGAGCAGAGCGAATGACAAGTCTGTGCCTGCTCTGCAGAAATCGGAGGGAAACGGACCACCATATGTCTAATTTTTGCGTGCAGGATCGGATGGCTGCAGTTCCCGGTGGACATGTGTCACTCCATAGGGCATGGGTGCTCAACCTGTGGCCCTCCAGCTGTTGTGGAACAACAAGTCCCATCATGCTTTTGAGAGTCATGCTTGTAACTGTCAGCCCTGCAATGCCTCATAGGATTTGTAGTTCCGCAAAAGCAGGAGGGTCACAGGTTGAACACCCATGCCATAGGGGGAGACTGTAGGGGCCAATCAGGTCTGCCTGAAAAACTGACAGGCAGATCTGATCAGACAGCCCATAGAAAAGAGCCCTTAACCTAACCCTTGGGTGAAAAATACTCACCTTCAAGCGCAAAAGTTGTTGCATGCTGCCCAGCAGGTTCCCATAGAAACAACAGTACAAAGACATCCTCTTCAACTTGGCACATACACCATGTGGCCCTGTTGGCTGTAACGGATTTGCATTTCTGTGCAAGCCCTATGGGTGACTTGCTGGGTGGTTTGCAGTGCTTTCTATGTTGGAAGTTGAATATTTTTTATTAAGAAAAGGATAAAGTGGGTCAGGAGACAAAACCTGAACTCATCTTATAACCCAAAAACGTACACTTAACCCTTAAAGCAATCCTGTGCTCTGCCTATGCAAAGCAACATATTTACTCTATTGGTGGCCTCAGCAGCTACAAATATAAAATTTCCTTTGCACCCTCACCACCCCTCTTTTAGCTGCAAGGGAAAATTCCCTGTACTTACCAATATCGATGTGCATGTGCCTCCCCTTCCTCCCACATGACAGCACTGGTGCTAGGTAGCCGGCAACAGCAATAAAGTGAACACTAAGATAACCCTTGCAGATCTGTGCTTACCTTCTCTTCCACCAAAAATCTCAGGTTGTCCTGTGTCAAGATTGGGACCATTGAAAACTTTTATTCCAAGGACTCCCTTTTGCAAAGATTTTGGTGTAGAAAATAACTAATTCATACAATTTAATTGTCTTCTATGGGGCAACAGGCACTGTCTGAGAGAAGTCTTCACTAAGACACTAATAAATATGGCCAAATGGAATATTGGGACATTGTAGTAGACATGGGAACTGTCAAAAAATTTGTTTTGTTTCGTTTCGTCCCGTTTCGTATATAAAAAAATTCGTAATTCGTAATTCGTGTACGAAATTCCGTTCGAATTCGTACGAAATACGAAATTCGGACGAATCGTAATTTTTTTTCCGAATCGTTAGTAAAGTTACGAATCGTTACGAATCGTTAACGCGGCTAATGAATTGTTGGTTCTCATAACACAGAGAACAATTCGAATCCAACTACAAATATCGAATTTCAATTTCAAGTTACGAATCGTTATGAATCGTTACGAATAGTTACGAATAGTTAGTAAATCCAACTACCAATATCGAATTTCAACTAATTTGAACGAAATTATTATAGCAGATATAACGAATGAATTAGAATGAATTCGAATGACAAAGTGTCATTTTTGCAAAAAAAAAAAAAAAGCGTAGGGGTCCCCCCAAATTCAATAACCAGGCCCTTCAGGTCTGGGATGGATTTTAAGGGGAACCCCGGCCAAAAAAAAATGGCGTGGGGTCCCCCCCAAATATCCATACCAGACCCTTCAGGTCTGGGATGGATTTTAAGGGGAACCCCGGCCAAAAAAAAAAAAAATGGCGTGGGGTCCCCCCATAAAATCCATACCAGACCCTTTATCCGAGCACGCAACCTGGCAGGCCTCAGGAAAGGAGGGGGGGACGAGAGCGCCCCCCCTCCCGCCTGAACCGTACCAGGCCACATGCCCTCAACATTGGGAGGATGCTTTGGGGGTCTGAGACCCCCAAAGCACCTTGTCCCCATGTTGATGAGGACAAGGGCCTCTTCCCCACAACCCTGGCCGGTGGTTGTGGGGGTCTGCGGGCGGGGGGCTTATCGGAATCTGGAAGCCCCCTTTAACAAGGGGACCCCCAGATCCCGGCCCCCCCCCTGTGTGAAATGGTAAGGGGGTACTTGTACCCCTACCATTTCACCAAAAAAGTGGCAAAAATGGTAAAAATGACAGGAGACGGTCTTTGACAATTCCTTTATTAAAATCTTCTTTCTTCTTTCTTCTGGTCTTCCTTTCTTCATCTTCTCCTTCCGTCATCTTCTTCCATCGTCTTCTTCCTTCGATTCGCTTCTTCTTCCTCTGGTCTTCTCGTCCTTCTTCCTCCGGTCTTCTCGTCCTTCTCGTCCGGCATCGGCGTCGTCGTCTCTTCTCGCAGGCCGCTCCTCGCAATGGGAGGCTCCCGCTCTGTGAGGCTCCGCTCCGCTGACAGGTCTTTTATAACGAAGGCACCTGGTGACCCTGCCCCCCTCTGACGCATGGGGACGTCATGTGGAATTCCCTATGGCTTTCCCCATGACGTCAGAGGGGGGGCGGGGTCACCAGGTGCCTTCGTTATAAAAGACCTGTCAGCGGAGCGGAGCCTCACAGAGCGGGAGCCTCCCATTGCGAGGAGCGGCCTGCGAGAAGAGACGACGACACCGACGCCGGACGAGAAGACCGGAGGAAGAAGTAGCGAATCGAAGGAAGAAGAAGATGGAAGAAGATGGAAGAAAATGCCGGAAGGAGCAGATGAAGAAAGGAAGACCAGAAGAAAGAAGATTTTAATAAAGGAATTGTCAAAGACCATCACCTGTCATTTTTACAATTTTTGCCACTTTTTTGGTGAAATGGTAGGGGTACTTTTGTACCCCCTTACCATTTCACACAGGGGGGGGGGGCGGGCGGGATCTGGGGGTCCCCTTGTTAAAGGGGGCTTCCAGATTCCGATAAGCCCCCCACCCGCAGACCCCCACAACCACCGGGCACGGTTGTGGGGATGAGGCCCTTGTCCTCATCAACATGGGGACAAGGTGCTTTGGGGGTCTCAGACCCCCAAAGCATCCTCCCAATGTTGAGGGCATGTGGCCTGGTACGGTTCAGGTGGGAGGGGGGGCCGCTCTCGTCCCCCCTCCTTTCCTGCGGCCTGCCAGGTTGCGTGCTCGGATAAGGGTCTGGTATGGATTTTATGGGGGACCCCACGCCATTTTTTTTGGCTGGGGTTCCCCTTAAAATCCATCCCAGACCTCAAGGGTCTGGTATGGATTTTGAGGGGGACCCTACGCCATTTTTTTTTTATTTTTTTGGCTGGGGTCCCCCTTAATATCCATCCCAGACCTGAAGGGCCTGGTTATTGAATTTGGGGGGACCCCTACGCATTTTTTTATCAATGACTTCAATGAATGACAGTTCTCTGTATTACGGATCCGACAATTCATTTGCCGGCAATAGCCGCAAGTGATTTTAAATAGTTATTTTTTCCTGCAAAAATGACACTGCAGGAACATTTCTCTATATTAGATATACTGAATCTCGAAGCATTCGTTATATCCGCTATTATAATTTCTTTCATATTAGTTGAAATTAGATATTTGTTAGTTACAATACAACATTCGAATTGTTCTCTGTATTACGGGAATCGGCAATTAGCCGCGAGTGATTTTAAATGTCTTTTTTTCCTGCAAAAATGACACATTGTACAGAGAGAGTTGTAAGCACGGGAAACATGACCCCTTCTATATACTATATACTCTATAGTATGCCTATGAATGGGGTCATGTTTCCTGTGCTTACAACTCTCTCTGTACAATGTGTCATTTTTGCAGGAAAAAAAGACATTTAAAATCACTCGCGGCTAATTGCCGATTCCCGTAATACAGAGAACAATTTGAATGTTGTATTGTAACTAACAAATATCTAATTTCAACTAATATGAAAGAAATTATAATAGCGGATATAACGAATGCTTCGAATGCTTCGAGATTCAGTATATCTAATATAGAGAAATGTTCCCGCACAGTGTCATTTTTGCAGGAAAAAAAAACTATTTAAAATCACTTGCGGCTATTGCCGGCAAATGAATTGTCGGATCCATAATACAGAGAACTGTCATTCATTGAAGTCATTGATAAAAAAAATGCGTAGGGGTCCCCCCAAATTCAATAACCAGGCCCTTCAGGTCTAGGATGGATATTAAGGGGGACCCCAGCCAAAAAAAAAAAAAAAATGGCGTAGGGTCCCCCTCAAAATCCATACCAGACCCTTGAGGTCTGGGATGGATTTTAAGGGGAACCCTAGCCCAAAAAAATGGCGTGGGGTCCCCCATAAAATCCATACCAGACCCTTATCCGAGCACGCAACCTGGCAGGCCGCAGGAAAGGAGGGGGGGACGAGAGTGGCCCCCCTCCCGCCTGAACCGTACCAGGCCACATGCCCTCAACATTGGGAGGGTGCTTTGGGGGTCTAAGACCCCCAAAGCACCTTGTCCCCATGTTGATGAGGACAAGGGCCTCTTCCCCACAACCCTGGCCGGTGGTTGTGGGGGTCTGCGAGCGGGGGGCTTATCGGAATCTGGAAGCCCCCTTTAACAAGGGGACCCCCAGATCCCGGCCCCCCCGTGTGAAATGGTAAGGGGATACAAAAGTACCCCTACCATTTCACCAAAAAAGTGGCAAAAATGGTAAAAATGACAGGAGACGGTCTTTGACAATTCCTTTATTAAAATCTTCTTTCTTCTTTCTTCTGGTCTTCCTTTCTTCATCTTCTCCTTCCGTCTTCTTCCTTCGATTCGCTTCTTCTTCCTCCGGTCTTCTCGTCCTTCTCGTCCCTCTCGTCCGGCATCGGCGTCGTCGTCTCTTCTCGCAGGCCGCTCCTCGCAATGGGAGGCTCCCGCTCTGTGAGGCTCCGCTCCGCTGACAGGTCTTTTATAACGAAGGCACCTGGTGACCCCGCCCCCCTCTGACGTCATGGGGAAAGCCATAGGGAATTCCACATGACGTCCCCATGCGTCAGAGGGGGCGGGGTTACCAGGTGCCTTCGTTATAAAAGACCGGTCACCCGGAGCGGAGCCTCACAGAGCGGGAGCCTCCCATTGCGAGGAGCGGCCTGCGAGAAGAGACGACGATGCTGGACGAGAGGGACGAGAAGACCGGAGGAAGAAGAAGCGAATCGAAGGAAGAAGAAGATGGAAGAAGATGACGGAAGGAGAAGATGACGGAAGGAGAAGATGAAGAAAGGAAGACCAGAAGAAAGAAGAAAGAAGATTTTAATAAAGGAATTGTCAAAGACCGTCTCCTGTCATTTTTACCATTTTTGTCACCTTTTTTGGTGAAATGGTAGGGGTACTTTTGTACCCCCTTACCATTTCACACAGGGGGGGGGGCGGGATCTGGGGGTCCCCTTGTTAAAGGGGGCTTTCAGATTCCGATAAGCCCCCCGCCCACAGACCCCCACAACCACCGGCCAGGGTTGTGGGGATGAGGCCCTTGTCCTCATCAACATGGGGACAAGGTGCTTTGGGGGGACCCCAAAGCACCCTCCCAATGTTGAGGGCATGTGGCCTGGTACGGTTCAGGCGGGAGGGGGGGCCGCTCTCGTCCCCTCCTCCTTTCCTGCGGCCTGCCAGGTTGCGTGCTCGGATAAAGGGTCTGGTATGGATTTTGAGGGGGACCCCACGCCATTTTTTGTTTTTTTTTGGCCGGGGTTCCCCTTAAAATCCATCCCAGACCTGAAGGGTCTGGTATGGATATTTGGGGGGGACCCCACGCCATTTTTTTTTGGCTGGGGTCCCCCTTAATATCCATACCAGACCTGAAGGGCCTGGTTATTGAATTTGGGGGGACCCCTACGCTTTTTTTTTTTTATATCAATGAATGACTGTTTTTTAAATAGCTTTTTTTTTCTGCAAAAATGACACTTTGTCATTCGAATGCATTCAAATTCATTCGTTATATCTGCTATAATAATTTCGTTTGAATTAGTTGAAATTTGATATTGGTAGTTGGATTCGAATAATTTGGAGCTGAAATTCGTAAACGGAATTTTACCTGCAAAAATGACACTTCATTCGAATCATTCGGCGACGAAATTCGTAAACGGAATTTCGTATTCCGTACGGAATTCGTAAAAAAAAAAAATTCGTACTACAGATTCGTAAATTCATACGAATTTCGAAAAATTCGTACGAAACGAATCGCACATGTCTACATTGTAGACATGAAGCTTAACCAGTTGTCAGCATTGTGTTGATTGTATGGTTCATTAATTAGTTACAGGGATTCTGAGGAGAAGCAAGTCACTCCAGTGAAAGGAGATGCCGACCTCAAGAGAATGTGGGAACAAGCCAATCAGAAGAAGCTCATCCTGTGCTGTAAGGTAACTAAACAAAAAAACATGTATTAATCTTTGTTGGTTACATTAGATGTTGGGCATTATATGGGTTGGGGTCAATCTTTTCCTTCCACTGCCATATCTACAAACCAACTCTGTATGGATATAACTTTGTGTACAGGGAGAATGGCTGAAACAGAAAAAGGCATTCACCAACACCATGATTGGAAATTTTAGCACTCCGCTGACCGTTTTTTTTTTCTAAAAAATGGCATCACTGTATGGTTATTCAGCAATAAGTTACAATAATAGAAGAGAGATGAAGATACTTTTTTGTTGCTTAATTGTTGGCCACTTTTAGCTAATATGTTGTATTTGGCGAATATGTTAGGTGAGCACCTTAATATCTTTTAATGTATATCTACAGGATGCATATAACTGCATGAGTAGACCTATCCTATATCACATGAAAGCCATCTACCAATATTCTCCAGAAGGACCAGAAGATCTGACCTTTAACCAAGGCCACATCATTGACATTCTTTCAGAAGGTAATACAATGACATCTTTGCTCATTAATTAATCCATGTGGTCTTGATAGAGATTTCCCAATGCTGCTACTGTACAACATCCAGGAGAAGACTGAGAAACTTTGGCCTAGGCGGTAAATAGAACCAACTAGCCATTTTATAGTAGAGACAGATTTTTGTGGGCAAATTTACTTCAATCTTATTTTATTGTAAATTAATTGTACAAACTAAGACAGTTTTAGACATTTTACATAGTTGCTCAAATGTAGAGTCAATTAATTATTCTAGCATAATTCCTGTAAATGTCTTTACACATAACTAACACAGAAACACAAAACAAGACAATAAAAATAACAAACAAAAAGGAAAAAGTAAATAAATAAATAAAAAAATTAAACATTATCATAATCAGTCCCCCTCTCCTCCTTCCCCCCTCCTCCTTTAAATCTTTTCCCCTTCTTTTCCTTTCCCTTTTTTCTTTTGCTTTTTCTCTCTCCTTTGTGTCGAGGCTCTATCCACTATTACAGTGGTCCATACTGTAGAATTCTATTTCCTTCCCTCACTATTTTCTAATTTCTTTTTGTTTCTCTGTATATCCTCCATGGGGCCCATATCCGCATACATTCCTCTTGTGTGTCTAGTTCATATGCTAGGAGCTTCTCTAATCTTTCTATATTGTCCATTTCTATAGCCCATTCCATTATTGATGGGGGTTTGGATGAACGCCAGTGCCGCGGTATAACCAATCTTGCTGCTGTCAACCAGTGACCGAGAAGACTTTTTTAAATATTTTTATATGAACCTGGTAAAATAGAGAGAAGGGTGATTTGAGGCGTATTAAATTGTGGGCAAATTTAAAGTGGTTCTAAAGGCAGGTGTTTTTTTACATTCATGCATCTATGCTTTAAGGTAAAAAAAAACCTCTATGTGCACCCCCCCCATACTTTCCTGAGGCCGATATCGATCCAGCTCTGTACACGAGAGCAGAATCACTGCTCTCTCTCACCTCACTGGCTCAGAGGCAGTGGCAGGAGCCAGGAGCTGCTGTCAATTACAGTCAGGGGGCTGGGCCGCACTGTGTATTAATTGACACAGAGCGCGGCTCACGAGAAAGCCTGTAAGAGTGCCCCTATAGCAAGCGGCTTACTATGGGGGCACTCAGTAGGGAGAGAAGCCATGAGCGCCAGCAGGGGAAGCGAGAAGAGAAAGATGGGGGCTACTTTGTAGAAAATCCACAAAAAAAGTTAAGTAAACCATGTTTGTTATTTAAATAATAAAAAAAAAACTTTTACAATCACTTCAAAGTGTGCCATGATGTCACATTGATTGATGGGCATAGTGAAAGGTGGATGTTTCTACAGAACATGGCTTGATGAGACACCTTTTGACATCTTCCAACATCAACTTCCTTTGCCACTCAGCATTTGAATGGCAACTCAAAGCCAAAAAGGACATTTGTGTTGGAAGACTTTCCTCTACCAAATGCCATAGTTACAGGTCTGAATTGTGGGCAGGTAGCTACAGTATATTATGCCAGCAGCCATCACTCAAAGTCGGATTGGTGAAGTATCTCCACCCAGAGGCACCAGCCCAACATATCGTATTTGTACTGGGCGAGGGGCAAATAACCCTTACCCTCCAACCCAGTCTTCCCCTGACATACATGACATTGTCCTTCTGTTCTGTGCAGAACAGTGACTAGAATGCTTCCCTAACCTGTCAGCCTGCATTTGTGTTCTAACATCTGTCACTGAAGACATAGGAGTTGATTTACTAAAAGCAAAAAGGGAACTTTCTTTTAGCTTGGTGAATGAGCTAAAACTCAAATATGTATTTTTTAAAAATTTTCCTTGCACATGATCGAGTTAGCTTTTTAAGATAAATTTTCATCACATTTGCTATAAGCAAAGTGAAAATATCCCTGCAAAGTGAACACCCTTTTTGCCTTTAGTAAATCAACCCAACAATCCATACATGGCTAACTTGTGCAAAATGCATGCTAAATGTTCTAAGGGAGTGCGTTTAGAGCAAGTTCGCAGTGGGCAGTTCTATTGCTCAGCATAGTAATTTGTTACATATCAGCTTTCAACTTCTACCATGAAATGACAGCTGAAATACAGTTGTTTGAGCTTTCCAGCTCCTCAAATCTGTGAATCAGGTAGGCTCCTACCAACATTACCAAATCTCATTTTTAGAGTGAAGAGGTGCATGTTTGTTACCATGAATAAAAAAAGAAAAAAGAAAAACTAAAATAAAATAAAAACACTGCTTTCAAACTCTCACATGTGCTTTCAAGCCTAGGCATCCTAGATCACATGGTCTTTGACTTCCAGGAGAATTATGGGTGTTGTACATTGATACAGCAGACGGCCTATGTTTTTAGACAGATAGGTCTTGTCTGGTGGTCTTGCAGTAAAATAGTTGGATCAAAATTGTACAATTATTGTGCAGCCCTATTCTGCAGGAAGCAGAGCCTACATATGTAATAAGCAATATACATCTATATACTGTACAGGAACAAGGTTTTAAAAAATTAAACACATTGATATTATTTACATTAATATAATTTCTTTTATATGTACTATAATTCACTGAAACCCTAGTCTAACCTTAATAATGTTCTTTTATCACCTGACAGTGAATGAGGAGTGGCTGGAAGGTCACTGCAATGGAAGAATCGGTATTTTCCCCAAGTGTTTTGCTACAAGACTTGAGTGAGACCTCAAAAAGGAAAGTTTATGTTGCATCTGAACTTTCTAATCAGCCAATAGGAAGAGTTGGCTCAGTTCTGAGTTTACAATCACAAAATATTGTACATCGTGATGCCCTTATATTGTCCTATTGGTTCTGACAAACGTCAAACTGACCAAGAATTCCGCTAATCCCCTGTAATTCAGGATTTCAAAAAGACATCTGCATTGATACCTGTGATGTGAATTGAAATATCTAATACAAATGCAACATTCAAACTGCCAAACAACTTTCATGAACAGGCATGAATTTTGGTGTACAAAGGCCTGTTCTAGATGTTCAGGGCCCTAACCAAGGTCCACACAGCTGCTATGCTAGAACATCATGCCTCTTTGCTGTGAAAGTGCCAATAGGAGTGATGCAAGCAGTGATACCATGACATCATTGATCAAGACATTTGGAAGCACAATTTGAAATTAATCGGTCAGCACATCTGAAGACATGTCAGTTTCTTAGTTCATGGGAACAACAAAATAGATGGAGTTTATTTCACCCACTTTACAACTGAACTACTTAACTGTTGCTTGCATTTAATTCCTATCTTTTTATTTATTTTTGTTTCTGCTTTCCCTCCTTTGTACATAAAATATATATATATTTATTAATTCACCAAATATGGTCTCCGAATTTGACTCTTATTGATGAATGTTCCCAGCTCCTGGTCACTTTCAGCGATATTTATACGGACTGCATAGCCTGCTCTTTTGGTTGTGTATGCTCTGCATTATTAGTCGTGTTCTGTAATGCCCAGCTTTACTTGCTCATATGGAGTTGTCATATATTATATTGTGGGATTCCTTGAATGCTAAATAAAGACTATATTAAAAGAAAATGCATAATGCAAATCCAGCCCTAATCATGAAAAATAGTTGGCATAAGATCATATGTCTGAGGCTGGGTTCACACCATTACGAATTGGATGCGGTATCCCGCATCCAATTCGCAATGGCAGGAGATTTTGACTGGCTTTCTATGGAGCTGGTTCACATATCGCCGCAGCAGGTCCGGTGTGTTTTGGAGAAAAACACTGTGTCTTTTGGTCCATTTCAGGTGCAAATTCAGCCCAAAATTCGGGCTGAAATCGGACCTGAAATGGTGAACCAGCACACACCGGACCTGTGCTGTGAGTCGCATGAACCGAGCCTAAAAGGGATTTGTTTATGGTCGTTATAACCAAGTCACATTCAATCAGACTTCTAATGCTTTAGGCTTTTCACCACACTTCCTAGTGGCTTTCAGTTCACACAATTGTCAGGAACATACCCCAACATTTACAGTTGTGTTCAAAATAATAGCAGTGCAACATCACTAACCAGATCAATTACTGTTTTGGTATAAATTATAGTTCTACGTGGCAAATAATTTACTAGTAGGTGTAGTAGAGTAACGGAAAACCAACAGACCCAACAGTCATGACATGCATGCTACTGATTCTGTGTAATTGAATCATTAATGGAAAGGGGCATGTTCAAAATAATATCAGTGTGGAGTTCAATTAGTGAGGTCATTCAGTCTGTGAAAAAACAGGCAGCCCTTATTTAGGCCTGATTCACACATATGCAAGTTGCAGGTGCATTTTGTGTTTTTCAATACACATTTTTGATTCATTGAAGTCTATGGAACCAAAAACCAGAAAAAAGTCCCTGGCCCTTTCCATAAAATGCACAGATTTGAACTACATCCCTAGTAAACCATGTTAAATGGACTGTAGAGTGTTTCTAAAAAACTGAACACGCACAAAAAAATGCATAGGTGTGAACCAGACCTTTAAAACAAAGGCAGCAAATGTCGTACATGCTGGGTATAGTGCATTTCTCTCTCTGAGCTGCAAATGGCATAGGTGTTTTTAAGCTGTAAAAAAAAAAAACAGGACCAGTGCGTTCTGAGGCTCCAGCGTTAGAGCTGTAAAAACGTTAGACGGCGGCAAAAGGTGTTAAACGCCAATTAACAAGGCTTAACGCTGTGTTAAGCCTTGTCTGGCATTTCTGTCTCTATTCAAAATCAATGGTTCCCTATGGGAGCCCATTGATTTGAATAGAAGTCGTATCAGAAATCGGATCAAGATGATCCGACTTGCGGTGCGACGTGTGTGCTGAGGATCTTGAAGGGGAACCCCGCAAAAATGAAAAAAAATTTTGCATGAGGATCCTCCCCAAGACGATACCAGGCCCTTCGGTCTGGTATGGATCTTAAGGGGAACCCCACACCGAAGAAATGGCGTGGGGTCCCCCCAAAGATCCATACCAAACACTTATCCGAGCACGCAGCCCGGTAGGTAAGGAAAGGGGGCGAACACCGCCCCCCACCTGAACCGTACCAGGCCGCATGCCCTCAACATGCCCTGCACACCCCACCCCAAAGCACCTTGTCCCCATGTTGATGAGGATAAGGGCCTCTTCCCAAAAACCCTTGCCCAGTGGTTGTTGGGGTCTGCGGGCGGGGGCTTATCGGAATCTGGGAGCCCCCTTCAATAAGGGGGCCCCCAGATCCCGGCACCCCACCCTATGTGAACGAGTAAGGGGTACATCGTACCCCTTCCCATTCACCTGGGGTAAAAGTGTCAATAAAAAAAAAACACACTACACAGGTTTTGAAATTAATTTATTAAGCAGCTCCGGTTGTCTTCTTCCGACTTCGGGGGTCTCTTACGACTTCTCCGGCCTCTTCTCACGCTCTCTTGTGCCTTCTGCCAGGCTCCAACGATATCTTCTTTCAGCTCTTTTACTAGTGTTGGCCCGGTCTTCTCCTCTGCCGCCACTGCCGCTGCCGTTGTCTTCTTCTGTTTTTTTTTATTGACACTTTTTCCCCAGGTGAATGGGTAGGGGTACGATGTACCCCTTACTCGTTCACATAGGGTGGGGTGCAAGGATCTGGGGGCCCCCTTATTGAAGGGGGCTCCCAGATTCCGATAAGCCCCCGCCCGCAGACCCCGACAACCACCGTGCAAGGGTTGGCGGGAAGAGGCCCTTGTCCTCATCAACATGGGGACAAGCACCAACCCCCCCATGTTGAGGCATGCGGCCTGGTACGTTTCAGGAGGGGGGCGGTGTTCGCCCCCTTTCCTTACCTACCGGGCTGTGTGCTCGGACAAGGGTTTGGTATGGATCTTTGGGGGGACCCCATGCCATTTTTTGGGTGTGGGGTTCCCCTTAAGATCCATACCAGACCGAAGGGCCTGGTATCATATTGGGGGGGAACCTCACGGAAACATTTTTTAATTTTTGCGGGGTTCCCCTTCAAGATCCTCAGCACACAAGTTGCACCGCAAGTCAGATCATCTTGATCCGACTTCTGGTACGACTTCTATTCAAATCAATGGGCTCCCATAGGGAACCAATGATTTTGAATAGAGACAGAGAAACACGTCTGAAAGATAGCGCGGCTAAACATACATTGAATTCAAAGCAAAACGCAGAAAAAAACGCGTAAACGCTGCTTTTTTCCTGGCATCTGTACTAGCGTCCGTGTGCATGAGGCCTTATAAGGATTTTCAGCTTTACTCACTTTTTTAAACACACTGCTATTTTTAACACAACTGTATATCAGCATGGAGAACCCCATCACCCTAAATCAAATCACTTTGGTGTAAAAGATTTGTTGTAAAGCATTTATTCCCTACTATACCCCTAGTAACAATAAAACAGGTTCATACACATTGAGTAGTCAGTTTATTTAGCTCTGAACCAACAGAGTACATTCTGCAGTATAATTTCAATCAGCCCTGCTGACACTTTCTTCAAACCGGTCAAAGCATTGCACTGTGTTTTCCTGATGAATGTATTTATGATTACAGATCAAAATGAATTCACATAGAGTTTGACTGGTACAGAGGCTCCCCAAATTTTCACAGCTTGTGTGCCATATTTGGATAGTAGCAAGTGGTGAAGAGCCATGCTTAAATATAAAAAATAGCACACAAAAATTTCTAATGTTAAATCCCTAGTTCATATTTTTAACGGAAGGGACCAGAATTTAAACCTACTCAGGTTTTCACTGTCATCCAGGTCCTAATGCAACCACCGCACAACTGTGAAAGGCTGAGCCTGGTCTTTTACTTCGCTAGAACATCCTTTCTCCCTTCTGTTGATCCCACTGGGGAGATTTTCCTTCACTTCTTGTCCTGTGATGCCCGCACAAGAAATAAGTGTACAGTCAGCAGGACGGGGAGGCACAGACACAATCAAAAGGTTTTGGCTAAAGTTTGGCCATGGAAATCAGAAGGTCTGCTTTTTGCCAGACCCCTGCCCCATCAACACAAATGGCTTTAAAAAGCTATTGACCAAGAAACGGTTCTCCATATAAAAACACTTGCCTCAGCCCTGGCTCTAAGACCCCTTTCACACTGAGGGCGTTTTGCAGGCGATATAGCGTTAAAAATAGCGCCTGCAAAACGCCCTAAAACAGCTGCTCCATGCACTCCAGTGTGAAAGACTGAGAGCTTTCACACTGGAGCGGTGCGCTGGCAGGGCGTCAGAAAAAGTCCTGCCAGCAGCTTCTTTGGAGCGGGGAAGGAACTCACCGCTCTTCCACCGCTGCTCCCCATTGAAATCAATGGGGCAGCGCTGCGATAACGCCGGCAAAAGCCGCTCCGGCTGCGTCTTGCGGGCGGATTTAACCCCTTTTCGGCCGCTAGCGGAGGGTTAAAACCGCCCCGCTAGTGGCCGAATAGCACTGCTAAAACGACGGTAAATCTGCGCTAAAAAAGCGCCACTTTACCGCTGACGCCTTATGCGGCGCAGTGTGAAAGGGGTCTTAATGTTTCCGAAGTGTGGGTGATGTCACCATGCTTCCTGGCAGAGCTGAGCTGGAGTGCATTCAGACAAGATTGAGCAACCAATTATGCTGGGAGGCACGGTGACATCATTCACATCTACTAGAAGAACCATAAATCTAAGATGAGGTATTTTGTGTTTTGGGGAACAGACCAAAGACTTTTTAAAGCCATTTGTGGAGGTCACAGAGGGCTGGCAAAAAAAACAGCCCTTCCATTTTCATAGAAAATCTGCTTCAAAGGGTAACTCCATTCTTGTGAGAAAAAAAAATGGCAAATAAAAAAAAAATATATATATATATAGCATGTACAATTGTGACTCAAGTCACATAGTAACTGAATGTTATTAAAAATTGCCTTTACTTTTAAATCTGCAGCCCTGTAATTTTCTGTAAAATGCAATGCGGTATGGCTACCTGGAGGCATTCTGTACACAGATGGTCTACAGAACTTCCCTAGAAATTACATTTTCTGCTTGTGTGAATGGTTTGCTGTTTTTTCCAGAAGTCTGCACTAAGATACAAGTGGGATGTTTGGCCTCCCCTGCAACAAAAATTTAATTTTTGGTGAGATCAATGGAAAATCATTTCTAAAGGGATGCAGACCTTGCCAATTTCCTAATTCAAGCTCTGCAGGGACAGCAGCTGATTGATAATTATAAAACCACTCCCATACAGATTCACTCTGTACACCGACACAGACAGTTATCTCTTTAAAACAGAAGGTAGGAATTTTCAAAAAAAGTTTAATAAAATCCTTGCAACGTACAGTACATACAGTATATCACCCAGAGGGGAATGTTTTTTCTCAACCAAAGTGAAGTTACTCTATATGGTGTGTAAATAAGGTGGGTGAGGCATTAGGTGCCCAAATAGATAAGCACATAGTACCCCCTGCTGGGAGATTGCCTTAGATCACCTTTCATCATAAGCATTAGATCACAGTCCAGCCCCATGAAATCTATCCAGTGAGCTTTAAAGTAATAAGTCTTAATGGAACAGATCAAAATACACAAAGAAAAATAAGTTACCAGTGGGACAATTAGGGTAGGCACTATAAATTAATAATTTCCAGTTTTTTAGTCATGGTTATCCTGTGCGTCATCATGGCTGCACTGTGGCCTCATTTCCACCCCTCTTGGCCTGAGCAAGCATTCCTGGAAGTAACAATGTAGCGGAACAGCCACCAGTCCCGCTGCCACGCTCAGCACAATGAAGAAAATGGCAGCCACCCAGAGGTTGTAAATGTGAGCCTTCAGAAAACTGGGGCCTTCTGATGGGATCTTATTTTTCATGTTTAGCATGTAACCCAGAGTCCATCCGACGTCAGCATTGTTGGCCTGTGGACAACATCAAATTAAGACGTGCTTGCATAACCTGGGGTGTTTCAGGTCAAATACATACTGTAACAGAACACTTATGCCCCATACACACGGTCAGAAAATCCGACCACAAAATCCATCGGATTTTGTCCGCCGGATTTAGTCCGACACTGGTGTTGCATACACACGGTCGGACAAAGTGGTCGGAAAATCCGATCATTCTGAACGTGGTGACGTTTGTTGCCTACGACGGGACTACGTAGAGGCTAGTAGCCAATAGCTTTGGTCTTGTAATGTGATCTGAGCATGCGTGGCACTTTGTCCGTTGGAATTCGCTACACACGATCGGAATTGGTGTGATCGGACTTTGTTGTCGGAAATTTTTTAGAGCAGGAGATACAACTTTGTCCGTCGGACAATCCGATGGAAAATGTCCGATGGTGCCTACACACGGTCGGAATTTCCGACAACATTGTCCGATAGGACAGAATCCATCGGAAAATCCGACCGTGTGTATGGGGCTTTACTGTAACCTGTTAACATACAGGTTTTAAAGCACAAAATACCATGCATTGTGTTTCTGCAGCCCATTCATTGATGAATAGGCTGTCAACACACCGCAGCGGCCATGAAAATGCACATGACCCTCCTAGCAACACAGCAAACCACAATGTAAGTTGCAATGTTTTAGGGATCACGCGGCAACACATGTTTTGACACTTTGTTCCACAACGCACACATCTTAATTAATGACCCCCAACCTTGAATTAGTTGATGGTTGTTGGGGTGGAGTAACAAAGTCTGATTGTGAAGAAAAAACATAAATGGTTACTTTTATTCTGAGAACTTATTAGAATGCTGGGAAGAAATGAAAGAGGGCATTTGATCATCTTTTTATAAATACTTCAATTATTTATATAGAGTACTAAGTGGAAAGGTGTTAAATAGACACAGGAGGAAAAAAAAAGTTTAGACCTTTGCATATGGAAAGATGTTCAGTAGAGAAGGGTGCTCTTAAAGGGGAGGAATAAAAAGTTTAGGACCTTTGCATATGGAAAGGGCCCTTTACTGGTATAGCTGGTTAGTTTTATAAAAAGGGCTGAGCATGTTTCTAAATGCACCAATATAAATTGCTCATAACATTTTTTGGGAAAACATTGCAGGATGTTGATCTAGGGAGTTGTCTAGTTGTCTTAGAACAGGGGTGTCAAACTCAATTTCATTGTGAGCCGCATCAGCATTATGATTGCCCTCAAAAGGGCCGGTTGTATCTGTAAGATTAGATGTCCAGCGCATCCCCTCCCCTTACATTAGATTTCAAGAGCCAGCCCACCATCAGAAGTTGAGTCCCCTACTCTCCCTTACATCACAGTGCACCCCCCTTTACTTATGCTGCTGATGGGATGAAGCTGGGTGCATTGCTTGAAAGCAGAAAGTAATGGTCTGGAGGAGGACCATAGGAGGGCTGGAGCTCTCCTGCAGCTTCAAGAGAGGTGCGAGGACCACATGAAATGGCCTGGAGTGCCGGATTTGGCCTGCAGGCCTTGTGTTTGACACCTGTGCCTTAGGAGATCAGGAATTAATGTTTTCTCTGTTGCAGGGACTTTATAAGAGTTTTTGCCTTCTTTTCAATCAAATGCATTTTTTTTTTAATTCAAGTTTGAGGGACATGTGTAATCAATCTAAATAGGCAACTATGCAACAGTGTTGTCCCTGAAATGTACTATATTTGCCACTAGGGGTCAGGAAGGAACTATCTCCCTGATAATGTAAACTCAAAGGGATGGTAAAGGTTTTTTTTTCTCCTCTTATTCTTTTAATAAACATGCTTTACTTACTTGCTTTGTGTAATGGTTTTGCACAGAACAGTCCTGATCCTCCTCTTCTGGAGGTCCCCCGCTGGCGTTCTTGGCTCCTCCTACCTTCCGAGTGTCACTCATGCAGGCTCGATTCTGAGCCGTACTGTGTGCATCTGCTAACACACATAGTGCAGCCCCGCCATGCTTCCTCATCACTGGATTTGATTGACAGTAGCAGGAACCCATGGCTTCCACTGCTCTCAGAGAGTCCAGTGAGGTTGGGAGAGTGGAGAGAGACACTGCTCCCAGGCACAGCGCTGGTTTGAGATCAGGCTCAGGTAAGTATTTAGGGGGGGCCGGGGAAGCTTCATGTAAAAGATTTTTTACCTTAATGCAGAGATTGCATTAAGGTAAAAAAAAAACAACAAACAAACAAACCTTTAGTCTTTATGACGACGTCAAGGCCAATGGCAATAATGTCACCAACAAACAGAAGTAGGATTATGCTTACATTTCATTTACATGCATAGCGTAGTATCTATATATAGATCCCCTAAGCTGACCTTGTTCTGCAATAACTATAGGATGAAACAACCAGTGACTGATAATAGCTTATCACACTACACAGTAGATAGGATTCATAGAATCAAGCATAGAATTGCATATCTGTAGGTACACGTATACGCACCTGGTTTGCAAAACGTATATTATTCCACGAGTCGCTGGTAAAGTTGTACCCGTCCACCAGCAGAGTCAGTATGTACATTGCTGAGGTACAGTACTCCAACAGTCGCTTCTTTTTCTCACCAGGGAAACTAGCACTGAGCTGCAGACAACAGGAACACATGGTCAGGACATAAAGGGTTAATCCAAAAGGGTTATGAAATGTATCCCCCCCCCACTCAAATAATTTGTATAAATACAGCTGTTTCAGAGGGACCTTTTTTTTTTTTTACTTTGTCTGAATATACTAGGCCAGGTTAGGAGTCGTAAACTATACTGTTTTCAATAAAACAGGTGATCCTAGTGGAGGGGCATTCTTTGCACTTCATTTGTCCTAAGCCTATGGGCTTCAGTGATGGAAATACAGCCCTGCCTCTGAACCAATGTGCTATTCAATCAAATGTTACTGTACCTCTTTCCACTCGCGGGTGCAATAATTCCAGACAGAAGTGTTGGCGATACTCAAGGGCTGCCCATAGGTCAGATTCAAGAAATTGAAGGTGTAATAGAAGGCGGAAAAAGCCTACAGAAAATAACAGGGTGTGGTTAGACTTTCCTAGTAATAGTAATATACAAAAATAGTAGAAAACAAATTACAGAAAAAGTACCCATTAGGTCACTCTTGGCAGCTGGGAAGGATGCAGGACAAGGTGCAGTAGTGTTGGAGGTTGTTCCGCCACCACGCCTCCAAAATGCTACTACTGGTTGTGACACACCTCTCTCCTCCACCCCCTCCTCCTCTTCTTCCTCCATGGCATCTTCGAGTGCTCTGTCCTCGGAACCAGCGGTGCTCCGTAGGCGTCCAAGGGGCTACGTAAGTACGCAGGCAAAAAGATGCCATGCCGTGCTTGCGCTGGTGTGTTTGGGGGACAGGAGCCACACTGGGGCAGAGGTTCTGGCAGCTCTGCAGGGGCAGGCCGAGAGGTGGTTGACGCCATGCCAGCTTAAGCCAGGAATGGTGGTTTGTGACAATGGCACCAATCTCCTCTCCGCCCTGCGACAGGGACAGCTGACCCATGTGCCCTGTATGGCTCACGTCCTTAACCTGGTGGTGCAGCGGTTCTTGGGCAGGTACCCAGGCTTACAGGATGTCCTGAGGCAGGCCAGGAAAGTCTGTGTGCATTTCCGCCTATCATATAATGCCAGTGCTCGGCTGGCTGAGCTGCAAAAGGAGTTGAACCTGCCCAAGAACCGCCTTATATGTGACATGCCCACCAGGTGAAACTCAACGTTGGCCATGCTGTAGTGACTGCACACACAGCAGAGGGCCATCAATGAGTACCTGTCCGACTACGGCACCAGGACAGGGTCAGGGGAGCTCGGATTTTTTTCCCCACGCCAGTGGAGCATGATCAGGGATGCATGCACTGTCCTGTCACCATTTGAGGAGGCCACGAGGATGGTGAGCAGTGACAGTGCATGCATCAGTGACACTCTACCTCCTGTCCACCTGTTGGAGCATACGCTGCGTGGGATAATGGACAGGGCACTTGAGGCAGAACAGAGGCAGGAAGAGGAGGACTTCCTTGCCTCTCAAGGCCCCCTTTATCCAGACAGTGTTCCTTCTCTCCCACCCATCACACAGGAAGAGGATGAGGAGGAAGAGGAGGATTGTGTAAGCATGGAGGTGGAGCCTGGCACTCAGCATCAGCAGCAGTCTTTTAGGGATGATTTACAGTCCCAACAAACCAGTGGACTTGTACGTGGCTGGGAGGAGGTGGCTGCCGATCATGTTGTCCTCAGTGACCCAGAAGACTCCGGACCGAATGCCTCAACTAACCTACGTTGCATGGCCTCCCTGATCCTGCAAAGCCTGCGGAAGGATCCTCGTATTCTTCGGATCAAGTAGAGGGACCATTACTGGCTGGCCATTCTCCTTGATCCACGGTACAAGGGTAAGGTTGCAGAGCTTATCTTGCCATCGCAGAGGGAGCAGAGAATGAGACATCTCAGGGAGGCCTTGCAGAAAGGTCTGTGCAACGCGTTCCCAGAGACTGGGAGGTTACAAACTCCTGGTCCTGGACGACGAGTTGCTGAGGCTGCGGTCAGTAGCAGAAGGAGCGGTGGGGAAGGTGGACGTCTGACCGATGCGTATAGACAATTTTTTAGTCCGCAGCCCCAAGGTATGATCGGTTCCAGCAACCATCGCCAGCGTCTGATATACATGGTGCAGGAATACCTAGGGTCAAGGTCAGACTTGGACACCTTTCCCACCGAAAATCCTCTGGCTTACTGGGTCTTGAGGATGGATCACTGGCCAGATCTTGCACAGTATGCAATTGAGCTACTGGCCTGTCCTGCATCCAGCGTTCTTTCCGAACGCACATTCAGTGCTGCTGGAGGCTGTCACCGATCACAGGGTGCGCCTGTCCACCGACTCGGTTGATTGACTGACCTTCATAAAGATGAATCAGTCTTGGATCACCACCAGCTACCAGGCACCTGAAGCTGATATAACTGAATAATTTATAATGTCACATCCCTACAAGACTGCCTATGCTGATGCAGAGTGACTGTCCTGTTATGTTGACTGACTATCCTCTTCCTCCTCAACGATCCTGATGATATCTTGGAAGAACATTTTTGTTTCTGGGTGCCACCACCAGTGGCTAAGGCCCAATTTTTCAGCCCCTGTTTAACAGGGGCGTGTAATTACAATTTTTAGGCAATGCTTTGCAACAGGTCTCATTGCTGTGCTCCAAGTACAGTATCTGTTAGGGGTTGCAGTGTTGTGGCACCAGTGCCTAAGGCCCAATTTTTCCGCCCCTGTTTAACAGGGGCGTGTAATTACGATTTTTTAAGCAATGCTTCGCAACAGGTCTGACTGCTGTGCTCCAAGTACAGTATCTGTGAGGGGTTGCAGTGTTGTGGCACCAGCACCAGTGCCTAAGGCCCAATTTTTACACCCCTGTTTAACAGGGGCGTGCAATTACAAATCTTGATCTAATCATTCTCAGCAGGGCCCATTCATGCGCCCACCAAGAGTAACTGTAAGGGCTTACAGTGTTGTGGCAACACCGTCCACCACCACCAAAGGCCAAATTTTTCTGCCCTGTTCAACAGGTGCATGCAATTACAAATCTTGATCTAATAATTCACAGCAGGGCCAATTCCTGTGCCCACCAAGAGTAACTGTGAGGGCTTACAGTGTTGTGGCAACATGTGTTGTGGCAACATGTGGCAAGTTTCTGCAGAGTATATACGGCAGGCCCCTACTTTCAAACATCCAACTTACAAACGACTCCTACTTGCAAACGGAAGGAGAAAACAGGAAGTGAGAGGAAATCTACCCCTAGAAAAGGAAATTCTATCCTGTTACATTTAATTTGGGAAAAAGGTATCTCCTCTCTACTGATGCTTTATCACCAATCCTTGTTTCAATAAAAACCCCACTTTTCCAAAAACATTTGTCATTGGGACAGAAAGTGAGGTGAAATGTTCTGAACAGGTGCACAGACAGCAAAACAAATGTTACAGGAGTGATAACCCCTCCCTATGTTCTCCAAAAAGCTTAAAAATAGATTTTTTTGGATGGAGCTACGCTTAAAAATGTACCTGTTCAGATTCTACTTAAGAACAAACGTACAGTCCCTGTCTTGTTTGCACCGCCTGTATACAGCTGTTCAGAGTATATAGGGTTGTAGGTATAGGGTTTTATTTTGGGTGCGGGGTTCCCCTTAATATGCATACAAGACCCAAAGGGGCTGGGGTGGTGGGGGGGGGGGGGGATAAGGTAGCCATGCCATTTTTCTCAAATATTTTCATCCATATTGCCAGGACAAGACATGACCATAAAGCCGCAAGCAGTTTTAAATGGGTTCTTTTTTTCCTTTACAAATGTCATTTTTTGCAGGGACAGTTCTAAACACGGGAAACACATGCCACTTCACAGGCATACTTTAAACACCCCCCAGGTACCATATTTAAAGGAATATTTCACTTTTTTTTTTTTCACTTTATGCATCATTAAAATGACTGCTCCCGAAAAAACTTCAGTTTTTAAAACTTCTTTTTGCATTGATACATGTCCCCTGGGGCAGGACCCGGGTCCCCATTCCCCAAACCTGTTTTATGACATTAACATGCATATTGGCCGTTATAATTAGCACTTTTGATTTCGAACGTTCGCGTCCATTGTAAAGAATAGGGTTCGAATATTCGTGCAAACTTTCGGTCCGTTCGAAGGTTCTGGTGCGAACCGAACCCGGGGGTGTACGGCTCATCCCTAATTATCAGTGTGTATGTGTTTATCCTTTGTGTGACAGCCAGGGAGTGACCTGACCAAGGTACAGGCATACCCCACTTTTAAGTACACAATGGGGTTTATTTACTAAAGCTGGAAAGTGCAAAATCAGGTTCACTTCTGCATAGTGACCAATGAGCTTCCAGGTTTTATTACCAAAGCTTAATTAAACAAGCTGGGGTTAGAAGCGCATTATTTTCTATTCAAAAATTTGCCTGATTTTGCACTTTCCAGCTTTAGTAAATAAACCCCATTGTGTACTTAAAAGTGGGGTATGCCTGTATTATGGTGGTGTCAGCACGGGCAACACTCTGCTCAGGGCTCCGTAGTAAACAGGCTACCCAGAATACTCAGCGGTTCCTGAGGGGGTAGCGCTACACAGCTATGAAACCCTGACCAGACAAACATTTTAGATCACTGCTCCACTGACTTCATTGAAGCCAAAAACGAATTCAGCCTAACAGCCTATAGAGGAGGGCACTGAAACAGTATATTTTCCTTTAGATTATACTTGTTCTAAAAAAAAAATATATCAATAAATGATATGAAATTGAATAATATCAGATATAATAGCAATATCAGCTTAAAAAGCATATATACAAAAAAAAAAAGTAAAAAAATGTTACTTACATAGAACTTTCCATGTACAGATGGTTGGTAAATGCCATTAAAAGAACATGATTTATATAAACATCCAGAAAAGTTGAAAATTTTCTTTATGGCCATCTGACACACAGAAGGATCTCCTGTACCCTCCACGGTAACGTTGGCTCCTATGTGACCTGGAGCTGTTGACACACAGGGACTATTGTAGACGGAGGAAAGGGTGACTATGGCATTGTATCCTTTTGGGTAGCAAGGATGCTTGACATTCCCGCTGCTTGTGTTCTAAAGAATACAAAAAATACACCATTTCAGCTTTTAATTTAGAAGTAAAGGTCGACACCATCACCCTAACTTGTAAAAAACGCTTTTTAAAGCAAACATTCTACATTCAAGAAGGCCAAAGTAACAGGTTTCTTTAGTTATATGTCCAAAATTCAGTGGTGTACCTAAGATATCGAACACCCATGGGTGATAATTTTGGACACAATTCCACCCACCCAAAATATTTCCAAGTAATGAAGTGGTGCGCTACGTGGCGATTTGTGGGTGTGGCCAAATTATATTACCAGTAGGAGGGGCTTAAAGGGCATGGTTAAACAAAACAAATAACTGCCCTATACACAGCACACACATGCCACAGTCCTTATACCCCTCTTCCCAAAGTACATATCCCCCACTGTAAAGATCTCCCCTAACATCCCTAAATTCTTCCGCCAACCCATTTTCCCAGCACAGATCTCTCAGTATAGAGTATAGATTGACTAACAGAAATGCAGTGACCTATCGACCTCCTGTGAATTAAACAAATAATAAACCATGACATCAGTTTTTTTAGGAAGCTTTGGTACTCTATAGAACACCTCCCCATTTATGCAATATAGATGAGGACAAGGAGAGGCGTTTGTAGTCCAAATTAACATAGCAGCCTAGGATGACAATGCTGCTCCTCCATAGATACAGTACAGCAAATTAGCATTGTTATTATAGAACAGGAAGTTAGTTACTAGCGAGATCACCAAGTGAAAATTCAAAAAAGGCTGAAAAATTAAGACAAATTCAGCCATCACATTGAAAGGCAGGTAAGCTGTAATATATTACATTTTTGTTTTTCAGTTTATATACTGTTAACTGCAATTCTAGAAAAGACCGGAATGAAATGAACTGAAAGGGAAGGTAATGCAGGGCTGCACATGACAGAGGTGTCAAGTGACACTCAGGGCAGCTGACAGAGAGAGGTGCATGTGAGGGGGATTTTGGACACAAAAGGGACGACGCCGGTGATGTGGGAAAGGATGCAGCCTTTCCTAAATAGATATCCGGATAAGGCAGCGGCAGGGATGTTGATCACGGGGTTCAGGTATGGATTCAGAATTCCATGCTCATTGACCGTGGTTCCCCCGCCAGCCAAAAATTTGAGGTCAGCTCTACAACACCCAACGGTGGTGGCAGAGAAATTGGCCAAGGAGGTGGCTCTGGGTAGGATGGCGGGCCCCTTTGAGACAATGCCGTTTGGGGATTTAGTAGTGTCCCCGTTAGGGGTCGTTCCCAAAAAGGAACCCGGGAAAATTTCGACTCATCCACCATTTATCTTTTCCTAAAGGGGGATCGGTTAACGATTTTATAGACCCTGAGGCATGCACAGTGTCGTATACGTCATTTGACGCCGCAGTGCGTTGGGTAAGACGTTACGGTCAAGGGGCATTGATGGCAAAATCCGATGTGGAAGCTGCATTTAGACTTTTGCCAGTGCACCCGGGCGGTTATTGGGGTGTAGTTGGGAAGGACGGTTTTATGTAGATAAGTGTTTGCCAATGGGGTGTTCCATTTCTTGCGCTATGTTTGAAGCGTTTAGTTCCTTTTTGGAATGGGTGGTGAGGGATGTTACGGGGATTGATTCCGTCATCCATTATTTGGATGATTTCCTGTGTGTGGGCCCTCCGGCTTCCAATGTGTGTGCGATACTGTTGTCCACGTTGCAGCACATTGCAGCACGATTTCGGTCATATATCCGGCCACAGTTGGTATGTGAAAAAAAAACAAAAAAAAACAAAGGGGGGTTGATAAGAGGATGTTAATGTATAGGGGCCGGATATTGGGGGAAGGGAGAGGGTGTTTGATTGTGTTGATAACGATGTGCTTGTGTTTCAGATGCAGGGTGCCATTGGCAGCCGACAAGACGGAGGGCCCCTGGACAGAGCTGAGCTTCCTGGCTATAGTAATAGATTCCATGGCCATGGAATGTAGATTACCTGCGGAAAAGCTCGAAGATCTGAGAAGGGTAGTAAGGGAGGTTCACAGTTGTAAGAAGGTGCAACTACGCGCCTTGCAATCGTTGTTAGGAAAGTTAAATTTCGCGTGCAGGATAATTCCTATGGGGAGGATATTTTGTCGACGGTTGTCAGGGGCGACGGCGGGGGTGAGGGCCCCAAAACATTTCATCAGGTTGACGAGGGAACACAAGGAGGACTTGCGCATATGGGATCATTTTCTGGAGCAGTATAATGGGAGGGCAGTGTGGATGTCGGGGCCCGTGAGCAACTTTGATGTGGAATTGGTGACGGACGCCGCGGGATCAACTGGTTATGGGGCATTTTTTCAGGGTCAATGGAGCGCGGGATCTTGGCCGCGGGCATGGGTGGAGGCAGGTTTTAGGAAGAACCTGGTGCTACTGGAATTGTTTCCTGTGGTGTTAGCTCTGGAGTTATGGGGGCAATCTTGCAGAAATCTCAAGTTGAGGTGGAACTGCGACAACATGGGGGTGGTGCAGGTTATCAATAGAATGTCTGCAGCATCACCCCCGGTCATACGACTGATGCAGCAGTTGGTTTTGCGTTGCATGCAGTTAAACATCTTTTTATACGCTGTGCACATCCCTGGCGTGGAGAACACACTGGCTGACGCCTTGTCTCGCTTTCAGTGGGACAAGTTCAGGGAGCTGGCGCCAGAAGCAGAAGAGGTAGGCATCCCTTGCCCTGGCTGGATTTGGGAGATAGCGCTGGAGTCATCGCGGGCTGGATGCAGCGGTCCGTAAGTGAGGGTACATGGGCAGCGTATTCAAAAACGTGGAAGGAATGGAGGAATTTACAGGCCGAAGCGGAGGCTGGGGAGGAGTTTTTGGACACCAGGTTGCTGCTGCTTTACTTGGTGTCAAAAGACATGGGGGAAGGCAAATCTGTGTCGGCCATAGAAAAAAGGATGGCCGGTATGGCATTTTGGTTCAAGATGCAGGGAAGGGTAGATGTGACGAAGGATTTCTGGGTGAAACAGGCTATTAAGGGTTACAGGAAGTCACGTAGGAGCATAGACGCACGGCGTCCTATTACGTTTGCGAATTTGGTTGCAATGGGGGAACAACTTTCAGTGGTGTGCAAGTCGGGGTATGAAAGATTGCTATTTGGGGCGGCTTTTTCACTGGCGTTTTTTGGTGCGTTTAGAATCGGGGAGTTAGTTAGCCCCTCAAAGGGGGTGGCGGGGGGCTTGTTGGCCCAGGATGTTTGGATGTTGGGGGACAGGGTTTCTGTTAGGTTGCGGAAGTCCAAAACAGATCAAGGTGGCAAGGGGATACAGGTGAGTCTATATGCATTACACGGATGTGAGGTGTGCCCGGTGAAGACGGTGTCGAGTTTTTTGGGAGTGAGACAGGGGGGAGAGGGCCCATTGCTATTGCATGCAGACGGAAGTTACCTGTCCAGGTTTCAATTTATAGCGGTTTTGAGGAAGTGTTTGGGGAGGTTGGGATTGAACAGCCACGCCTACGCTTCACACTCCTTCCACATTGGGGCGGCTACAGAGGCCGCCAGGCGCGGGTTGGATGAAGTGGATGTGCGCAAGTTGGGCAGATGGGAGTCACAGCGATTTCGGTCATATATCCGGCCACAGTTGGTATGTGAAAAAAAACAAAAAAAAAACAAAGGGGGGTTGATAAGAGGATGTTAATGTATAGGGGCCGGATATTGGGGGAAGGGAGAGGGTGTTTGATTGTGTTGATAACGATGTGCTTGTGTTTCAGATGCAGGGCGTCAACTCCTGGTCTGGATCCTCGGCCATTCGTATGTGTGTTGGGGTGCCAGGAGAGGGGATGTGAGACCAGGTGGGAGACAGCTGGGTATTTCCAGGCGCCAGCCGGTTATACGTTGGTTGGGGCGGCCGGGTATGATGTGGGGCAGGGTGGTCCCAGAAGTGGAGAGATACGCATGGCTAGACAGACCACCTGATGTGTTGGTTATTCATGCTGGTGGGAATGACCTGGGGGTTCGGACGGTGAGAGACTTGCTAACGGACATAAAGGCGGACTTGATGTTCCTCCGGGCCACCTTCCCTGGGAAACTTTTTATTTGGTCTGATATGGTGGCTAGGACGACTTGGCGTATGGCGAGATCGGTTTACAGGCTTAACAAAGCCCGAATACGGATCAACAAGGTGGTGGGCAGGTTCATAGCATGGCAAGGTGGCCTAGTGATCCGCCACCGGGAATTGGAGGTTAATGTGGGCATGTATTTAAGGCGGGATGGGGTACATCTCACTGATGTGGGGATTTATGGTCCCTGGGATTGCAGGAGGGGATTCAAGCGGCCCTGCGGGTGTGGAGGTGCCATCAAGGGTGAGGGGTCTCCCTTTTCAGGCTGTGGCGTTGTTGTTTTTGTTGGTCAGTGACGGCAGCAGTTATACAGGTGGTAAGTGGGTGGGGGGTTCATCAATAGATGGCCCCTCCTGGTACATCAAACGTTGTTGATGTTTAATGGTATTGTGCACTGCGGGAAAAGTTGGTTATCGGGGGGTACAGAGTGAGACCCATTGGTCTGTATATCCCGCAGTACCCCCTGCTGGTTGATATCGTTTGATATCTTGGTTATGGTATATAGCACTTAGCGCCGTCACCAGTGATGTAAGTAACTGAGTTAAAATAACCTGAGTTACCTAACGCAGTTACTTTAGAGGGTAACGAGTAATCTAACTGATTACTTTTCCCCTCATGGTAACTCAGTTCCCATTACTTTGGCTTAGTTACCCCAATTACATCTATCGCCACTAGATGGCAGTAGTGTAATTCCGGTGTCCTGACGAAAAAGTTCCCCCGCCGGATAAGGACCCCCTGTACTGCGCAGGCACAGGGCTTGCGCAGTACGAAGGACTACGGAGCTTCCAAAAATTGCCAAACCTAAACAGCTCTGAGTAAACTCTACACCGTGCAGGCGCAGTTAACATGTAATTGTACAAGGCGATGCCGCACGCTCCCGATGCTCGTGCTACTCTGCAAGGGGCATCTATCGTGTAAGTAAGGGGCGGTCTAGTATTACTGTAACCAAGGGGCGCATTTATTATTATTATTATTGTTGTTATATATCGAGTTCTGCCCATTAATTTAACATTCGCCCTCTACTGTAGCCATCCGCCCCTTACACGATATAATAATAATAGACCCGCCCCTTGCTTACACGCTATAACAGATCTGCCCCTTGGTTACACGATATATAACAATAATAATAATAAATGCGCCCCTTGCTTACAGTAATACTAGACCCGCCCCTTAGTTACACGTATAGAATATTTTTAAAAAAAGTCACAGTTACTTTGCTGCGTAACTAATTACTTTTCCAATGTAGTAACTGAGTTACTAACGCAATTACTTTTTGGGAGAAGTAATTTATAACTTAACTAATTACTTTTTTAAAGTAAGATGACCAACACTGGCCGTCACTGACCAATAATAGGGGGTGTTAACCTGTTTTTGTTTACAGTTTTCAGAACGGATCTGAAGGGGTTAATGTTATGTGTTATTTATGGTTATTTATGTTTATTTATGTTTTATTGGTAAATAAGAAAATTTGGAGTTTCTTATTTTTGGAATTTAATAAATAGCTGTTATGACCATTTAACTCCATAAAGGAAATGGTGTGGTCTCTTATTTTAGTAAATAAGTTAAGTTATATGGGGAGTTTGTGGTCCAGCTATGGGGTCATATCTTGGCTACACTAGTCAAGAAAAGACCGGAATGAAATGAACTGAAAGGGAAGGTAATGCAGGGCTGCACATGACAGAGGTGTCAAGTGACACTCAGGGCAGCTGACAGAGAGAGGTGCATGTGAGGGGGAGTGGTCTGGGTTGGTAAGGGGAGCGGCCATATAAGTAGGAAGGGCGGTGCCATAAGGGGTCAGTTGGAGAAGAGAAAGAGCTGGAGGAGGCAGTTTTTCCCACCCACCCTCCCTTATGTTAGGATGTTTGTTGGATGTGTTAATTTTCTCATTGTCGTTTCAGGTCATCGAAAGGAATTCGTCATAACAGCATAAAAGGGGGGTTGGCGTTGTTGTTTTTGTTGGTCAGTGACGGCAGCAGTTATACAGGTGGTAAGTGGGTGGGGGGCTCATCAATAGATGGCCCCTCCTGGTACATCAAACGTTGTTGATGTTTAATGGTATTGTGCACTGCGGGAAAGTTGGTTATCGGGTGGTACAGAGTGAGACCCATTGGTCTGTATATCCCGCAGTGCCCCCTGCTGGTTGATATCGTTTGATATCTTGGTTATGGTATATAGCACTTAGCGCCGTCACTGACCAATAATAGGGGGTGTTAACCTGTTTTTGTTTACAGTTTTCAGAACGGATCTGAAGGGGTTAATGTTATGTGTTATTTATGGTTATTTATGTTTATTTATGTTTTATTGGTAAATAAGAAAATTTGGAGTTTCTTATTTTTGGAATTTAATAAATAGCTGTTATGGCCATTTAACTCCATAAAGGAAATGGTGTGGTCTCTTATTTTAGTAAATAAGTTAAGTTATATGGGGAGTTTGTGGTCCAGCTATGGGGTCATATCTTGGCTACACTAGTCATGGCTTTTCCTGTAAAGTCAAGCTTCACTGACAATTGAGGAATCTCAGATCATAATAATGTTGCTCAAGTATAAATTATATAATCATCCTATGATTTTAGAATATTGGGCATATTTTACATGAATATATGCATTTCCCACCTCTATGAGGTACACAAGGAGTCTCTTAAATGCCTGATCCTGGCCATAGCAGAGGTAGCTGTGTGTGTAAATAGTATAATCAAAACCATAGAGTCTGAAGAACATCTCCGTGCTATTGTCTTCAATGTCACCGGATGGTTGAAAAGTCATTTGGGTAGAGGCTCCTCCAAGGTCCATGGCTCCAAATAGCTGGGCTTGCTGGGGATGTATCCAGCTGTTTACGTATGACTGCTGGATCCAAAGGAACAAATGGCAATAAAAGTAAAGAGTAACAAAAACAAAAAAAAGGTTAATAGAGATTTTTTAAATACCTTCATTAAAATACGTTAAGACACAGAAAATTACTTTAGACAAACTTTTTATTAGTAACCCATAATATGTATATATTGAAAATTTGCAATACAATTTTATTTTTTTTAATATTTTATTATGTATTGTTTTTTTTGTTTTACTTCTATTAAATTATATGATACACTGCATATTAATATTTTGTATTATCTTTTTCACCCAGCAGATGCCAAGTTCTACACAAGCTCTTTGCAAGTACTGGTTTTCTAATGTAAAAGGACTTCCTGTTAGAGGGTGGCTACATTCATTCTCCGTGATCCCACTGTATATAGAACGTAGCCACCCTCTATTGCTTACTCATGAGATGGAGGAAAAACTTTGGACTATAGGATATGGTGCACATGACCACAACACTAATGTGCACTGCTCATTCCAAACAAACAGAAGTGAGGGGGGGGGGGGGATAGATACAGGATCGTTAAAGTATAATTAAAAGGCAAATTTTTTTTTTTTCGTTTTGGATAGAGTAGGAAGGGATTAGAACACTTGTCAATTTTTTTGCCTTATGTGCTTTCGTTAAGGAGATTCACCCTGATAGTCAGTGCAGCCCCAGCAGTGCCCATCAGTGACACCAATCAATGCCCATCAGTGACACCAATTAATGCCTATCAGTGACACCAATCAGTGCTGCCTTTTGGTGCCCATCAGTGCCTGCTCATCAGTGCCGCCCATCCACGCCACCTACCATTGCCCATAAGTGCCACCTATCAGTGACGCCTATCAGTGCTCATTAGTGTGGCATATTAGTGCCTCCTCATCAGTGATGCCTCATCAGCACCCATAAGTGCTGCCTCATGGTGTCAATTTCATGGGTCAGTTGGTAACTGTACCAACAAAAAAAAAAAAAATGTGTTACTGGACCTACTGATTACTAACAATACAGACTTGATCGCTGATGTGGAAATTACGGGGCAACTTAGGAAACCGCGACCACTGGTCAATTAGTTTCAGTATAAATCACAGAAATAGTTAGCAAAAGGGTAATACAAAAGACACTGAATTAAAAAAAAAAAACAACTTCCCTAAACTGCACTCTGTGCTAGAAGATGTTAAATGGGATAAAATCCTAGGAATAAAGAGTCAGTGCATTCCAATCGGAAATAAATTTAAAAGAGCTAATAAAAATCCTGGGTGGCTCAAATTCAATGTAAAAAATGCATATCAAAGCAAAGGAAAGGGCCTTCAAAAATACTAAGCTGGGGGGGGGGGGGGGGTCATTGTCAGCATTCCAACTTTATAAAGAATGCAATAAGAATTGTAAGGGTGCAATCAGGCCGGCTAAGATGGAACACAAATGGCACATAGCGGAGGAGAGTAAGAAAAAATCCCAAGAAATTCTTTAAATATGTAAATAGAAAGAAAGGGAGGCCAGAACATTTTGGCTCAATGGAATCTGGTTACAAAAGACAGAGAGATGGCAAAGGTTTTGAATATATTCTTCTCCTCAGTCTTCACAAGGGATGGGATACAGTAACCAAGACGATAATGTTAATCTTCATTAACACGTCACAGGAAGCACCCTTATAAATAAGTCACTGGGACCAGCAGGCTTGCACCCAAGGGTCCTTAAAAAACTCAGTCAAGTGATAGCCAGACCATTGTTCCTAATTTTTGTAAACAGTTTACTGACTGGAATGGTACCAGCTGATTGGAGAAAAGCCAATGTAGCACCAATATTTAAAAAAGGGCAGAGATATATCCCTGGGAACTACAGGCAAGTTGGCTTGTTAGCAAAAGTCTGCAAGCTCTTGGGGGGGATAAGGGACTATATACAAGATTTCAGGTATGAAAATGGTATCATTATCAGTAATCAGCATGGATTAATGAAGAATTGTTCTTACCAGACCAATCTATTAACCTTCTATGAAGAAGTGAGCTTCCATCTAGCTAAAGGAAGGGCTGTGGATGTGGTGTACAGGGGGTCCCCGACTTACAAACATCCGACTTACAAACGACTCCTACTTACAAACGGAGGGAGACAACAGGAAGTGAGAGGAAATCCACCCCCAGGAAGGGAAATTCACTCCTGTAAGAGTTAATATGGGAAAAAGGTGTCTCCACTGATGCTTTATGACCTCCATTATGTTTCCCTAACAACCCAAAATTTTCTAAATCCAATTGTCATTGGGACAGAAGGTTAGGTGAAATCTTCTGAACAGGGGCACAGACAGCAAAACAAATGTTACAGGGGTGATAACCCTTCTCTATGTTATCTAAAAAACTTAAATAGATTTTTTGGCTGGAGCTACACTTAAAAAAATTACCTGTTCTGTCTTACAAACAGATTCAACTTAAGAACAAACCTACAGTCCCTATCTTGTTTGTAACTCAGGGACCCCCTGTATCTGGATTTGAAAATTGAAAACTGCCTACAGGGGCAAGTCCAAAGGGTGGTGATAAATGGGGAATAATCTTAATGATCCGGTGTAGAAAGCGGGGTCCCCCAGGGTTCTGTCCTGGGACCACTTCTTTTTAAATTATTCATAAAGGATCTGGAGGATGGGATAAACAGCTCAATCTCAGTATTTGCGGACGATACAAAGCTAAGCAGGGCAATAACTTCTCCGCAGGATGTAGAAACCTTGCAAGAAGATCTAAACAAATGAATGGGGTGGGCAACTACATGGCAAATGAGGTTTAATGTTGAAAAAATGTAAAGTAATACATTTGGGTGCCAAAAATATGAATGCAATTTACTCGCTAGGGGGAGAATCTCTGGGGGAATCTAGGACGGAAAAAGGACCTGGGGATCCTAGTAGATGACAGGCTCAGCAATGGCATGCAATGCTAAATGGCTGCAAGCAAAGCAAACTGAATATTGGCATGCATTAAAAAGAGGATTCACACCAGAGATAAAATGATAATTCTCCCACTCTACAAGAGTCTGGTCTGGCCACACCCAGAGTATGCCGTCCAGTTCTGGGCAACAGTCTTTAGGAGGGATGTGTTGGAACTGGAGAGAGTCCAGAGAAGGGCAACAAAGCTAATTACTTGACTGGAGGATCTCAGCTATGGGGAAAGACTACAATCATTGAACTTATTCTCTCAGGAGAGGAGACGCTTGAGAGGGGATATAATATCAATGTACAAATATTGTACTGGTGACCCCACAATAGGGATAAAACTTTTCAGTGAAAGGTAATTTTAAAATTGGAAGAGAAGTGGTTTAAACTTAAGCTGCGTAGAGGGTTCTTTATGGTAAGAGCGGTAAGGATGTGGAATTCTCTTCCATAAGCAGTGGTATCAGCGGGAAGCATCGATAATTAAAAAAAATATTAGATGGGTACCTTAACGACCACAACATACGTAGGACTGGATGGACTTGTGTCTCTTTTTAACCTCTCTGACTATGTAACCATGTAATCAGTGCCCATCAGTGCAGCCTATCAGTGCCGCCTCATCAGCGCACATCAGTGAAGGAAAACAATTATTTATTTACAACATTTTCTGACGGAAACTAAGAAAAACTTGTTTTTCAAAATCTTCGGTCTTTTAAATTTTTTTTAGCAAAAAAAAAACTGTGGTGAGTAAATACCACTAAAAGAAAGCTATATTTTTGGGAAAAAAATATAAAAATTTAATTTGGGTACAGGGTTGCATGACCACGCAATTGTCATTCAAAGTGTGACAGTGCAGAAAGCTGAAAACTGGCCTGGGCATGAAGGGGGTGAAAGTGCCCTATATTGAAGCGGTAAATGTCAATTTAATTTGACAGCCACACATAGGCCTAAGCAAAGATGGAAGGAGCTGAAGACATCTCTACTGACCTGTATGAAGGTATCCAGAAGGTAGTTCACAGTGATCCAGCCAAATGACCCTTCCTCCATGCCACTTAGTATCCTTGCTCCCTGGAAATCCACTGGATAGAGCCTGAGAGTTTTTGACACTGCGTCAAGGATGAGATGAGTTTTGGTCTCATTCTGCAGTCTGCAAAAATAGATTTAGGCCATACATGAACAACTTATCCGGCTTGTTTTAGATCTTTGTAGGAAATCTGCAATTATACTGATTTCAAGCTCATGTTTTTACCCCATATTTACATGTTTGGATACCATTGTGATACCATTGCCAGCCATAGACAGTTCGAATCTCAGCTGGTTCGCAGGGACCAGGTGAGATTCCAACCATGTATGGGCAGTAGTATGGGGGGGTAGCCAAAGCCCTACCCCACCACTGGTCAAAATTTATGGCTCCTCAGACTTATGGTTCCGGAGATACGGGGCTCAATGCGCAGCCTGTCAGAAGCTACATACAGCACGGCCAAGTACAAGCTGGCACACACTGTTTGCAGCAGACTGAGTGGATGACTTCTTGTCAGAGGCACTGAGCTCAATGGACAGCTTGGAGCCTTGGACCAATTGTAAAGCACCTTTGGTCCAAGCTGTCCAATAAAAATGCTCCAAACTTCACTACTTAAAAATCTTCATAGGTGACGCTTTCATTTTTTTTATAGGTTACATGTTTAGAGTTACAGAGAAGGTGTAGTGCTAGAATTATTGCTCTAACGATCCTGGCGATACCTCACATATGTGGTTTGAACGCTGTTTACATATGCTAAAACAGTCCTAATGCTAGTTAAATTAATAAGTAACTTGTGAATATGTAATCTGTGTGTATCTGGCTCTGATACTAACCAGTGCCTCACCAGCCACTGACCTCACCGCACATCCCTGCTGTATATAACAGAGCTCAATAACTCAATACCTAAAGCAGAACTCTAGCCAAAAACAAGATAAATATGAATAACACCTTAAAAGATTTTTTTTTTTTTTTTTTTATTGACAAAATCCACTTTTGCTGCAATGTTCATATTCAATCCAGAGATTTCCACTGCATTATCTTTTTTCTGCCACCAAATGTCCAGTCTGATGGCCAATATCATACAACACACTTCCTGTGAACCCAGGTCATCCTGGATCCCTTAAATTCTTAAACAACCCTTTACACACCGCTATACACCCTTTAAAGTGGTTGTAAACCCTTACAGATCACTTTGACCTACTGGCCTAGATTAAGGCTTACCTGTAGGTCCAAGAAATATCTCCTGAAAGCGGTTGTATACCCGCTGAAACTTTTTTTTTTTAACACACCTGTAAGGGAAAAGGCATAATGAGATAGTATGCACCGCCCTCTCATGCGGATTGGCTTTGATTTGCTTCAGCCTCGCACGCCCACGCTCTCAAGATGGCCGGGCCAAGGCAAGGCGGACGTTCTTCAGCGGAGCATAGCCCGGATGGCGCTCCCACTCAGGAGAAGAGCTCCAAGGAAGACGTCTTTGCTCCTCTTCCCCAGAGCCAGCGCCCCAGAAAGATGTCTGCAGGGCCTGTGGCGCAGTATCTATGCCTGGAAGGCTGGTGAGTAGACACTGCCTGGAGAAGTATGCAGCTAACAGGTAATGCCAAATGTCTTTATTATTGATAAGATTGGCACAAGATTCTGTTTTGGACTTGCCTTAATTACCCAGAGCAACTGTTACACTTGTATTGGAAACTGTTGGAGACTGTTGCTATAGGAGACAGCGTACTTGTACACGTGCAGATGTGGCATCTTGCTGGATGCTTTTCCCTGCGTGGCTGTCCTGTAGAAGTCTGGGAGTCTGCCGGGTTGGCGTTGCACAGACACATTTGGGTGCCCCAAGGAGAGTAGTAATGTAATGCACAGAGCGCTCTAGTGGCCAAATTGCACTTACTGACATCATCACCTTTAGGTGAGGCTAAACAGCCGCCTACAACAGCAACAGTTTTGTATATGACTATCTCGGTTACTTGGGGAGCCACAGCCAGGTCTGGGTAATATGTCCGGGTCTCAGGTGGACTGAAACCCTGATGCATGATTCAAAATCCGAACTGTCCGGGTGAATCCTGGAAAGGGGGCACAGGTGCCTGGTGCCCATGCATCTACTTTGCAGAGGCTGCCTGCTGGCTAAGTGGGTGTCAATTCTGTCTAGTATCACTGGGGTTTGCTGGTTCAATTCCCCCAACATGCTAATACTTGTTTTGATGTTTATTTCTTCTCCCTGTGTGGGTTTCTCAACACAATCCAAAGACATGCTCTGCACCTACTATGCCTTACAACCCACTCTATGTGGAGGGATGTTGACAACTCATGGCTCTGGAGGTTCTCATTGGACGGAAGGGGGCCTGGGTCATTGTTACAATTATTACAGATGCAGCAGTCTGCTATTCAAAATATGGAGGCTGACCAGGAAGTCCCTCCTAGTTGCTCGTATAGCCACTGAAAGAGCACCCTGGCACCTTGGCGGTTAGGGAGGCCATATGGTTGAGACCCTGGGCTGCGTATTGCTTCCTAGAAACAAAAGTGAGGAAGAATGAAGGGGGTTTGAGAAAAAATGCCTGTATAAATAGGATCTCGTAACTGTATACTCTGAACAAGTTAATGGTCAACCTGCTCCTACATACTGTAGCATCTGCAGATGCTGGCAGACTAGCAATAACCAGCCCATGTGCTGGGTGAATCTAATGGGAATGGTTTAATAATCAACCAGCTGCTGCACCTGCAGGACTCTGAGGAGAGTGTCAGGGTCTGCATCCCTTTAGATATGTTTTCCTATCGGAAGTGTCTTGCCAAAAAATTAGATTTTTGTGACAGTGGATGCCGAGGGTCTGGCTTGTGTCTTGGTGCAGACTTCTGGGGGGATAAGTGAGCCAGTCACACAGGTACATGCCCAGACTCTTAAGGTAAGACCTAGAAGGCATGCTTCACTGGTATCTGGACGGCATGTTGGATGAAGGTATCAGACACTCATGGTCACTTTGGGAAATTCCTCACTGCTCCTCTCTTCCACGAAGCTGACAAGTCCACCACAACAGTGGGTGGACTGCTACATTGCTTACAGACACCTCAGACTCAAGAGGGTTTGCACGTTTTTTACCCAATCCTGTTTGGAGTTCGCAGGAGATGTTGGTTAGTGTCCAGTTGCAGATCGGAAGAGGTTGAACCCTGTGGGGCCCTCTTTGAGTTCTTTAAGACGGAGTCCATTAAACAGTATAACCACATGGCTGGAGGCAGTTGATGGATCGTCAGGATGCCTATCCTATCCTCACACCTTAGAGGGAAAGCAAAGCCAACTTTCTCCATCCCAATGGTTGGTGTACCCGGGGGTGCTCTGCTAGTTCCTCTGTTTTATTTCAATCAGAGGAAGTGGTGATAGTCAGGAATAGATTTCTGAGGATGAATACTTCCGCTTGTTTGATGGCTACTCAGTGCCTCAGTCATCTGGGCACAACGTCATCATGCATGTAGATGATTCCTGGGGTGCATAGGCACCTGCGCAAATTGCATCTAGAATTCTTAGTGCAAGGGAGGAAACAGGATAGAACACAGTTAATAAGTGTTACTCAGTATGAGTAGCGCTCAGCGGTGATGGAAAGACCTTGAGGAAGTCTCGGTCCGTTAGGACCTTTTAGACTGGAGAATTGCTACAAATCATGTCTGCAAGACAGCCGGGAAGATGCATTGCGAGGGACTTTCAGTCAAGGCAATCAGAGCTTCCCAGCCAAGGAGGATAATCTTTGGGGGTTCAAACAGCCCAAACAGCCCTTTTAAGCACTTTCGCCTCACTACACAGAGTCAAGGAGGACCAATCTCCCTGCAGTTTAGCAACAGGGCAGCAGTCGCCTATATTCAGCTCCAGTATGAAACTCGCAGCAATATGCTATTGGGAGAGGTGAAACCCATAACACCTGGGGCAGAAGATCACCAGCAAAATTTCAGGAAGCAGTTTACCTCCCAGCAAATCTTTCTTTTGAATGAATACAAGCTTCCCAGAGCACGAGTGGGTCTACACAGGGCCGGTGCTACCACTAGGCAAACTAGGCAGTCGCCTAGGGCGCACTGCTGCCTAGGGGCGCTCGGCCACCGGTTTACCTCCGCGTCTGCAGGCTGCAGAATGCAACTAAGTCTGACCGGTAGTGTTATTGGAGGCGCAGCACTGGAGCCAGCGCTAGAGGAAGCAGAGCCGATGCTTTCTGTATAGCGCCGCCTTCTGTCACAGGGACACTGTAAAGGGGGTGGAGCCAATGGTGGCGAAAAAATTAGGTTTTGCCTAGGGTGTCAAAAACCCTTGCACCACCCCTGGGTCTATATCCAAGGTCTTCTCTCTGCTGGCCCACAGGTGGGGACTACCACAGACAAACCTCCTCAGGCCTCCTCCAAGGCACAAAGGGCAGATGCTCTGGTCTCTCCCTGGGTCTGCAATCTAACCTATATATTTTCCCCAACATTTCCCGTAAATGAGATTTCCCTTGAGGCTGTCAAGGGAGAACATAGTTGTCATAGCCAGTTCTCCATATTGACCAGGAGGCCCTCGGTTTTCCCTTGCCATTCATTTCAGGATACAGAAGACATTTCCCCTCTATAACATGCGCAGACTGGGGCTGCAAGCAGGGGCACTAAAGGGGGAGGATGGGCAACTCCGGTTGCTCCAGTTTCACTCCAGAGTGATCTCTACTTTTGTTGTGTGTGAGAAGACATTCTACTTACAACATCTAGGTCTAATTCTGGAACAAGTTTGCTTTTTTTCTTGGTAGGGCGAGACATTGATCCTACTGCCCTTCCAGTGTCAGCTGTTGTATTCTTCCTCCAGGCCTTAGCCTATCCTCACATAGCTCACGAGTGTGGGCTATATTGGCAATAACACATTTGAAAGGACCAAGAATCCTTCAGTTTGCACAACTTTTGAGGGCAGTCGTGAGGAGTCGGTCACCAAGGAAGAAAATATCTATTGCAGTTGCTGGATCTCGTATCAGTTTATCCATTTAGCCATCACTTACAAAGCAATATCAATTGCAAGAACTTTAAGCAGAAGGTTATCAGAGATTCAAGCTCTTGGAGCTTCAAAGTAAAAAAATAAAGAAAATAAAAATAAAGATAAAATTATAATATATACCTTTCTTTCCAGAAAGAGTAGTTGGATCTTGTAGCTCATTCTGCATCAAACATAGCAACAGACTGCTATTTAACAGACAGCTTGACATTGCCTAACTTTCCAGAACATCACACAGGAAAGTCACACGTACTGTTCATTTTCAGAACTTTAAAGGAGTATCTCCACAATTGTCCCTATCAGGTCATCTAAATAAACCTTTTGTCATTCCAGTTGGGAATCATCAAGGGAAAGAGGTTACTACCTGGATCCTAGCAGGCTTGGTTGTGTATAGGATAGAGGTCATGAGCTTCCGTCAGCGGCGCCAGAGCGGTTAAAGCCTCATAGGCAACACATTCAAGAGAATCTATGGTGTTCATCTGTACAGGAGTACACGGTCGCTCCAACATTCCTACTCAAACTTGACGGAATAGACGCGAGGGCCTTGTCATCAAGGGACTTTGTAGGAAGGACTATTCAGTCCTCTGTCTCATCCTAATTAGAAGATTGGTTTGACAAGTAGATCCCACCCTGTCAGCTAGTTATTTATCACTAGTATGCTGCCATGTTGGCGTCAGGAAAATGGAAAATTGTATCAAATACTTACCGTAATTTTCCTTTCCTGATGCCAAACCATGGCAGCATATGGTCCAACCCTTATACGTTTCGGTATGTAGCTAATTACAGAGAATGGGGTGGGGCCTAACTAACTAGGCCTCATATTTATGCTATTCACTGGTCCTGAGGGAGTGGTCAAGAGGCGGAGCTCTATCACTAGTAGTAAGTATTTGATACAATTTTCCATTATATGTGTTCATCTATATATGTTGAAAACGTCCATAGGTGTGAAAAAAATATATATTTCTTTTGTATGGATATCAATGTGACTGTGACAAAACTTGATGAAAAAAACAAAAAAAAAATAAAAAAAAAAGGATACAAATTTTTTTTTTTATTATGTGTCATAAAGTGTAAATGACTGGGAGGTGAAAAGTGTGTTCTGTTCAGAACATTACTATAATAAAAGGACGTGACAGTGAAGCTAAAGCTCAGATGTCATTAGAAAGTGTGTCCCATACCACATGTTCAAAATATGTGAGATGATAAATTAAAAAACTTGAAGCTATGTCATGTGAAAGTGAACAATAAGGTAAAGACTTGGGACTGTGACAAATGTGGGGGTGAAAAATAGATTGACTGCTAGACAACTAAATGAAAGAAACATACATCAAAATAAGACATGTGTATTATTATACATGTGCACACATATATAAATATGCACATGCATACGGTGTGCAATCTGTGTGTGATATAATGCATTTCTAATTAGCTGATCAGCAGTAATCATTTAAAACCATTGTGAAGTGTAATTACAAATATTGGAAAATTTCCTAAACAAATTAAACGAGAACGAAAACATCAAATTAGTGTGGAAAATTGATGCTAAAGAGGTAGACTTCCTTGATCTAAACATCAGCCTAGAAGGAAACACAGTGGTAACAAAAACCTATTTCAAGAATGTGGACACTAACAGTTATCTAGCTATTAACAGTTGCCATCATAAACCCTGGCTTTATAATATCCCAAAGGGACAATTAATAAGAATTAAACGGAACTGCACAAGGAAAGAAGACTTCCAAACACAAGCTAAACAAATAGGAGAAAGGTTCATAACAAAAGGATACGATGACCAATGGATTGAACAACAAATACAATCAGTCAATCAAATGGATAGAAGCAACATGCTCAAAAGTAATCCAAAAAAAACATACCAAAATGAAGCACCGTGCCTAATACTTGATTATAACATACAACATAAAGACGTAGCCAAAATGATCGAAAAACACTGGCACATCCTAAAGAAAGATAAAGACCTCAAAACTAGATTACCTCCAAAACCGAATATCATCTACAAAAGAGCCCCCACAATCAGGGACCTCATAGTAAAAACAGTAGTAGAACCACCATCCAAACCTACCTACTCTTTCTTCTCAGGAAAGGGCTTTTACCCCTGCCGTAACTGCTGTGCATGTAGACATGCACAGAGGTTTCAAAATAAAAGAACAGAGTTCACTGCCACAAGTACAGGCCAAACCTATAAAATAAAAGATTTTATTGGTTGCCACACTGAAGGAGTAGTGTAGTTGCAACCTACAATATGTAGGAAGGACAAAAAGGGCACTAAAAGTTAGACTAGAAGAACATGTCCAAAACATTAAAAACGGATTCCCCAAACATAATGTGTCAAGGCATTTTGCTCTAAAGCATAATCAGGATCCCTCCACACTTCAATTTTGGGGGATCGAAAAATATAAAAAATCATGGAGAGGGAGCCACAAAATCAGAAGCATAAGTCAAAAAGAATCCAAATGGATCCATAATATGACTGACCTACAGTTGTTTCCTAATATTATTACTACTTTATGGGGGCACAACACCTATAGGCCAAAATAACAGATATACCCTATATAGACCTGAGTATTTTTTACCATATATGTGTACTTACAATCATACTGTAATTAACACCGGATATCTCAAGGCCTCTTCCTGCTCCATTAGGATCATAGGCATCAAGCCATATCCCAAATAAAATTTCATTACCATTACAGATTGGCACTGCTCAAGCCACCTCTTGTTATCTATTCATTCATTATAAATGATAAAATATTAAATATCTATTATAATTTATATATATGTTTTACCCATTCTTGTATAACCCCTTTTTTTTTTTTTTTTTACATTAATATATTACCGTATATACTCGAGTATAAGCCGAGTTTTTCAGCACATTTTTTTGTGCTGAAAGTGCCCCCCTCGGCTTATACTCGAGTCAAGCACTTTTCTGCAGCAAAAAAAAAAATTTCCGACCCGACTTTGGGGCCCCGTATCTCGGGGCCACTTGGGCCTAGGAGTCCCAAATTTGGTGTGCCAACCCAGTGGACCTAGCACTATAACATAGGGGGTTCCTAGCTCTAAGTGGCCCCGAGATACGGGGCCCCAAAGTCGGTTCGGAAAATGTCATTCTCTGCTGCAGAAAAGTGCTTGACATTTTCTGACCCGAATTTGGGGCCCCATATCTCGGGGACACTTGGAGCTAGGAACCCCAAATGTTGTATTCCAACCCAGTGGAATTAGCACTACAACATATCTAAAGATGGGGTTCCTAGCACTAAGTGACCCTGAGATCTCAGGGCCCCAAATCGGTCAACTGTGTCCATCTGCATGGGCACAGTGAGGCTGCAAATGGGCATTGTTGACCCTCTTTTCCACTTACAGTAGCTGCGCATTTCTCACCCTAGGCTTATACTCGAGTCAATAAGTTTTCCCAGTTGTTTGTGGTAAAAATAGGTGCCTCGGCTTATATTCGGGTCGGCCTATACTCGAGTATATACGGTATATGTATTTTTACATTAATATATTATGAGTATTTCCCTCACTGATCTATACATACCATGACGAGAATTAAATATTAATACAAAGACGTCAATTAACCATAGATAGACGTATTAATTAATTTATTTTAAAATTATCCTTTTAATATAATTGTTTTTATCACTCATTTGACATAGACCAAACTATATTAGCACTCCTGCACTATAGATTTTTATGTCCTATCCATTGTAGCCACATTATTTTATCCATCTCTTCTGGATTTTAATAAATTGTCCTTCTTAAACTTTAATATTTCTATACACACACAGACACATTGCACCGACCCTTCAGAATCGGCAATGCCTATATATATATATATATAGGCATCTCACTATATATGGACTTATTTCCCCCCTTTTTACATTTATTATCTGTCACATAAGTTTTTACTCCGCCTCCTCTATTGGGGATCGCAAACAGACATACATTGCTGACAGCAGTAATATTAGTGCTTTGGATAACCCTTAAAATGGCGGCGCACATATCAGAACACATAAATAACAAGCACATCCAGGAAAATGGCCACCGTTCAATAACATAAGGATCATACACAATATGGCAGCCATAGCCTTACACTCGACCACAACCAAGATGGCCGACGATAGACTTCCTGTTGAATGACACTTAAACCACCAATGCCTGACCAATCCGGTTCCCCAGATGAAGACACGTGACGTGTCGTAATGCATAGGGAGTGGCCGTAGGCAAACCAACAGTGAACAGGACGCGAGGAGGCGCTGAGAACGCCGGTGATGTTCAAAAAATTTTAACTCTTCATGCCATGTTTTAATTTCTTTAATGTACGAGTACATCTTACTATTTAAATAAATTCAACTAATTGTTTACAAACTTACTACACTAGTGGAGGCTTCTCTGTTCCCCTTTCTACCTCCCCTGGTGTTATGTCATTTTTGAGCCAGTGACATTAAGCACTGTAGGTACTTAGCACAGAGGCATTAAAGGGAGAAGGACCTGACCGGAGCATTCACTAGACCAGGGGTCTCAAACTGGCGGCCCTCCAGCTGTTGTGAAACTACAAGTCCCATGAGGCATTGCAAGGTTGACTGTTACAAGCATGATTCCCACAGGCAGAGGCATGATGGGACTTTTAGTTTCACAACAGCTGGAGGGCCACCAGTTTGAGACCCCTGCACTAGACTCTGCAGACTTTGGATACCCCAGCAGTGCGGACAGGAGATACCCCTTAAAGGCACATACCCAACACGCTTGAGGCTCTGCAAATCTCCAGATACCGCTATATTGGGGATACAGGACACCCCAGAAAGGCGTATGTTAATCAGACCTGAGGTGAGAGGCTAGAGAGACCAGTCAAGGATACCCCACAAATAGATGAAACCTAATTGCTTTATCCACATAGCCAAACGCATAGAATTTATGCTCGGAAATATCTGACAGCACTCTGGAGCAATATTGGACTACTATTGATATTAATATTATCTATTTTTATGCCCCTAGTGGATTCATCTATTTATTTATTTTCATCACACCATTGATTCATCTATTTACTTTTTTACTCATTTATTTATCACACCATCTGTTCATTGATTTATCACTCTTCTTTATCACATTATTCACTATTATCAATAGCATTATAACTTTGATGCACTTTATGCACTTTTAGATACTTTATTTGATAATTTGCTTATTAATTATGCTACTAATGCGATTCACTTTGTAGCTACTTTTAGCACTAGGCACTCACAATTTTAGCCAATTGTCACCATTGTTGATTTTACCCACGTGATTTTTATCTTTTATGCGATTTACTTGCGATTCAACATCCACTAATTTTTCTATGCGATTTTTATATTTTTATGCGATTTTTACATCCATTTTGTGATATTTATATGCATTTCTGATCTTTACACCTATTTAGGACTGTATTTATTTATTACCTCCAGATCATTAGCCTCAATTAGTGTTACAATCAGCTAGCAATCATTGCACTGGTGCACTTTACTGTTATTTATCCCTATTTGCGCGAAATTCCTTACCTATTCTATTGCTTATTTGTGTATTTTGTGAACACTACTCATTTTGCTGCAAATTACCTACCCGCCATTATTATATAACCACTTATTGACCCCAATTACTCACAGTAGCGCCGGGGACCTACATTATATCATAATTACAAATATTGCTTCCAAATGTAGTGATGTGTCCGTGAATATAGACTTTTACAAGTATAGATGGATATAAATAAATGTATTTTCTATATATTCATGGACGAAAAGCCACCCAATCCACAAAAACAGGGGGGCTGACAGAAGATCTATATTATGTAATCAATTACATAAAAAACATGTAAGTGATATATAAAATGTAAAAAATGTCTCCTAGTGTGAACAACCTAGATACCGACCTATTGTTTGTAAACCCACATAGAAAAACCTCAGAAGGTGTTAATGTGTACTGACTTATAACATGGCTTAAACCTGGGTATATGCAGATGACTAAGAAATAATGTATACGGAAAAAGAAAAGGGGGGAAGAGGAAAGGATGGCGGAAAAAACCTGGCATGTAATCCAACCACACTTTGCTCATTGACAAGAAAAAGGCATAAAAAAAAAAAAAATATATATATATATATATATATATATATATATATATATACTTCACTTAGAATAGTGTTCCATATATGATGGACAAAAAATGAAAAATGGGAAATGGCAAAACAATAAGTTTTAATTACAGTCCATTTGGATACTAGCACTGCGAAGACCGGTGTGTCAAACGCCGTTTCACAGGAGCTTAGCAGGTGATGTCTTTATAATGCCGAAAGAGGTCCGCCCAAATCCAAGAGTATAATAATCTGAAAAAGACAGGAAAATTCAGATCGTGCGATGTAGTCGTTGCGTGTAAAACAAATAAAAATGTAAAATAATGTATACGGAGAAAGAAAAGGGGGGAAAAGGAAAGGATGGCGGAAAAAATCTGGCATGTAATCCAACCACACTTTGCTCAGTGACAAGAAAAAGGCATAAAAAAAATATATATATATATATATATATATATACGTGTGTGTGTGTGTGTGTGTGTGTGTGTGTGTGTGTGTGTGTGTGTATATGTGTGTGTGTATGTATATATATATATATATATATATATATATATATATATATATATATATATATATATATATATATATATATATATATATATATATATATATACTTCACTTAGAATAGTGTTCCATATATGATGGACAAAAATGGTATCAAAAAATAATAATAATAATAAGTGTAAATAATGTGTATATATGCACTTAATCCAAAATGATGTCATATTTATAATGGACAGAAAATAATATCAAAAAGTACATATACACCTCATTTAACCACTTTTAGACCGGACCAATTTGCAGCCAAAGGACCAGGCCCCTTTTTGCGATTCGGCACTGCGTCGCTTTAACTGACAATTACGCGGTCGTGCGACCTGGCTCCCAAACAAAATTGACATCCTTTTTTTCCCACAAATGGAGCTTTCTTTTGGTGGTATTTGATCGCCCCTGTGGTTTTTATTTTTTGCGCTATAAACAAAAAAGAGCGACAATTTTGAAAAAAAAAAACGCTTTTTTTATTTTTTGCTATAATAAATATCCCCCAAAAATATATAAAAAAAACATTTTTTTTTTCCTCAGTTTAGGCCGATACGTATTCTTCTACATATTTTTGATTAAAAAAATCGCAATAAGCCATTATTGATTGTTTTGCGCATAAGTTATAGCGTTTACAAGATAGGGGATAGTTTTATAGCATTTTTATTAATAATTTTTTTTTATTAGTAATGGCGGCGACCAGCGATTTTTATTGTGACTGCGACATTATGGCGGACACATCGGACATTTTTGACACATTTTTGGGACCATTGTCATTTATACAGCAATCAATGCTATTTAAATGCATTGATTCCTGTATAAATGACACTGGCAGTGAAGGGGTTAACCACTAGGTGGCAGTGTAGGGGTTAAGTATGCCTAGGGGTGTGTTTCTTACTGTGGGGGCATGGCTGTCAGCTAGTGAATGCTGATCTCTGCTCCAATCACAGGGAGCAGAGATCGGCGTCACTAGTTGCTAGGCAGAACGGGGAGATGCTGTTTATTTCCGCATCTCCTCATTCAGCCTTCCCGTGAGACGGTCGCGGTTGTCCCAGCGGCGATCGAGTCCACGGGACCCGTGTCCAGCCTCACGGGGGTCCCGATCGGCGCGGGAGCGCGCCGCTCCCGATGGCACGGACGGCAGTAAAAAGGGACTTATATATACGCCCTCCTGCCTGTCCGTGCCATTCTGCCAACGTACATCGTCATGCGCCAGTCAGGAACCGGTTAAAGTTTCCCAATAGGGTTCTCCTTTTTGTTCTTCAGGATCACTAGATCGACCATGGCCATTCTGTGTCGATCTGTGTCCAGTTGGACAAGAGATGTCCTGCTTGTCTTCCCCATATATATCTGCCTTTGCTGTGTCTATTGACACACACTTCTTTTGGTATTAACTACACAGGAGACTGAGACATATGCCCACCTACCATTCTCAAGTTTGATCTCCTATAGATGGATAGATGGGGTTGCAGGCATCTCTGTTTGCAAGCACTCATATATATGTGCAAAACTATTATCATTTGTTTTTATTTTTTTTATATATTATTTTTTTTTTTTTTTTTACTTTGATGTTGTCATTTTTTAGGAGTCAGTGGAAGAGGGTTTCAGTGCTCCTGTCATTATAGCTGTAGTTTGTCACTAGTGACAAATAATGGTTTTCTTATTTTTATTCTTTTTTTTTTTGTTTTTTTTCATTCACGACATATGTAGTTTGATTTAGAGCCATCAGTGGGGTTATTTTATTTCATTTTATTTAAACTCAGGAGGTGTAGAGGTGCCAAATATGCCATATATGTGATTTAACACTCATGACTTTGGATAAACATGTTTATGTATTTCCATGAGATACATCTACCCAATGTTTTAGAAACGCATACACGCAACGACTACATCGCACGATCTGCATTTTCCTGTCTTTTTCAGATTATTATACTCTTGGATTTGGGTGGACCTCTTTCGGCATGATAAAGACATCACCTGCTAAGCTCCTGTGAAACAGCGTTTGACCCACCGGTCTTCGCAGTGCTAGTATCCAAATGGACTCTAATTAAAACTTATTGTTTTGCCATTTCCCAAATTTATGACGGCACCCTGGCTTTTGGATAAGTGCAATACACTTTACTACACTCTTTCACTCTGATATTATTTTCTGTCCATTATAAATATGACATAATTTTGGATTAAGTGCATATATACACATTATTTACACTTATTTTTTGATACCATTTTTGTCCATCATATATGGAACACTATTCTAAGTGAAGTATATATATATATATATATATATATATATATATATATATATATATATATATATATATATATATATATATATATATATATATATATAATTTTTTTTTTTTTTTTTTTTTGATGCCTTTTTCTTGTCAATGAGCAAAGTGTGGTTGGATTACATGGCAGGTTTTTTCCACCATCCTTTCCTCTTCCCCCCTTTTCTTTTTCCGTATACATTATTTCTTAGTCATCTGCATATACCCAGGTTTAAGCCATGTTATAAGTCACTACACATTAACACCTTCTGAGGTTTTTCGATGTGGGTTCACAAACAATAGGTCGGTATCTAGGTTGTTCACACTAGGAGACATTTTTTACATTTTATATATCACTTACATGTTTTTTTATGTAATTGATTTTTACCAAAATGGAAAATTGTATACTCACCTTTCCGTAATTTTCCTTTCCTGACGCACCCCATGGCAGCACACACATTGGGTTGTGACTCCGCCTCCACAACCTGATAGGACTGGTTAGCTATAAGATTCGAAGAGGAGTCAACGGTTGCATTCTCAGTAACTATCACCTTAGAGGGGTGGGTCCTGTGTGCTGCCATGGGGTGCGTCAGGAAAGGAAAATTACGGAAAGGTGAGTATACAATTTTCCATTTTCCTGACGCACCATGGCAGCACACACATTGGGAAATAACTCGCTACATGGGTGGTTGCTTGCAAGAAAAAATTTATTAGCTCAAGTACAAGGTATGGATGAGTTTGTTTGGATGATTGCTTTTCCGAACCCGGCTGTGGTTAACTGAGCCGGGTCTATACGGTAGTGAGCCATGAAGGTGGTCTTTGAGGACCAGGTATCTGCCCTGCAAATGATCTCTGGTGAAACCTTACAATATGCTGCCCAGGAGGTTGCCACTGCTCTTGTCGAGTGGGCCTTTAATTGTTCTGGTATTGGGAGACGCTGAACGGAGTAGGCTTTTTTTTATAACCTTCACCAGCCAAGATGCTATGGTTCTTGAGGATGCTGCCTGGCCTTTCTTCGTGCCGTGCGGTATGACCAAAAGGCGTTCCGTTTTTCTAAATGAGCGCGTAATCTCCAGGTAGGAGGAGATGGCTGACTTGACATCTAGGGGATGGGGATTCCCTTCACCGTTCAGGAGTACTGGAAGGTTGATTTCTGATCTGAAATGGAATGTAGTTGCTACCTTGGGCACAAATTGCTCCGATGGTCTGAGGATGACTCTGTCTGGGTAAAATACCAGGTGTGGTTCCTTGATTAGCAGGGCCTGGAGCTCCGAGACCCTCCTGGCCGACGTTATTGCCAGTAGGAAAGCTACTTTTAGGGTTAAGTCCCAAAGGGATGTTAAATCCAGAGGAAAAAATGTTTCTTTTGAGAGTGCTTCTAGTACAATTGGTAGGTCCCAAGTCGGAAAGATTGGTTTTCTGGGCGGCTTGATCTTCAGACATGCTTTTTGGAATTGAATCACTAGAGGATTCGCGGCCCATTTGACACCTGTCATGGCGGACAGAGCAGATACCTGGACTTTCAAGGTGCTAGAGCTTAGCCCTTTTTCTAGTCCTAGTTGCAGGAATTCTAGGACTTGAGAGATAGAAGGGGATATTGGATCCAAGGATTGCTGGAGGGAAAAGGTGGAAAATCTTTCCCAAATCTTACTGTATACGTTGTTGGTTGATTTTTTCCTGGCTTGTTGTAATGTGGATATTACTCTAAGCGAGCACCCTTGATCCAACAACCTCTCCCTCTCAACCTCCAAGCCACTAGATGAAGGCGTTCCGGGGATGGATGCAGGAATTGCCCCTGCGAGAGTAGGTCCGGGTATAGTGGAAGCGGAAGAGGCTCTTCGGTGTTGAGTTGCAGGATGGTCGCAAACCAGGGCCTCCTCGGCCAGAATGGCAGTACCGCCACTACCGTGGACGTTGAGTTCCTCAATCTGGCCAAGAATCTGGCTATTAGAGGGACTGGAGGGAATATGTACCCTAGCTGGAATTCCCAAGGATGGTGTAGACAATCGATCCCAGTTGCTGTTGGGTATGCTATTCTGGCTAGAAAGCGAGGGCATTTGCTGTTCTCTGGTGTTGCTGCTAAGTCTTTGTCTGGCGTTCCCCATCTGCGTGTTAGCAGAGCAAAAGCCTGATTGCTGAGGGACCACTCGTTGTTTGACACAAACACACGACTTAGGTCGTCCGCCAGCTGGTTTTGTGCCGCTGGGACGTATATTGCCCTTAGATCCGTTAGATGGACCTGTGCCCATTCGAGTATGGGTCGCAGTCCCTGCATGAGAGTGTTGCTTCGGGTACCTCCCTGTCTCTGCACGTAGTTTACTGCTACCGTATTGTCCATTCGGAGAAGGACGCTTTTCCCTGTGAGGAGGTGTGAAAAAGTTCGAAGGGCTTGCCAGGCGGCCCTGAGTTCTAGGACATTGGAAACTGTGCCCTGCGGTCGAAAGGGCCAATGGCCTTGCACTCCCTGATGTTGGTAATGCGCACCCCACCCATGGAAGCTGGCATCCGACGTTACTACTTCTGGTAGTGGGGGTACAATAGGACGATGACGTGTCAGGTTGGTGGTTTTGGTCCACCATCGTGCAGAATTCTTCACTGCCTGTGTGATCACTATTCGTTGATTCATCAAATGTCCATTCCATTGCTTCAGGAACGAGTTCTGGAAAGTCCTCGAGTTCCACTGGGACCACTGGATCATTAGGAAGGTGGAGGACATTGACCCCAGAATGCTTAGACATGTTCTTGCGGATAAGTGGTCCGCTGTCAGGAGTCTTTCTACTTTGCCGATAAGTGGGTGCAGTTTCTCTTGGGGAAGACCCACCGTGTTGGAACTGGTGTCTAATTCTGCTCCTAAGAAGACCATCTTCTGTGTTGGTATCAGGCTGCTCTTTTTCCAGTTTATCAGCCAACCGAACTGCTGGAGTGTAGAGATTAATACGTCTCGATGTTGTAAGAGCGTTTCCTGACTGTCTGCCAGGAGGATAATGTCTAAATAGTGTAGGGCTCTTAGTCCCTTCTCCCTCAGATGTGCTATAACCGGAAGCAGTACCTTTGTGAAGGTCCTGGGTGCCGTTGAAATTCCAAATGGGAGGCTTTGAAACTGGAAATGTTGCTGGCCGATGGTGAATCGCAGGTATTTTTGAAAGGTTTTGTGGACTGGAATGTGTAAATAAGCGTCGGACAAATCGACTGAGAGCATCCAGTCTCCTACCCCCGTTGCTAGTAGTATGGACTGAAGACTCTCCATCTTGAATGATTCGACTTGTATTGATCGATTGAGTCGTTTCAGGTCTAGCACTGGTCTTAGATCGCCTGTTTTTTTGTGACTAGGAAAAGGGGGGAGTAGAAGCCTGCCCCTCTCTGTACCTCTGGAACCTCTGTGATTGCTTGCTTCTGTAGAAGCTCTATGATGTATTTGACTAGGAGCTTGCGCTTCAGGATTGAAGATGGAAGTCTGGTGGCCCTGAAATAATTTTGAGGAGGAGTGTGTTTGAATCTCCACCTGTGGCCTTCCTGAATAGTAGTGATTGTCCAATGGTCTTGGATATGATTTTTCCATACTTGAGCGAATAGCCTCAGCCTCGCTCCTACTATTGCGGGCTGGGCGGTCGTGGCATCAAAAGGACTTTGGTTGGTCCCCGGGGGTTGTGCCTTTAGCCTTCTGTAGTCTGACGAAGGATGGCTGTGTACCCCGCCAGTTCCGCTTGAACTCCTTGCCTGGTCTGTATGATCTTGCATCCCGGTACCTCTCGGGCAGATGGCGTCTGAAGGGGGGGTTTTTTTGCTTGGGCCTCCTATCCGACGGGATAAGGCCCGATTTTCCTCCCGTGACCTTAGAAATTGCAGAGTCCAGTTTGGGGCCGAAAAGGTTGATACCGTCATAGGGGATCCTACACCAGCTGGACTTAGAAGTTGTGTCTGCCACCCAGGGCTTTAACCATAGTGCTCTTCGAGCGGTCACGGAGGACAACATTGCTCTCGCTGAGGACCTGATTACATCTACCGCTGCTTCTGCTACAAAGTCCCCTGCCAGGTTAAGTTCTTGTAGGGCGGATATGATCTTTTCTTGATCTGCCGCCTCCAGTAGCAGTTTCTCTATGTTAGCGGTCCAGCATGAGATGGCTCTACCTACTGCTGCCAAAGTGATCGCTGGCCTGCAAGCTCCCCCTGCTGCTGAATAGGTCTTTTTAAGGTCGAGATCTATCTTGCGATCCATCATGTCCTTGAATGTAACTGCGTCTTCTATTGGCAGGGTTACGTGGCGTGCTAATCGCATAAGCGAGGAATCCACTACCGGGGCCGAAATGAGGGGGCTCACCGATGTTTCCTTCAGCGGGTAGAGCTTACTTAGCCTGTTGTTTAACCTTGATTTTTTATCTGGTTTCTGCCACTCGTCTTTTATGAGTTCCTCGATGAACGGGAATGTTTCCGGGTCCTTTTTGAGGTTTGGAAAATATTTTCTTAACTTCGGGGGAGATTCCCCCTGCTCCTCCCATCCAATCGCCTCCTTTACCGATTTTGCGAACGGTTCTATAAACGCAAAGTCAAAGGCCGTGGGTGGTAACACTTCATCTTCCTCTGGGGAATCCTCCTGTTCCTGCTGGGAATAGGAGGTAGAGGCTGAATTAGCAGGTCCGACCGGCTCATAGGCTGCTACTTGCATGATTGATTCCTTCACTGATTCCCTTATTATATTAGATGCCTCTCTTGCATCGGATTCCTTGTCACGGGTTGCTTCCTCCCAACAGGCTTGGCATGCTAATTTGCCTGGTAGGGCTTGCGCTCCGCAAACCCAACAGGTATTAGGCGCTGGACGTGTATGTCCTCCGTCGCGCTGTGGGTGAGCAGAAGATGAGCTTCTGTGGTGAGAGGATCTTGAACGACTCCTATGGGAGTGTGAATGCCTTGAGGGGGAGCGCTCTTTTCTTTTAGAATGTGATGACCCCGATGATCTGCCGGAACTGCCAGAGAAAGAATGGCGTTAGTGGCAATGCTCTCTTTTCTCCTCTTCTTACTTACCTAGTGAGGTGCCCCCCCTACCTTGTAGTTCGCGGCTGGTCTGCTGGAGCAGCGGCCTCCATAGGAAAGTAAGGTATACCTGAGAGGGTGAAAGGTGTGTGTTGTTTTTTTTTTTTTTTTAAATGAAAATACATTGCAGAGTGAGCAGCAGGTGCTGGTATCAAAGAAAGAAAGTAAAGGACTGCTTACCAGAGACTGAGGACAAATAGGCCAGCAGGACAGCGTTTTTGGAGAGGAAAAACCAGGATGGAGAGTGTTGTCTTGCAGCATGTCATTTGCAAAAGGCACAGAACGCCTTTTAAACTTGCCGCCGTCGCGGGAGTGATGACGTCACAGCTGCGCATGCGCCGTAGCGCTCCGCGACGCTCGGCGCCATTTTGGAAGCTGGCAGCTAATGGAATAGCGCTGATGTCACTTCCTGAGCGCCTGAGGGAGTACTGTGCGACCGCCATGATGGAGGAGGCAGCCCTACCGAGGCACTACAAGGCCCAGCGTGGCCGAAAAAGGGGGAAATTTAAGACACAAGATATAAAGGTGAAATAGCAGACTTTAAACTTTTAGTAGACAATCAGGAGGTAAGAGTAAAGAATGAAAAATAAACGGGATGACCGCTGCATACCATATAAGACCTGTTTAAGATCTGTCAGGCATTTTCCATGTTCTTTTTTAGCCCCTGAGACCACCAGAGTGGGGCTTCCCTTCGTTTTAGCTCATTTAGAGACTGTACAGACAGGGCTTCCAGCTAGGAGAGGCTGAACCTAGTGGGGCGAAGCGGTAAGGGGGGGGGGGGTCCCATATTCTAACCGATCCTTCCAAGATCAAAACGATCGACTATCAGGTGAGGAAAAAAAAGGAGAATGCAACGGTGGACTCCTCTTCGAATCTTATAGCTAACCAGTCCTATCAGGTTGTGGAGGCGGAGTCACAACCCAATGTGTGTGCTGCCATGGTGCGTCAGGAAAAATATGTAGAAGAATACGTATCGGCCTAAACTGAGGAAAAATAATTTTTTATATATTTTTGGGGGATATTTATTATAGCAAAAAATAAAAACCACAGGGGCGATCAAATACCACCAAAAGAAAGCTCTATTTGTGGGAAAAAAAGGATGTAAATTTTGTTTGGGAACCAGGTCGCACGACCGCGCAATTGTCAGTTAAAGCAACGCAGTGCCGAATCGCAAAAAGGGGCCTGGTCCTTTGGCTGCAAATTGGTCCGGTCTGAAAGTGGTTAAATGAGGTGTATATGTACTTTTTGATATTATTTTCTGTCCATTATAAATATGACATCATTTTGGATTAAGTGCATATATACACATTATTTACACTTATTATTATTTTTTGATACCATTTTTGTCCATCATATATGGAACACTATTCTAAGTGAAGTATATATATATATATATATATATTTTTTTTTTTTATTTTTTTTTTTGATGCCTTTTTCTTGTCAATGAGCAAAGTGTGGTTGGATTACATGCCAGGTTTTTTCCGCCATCCTTTCCTCTTCCCCCCTTTTCTTTTTCCGTATACATTATTTCTTAGTCATCTGCATATACCCAGGTTTAAGCCATGTTATAAGTCACTACACATTAACACCTTCTGAGGTTTTTCTATGTGGGTTCACAAACAATAGGTCGGTATCTAGGTTGTTCACACTAGGAGACATTTTATATATCACTTACATGTTTTTTATGTAATTGATTACATAATATAGGTCTTCTGTCAGCCCCCCTGTTTTTGTGGATTGGGTGGCTTTTCGTCCATGAATATATAGAAAATACATTTATTTTTATCCATCTATACTTGTAAAAGTCCATATTCACGGACACATCACTACATTTGGATGCAATATTTGTATTTACACTTAACAATGGTTTTAAATGATTACTGCTGATCAGCTACTTAGAAATGCGTTATATCACACACAGATTGCACACCGTATGCATGTGCATATTTATATATGTGTGCACATGTATAATAATACACACATGTCTGATTTTGATGTATGTTTCATTTAGTTGTCTAGCAGTAATCTATTTTTCACCCCCATATTTGTCACAGTCCCAAGTCTTTACCTTATTGTTCACTTTCACATGACATAGCTTCAAGTTTTTGAATTTATCATCTCACATATTTTGAACATGTGGTATGGGACACACTTTCTAATGACATCTGAGCTTTAGCTGCACTGTCACGTCCTTTTATTATAGTAATGTTCTGAACAGAACGCACTTTTTACCTCCCAGTCATTTAAACTTTATGACACATATAAAATAAATTTTTTTTGTTTCTTTTTCATCAAGTTTTGCCACAGTCACATTAATATCCATACAAAAGAAATATATATATTTTTTTTTCACACCTATGGACGTTTTCAACATATATAGATGAACACATATATGTATTTTCCTTTTTTTTTTGCTTGCATACATCATATGGACATGGTAGTAATATTAGGCTGAGAGTTTTTTCAGTGACACAGGTTGAAGGTTCTTTACGTTTGATGGGGACAGGTCTGGTTCTTGATCAGAGTCAGCTGGCCAGTTCATCCATCAATTGAATTATTCATTAACCAATTAACCAATCGACTCTAAGTGTGTAACATCATGAAATGTATTTATTTGCCATATTTCTCCATGTGCATTAGCTATGAGTAAGCACTCTTGGTAGTGTGAAATGCATTAGCTATTTTCTTGCTTTGCTGTGACCTATTTTTGTGTGATTCCATATTTTACCAATAAAGGCTTTTGAATTTTTCTTGGAGTGCGGCCGTTCAGAGTCCTTAATTTGCATCTTCACATGCGCCAGAGTGACGTCATATTTCTGCATGTAGAATCCTACCTTTTGTTATTCTGAAGAAAACCCGGGGAGTGGTTTCATAATTATCAACCAACTGCAGTAGCTTCAGGGCACTAATACAGAAAGCTCCTGTGCCTGCCTCCCTTTAGCTGTGTTCCTATTGGGAGTATCTCACCATGCAGGAAATTATGTTTCTGGGGGGCGTTCTGTACACATCCTATGTACAGAACACCTTCAGGTAGCCATATTACATTGCACTTTACAGAAAATTACAGTGGCTTAAGATTGAAAACTACTGATTTAACTACTTGCCGACTGCCCGCCGCAGATTTACAGCGGCAAGGTGGCACGGTTGCGCAAATAGAGTGCCTGTACGTCATTTTGTGCACTAACCCATGTACAGGCGCGCGCACGTGCTGATTGGCCAGAAGGGGAGCCAATCAACGGGTCTGGCAGACGCGATGTCCACCGGCCACCCACGATCGTTCCCCACCGGCCACCCACGATCGTTCCCCACAGAGGCAGAACAGAGATCTGCCTATGTAAACAAGGCAAATCACCGCTCTGACAGGGGAGGACATACAGATCTTGTGTTCCTACTAAGCAGGAACACGGATCTCTGTGTTGTCCCAGTCAGTCCACCCCCCCCCCCCCCCCCACAGTTAGAAAACACTCCCAGGGAACACACTTAGCCCCTGGTGTTAACCCCTTCCCTGCCAGTGTCATTAGTACAGTAATGCTGCATACATATGATCGTAATTTCCGACAACAAATGTTCGATGTGAGCTTGGTCGAAAAATCCGACCGTGTGTATGCTCCATAGGACATTTGCTGTCTGAATTTCCGACAACAAATGTTTGAGAGCTGGTTCTCAAAATTCCGAGCGTGTGTACACAATTCCGACGCACGAAATTCCACGCATTCTCGGTATCAAGTAGAAGAGCTGCACTGGCAATTGAACTTCATTTTTCTCAGCTCGTCGTACGTGTTGTACGTCACCGCGTTCTTGACGGTCGGAATTTCCGACAACATTTGTGTGACCGTGTGTATGCAAGACAAGTTTGAGCCAACATCCATCGGAAAAAAAAATCCACGGTTTTGTTGTCGGAATGTCCGATCGTCTGTACGCAGCATAACAGTGCATATGTTTAGCACTGATTACTGTAATAATGTCACTGGTTCCGATAAAAAAGGGTCAGTTAGAGTTTGATTTGTCTGCCGCAATGGCGCAGTCCCGTCAAAAAAAAAAAAACGCTGATCGCCGCCATTATTAGTAAAAAAACTTAATACAAGATTCTATAAAAATATTTCACAGTTTGTAGACGCTATAACTTGTGTAAACCAATCAATATAGACTTATTGGGATTTTTGTTTTACCAAAAAAAACATGTAGCAGTTTTTGGGTACAGCGTAACACCACCAAGCAATTGTCAGTTAAAGTAACGCAGTGCCGTATCACAAAAAATGGCCTGGTCATGAAGGGGGTAAAACCTTCCGGTCCTTAAGTGGTTAAACGTATTTCTAGGAAACTTTTGCATAAAAAAACAGGGATTTTTGGTCCACATATTGCAACACATGTTCCAGCTGGCCAACTGTGTTGAAAGTAATCCAACAGCAGTGGCGTCTCCAGCTTTCATATTTAGGGGGGGCACATGGGGGGACAAGGACAAAAGTAGGGGGGCAACTATAAAATGCAATTTATATATATATATATATATATATATATATATATATATATATATATATATATATATATATATATATATATATATATATCCTGGGGCCCTTTACTACGATCCCACAGGTCCTTTCACATGTTCTGCAGTGAGCTCCCTTCCTACTCTATTGGGGCCCCCCAGGGTGGCAGAAGAGATATATGTCACCAGCATACCAAGAAAATATATGGGTTCAAAGCAGTGGGAGAACTATCAGGGTTGCAAAGGTTGTCTTGCCACCGGGCCTTGATGTTCTGCCACTGTGGTGTTCCCCAGTCTCCTCTTGCTGTCCTGCCCCTGCTATTGACAGCGCTGGTCTGGCATCTGTCTCCTTGGCAGCGGCAGTCTATTAGGACCTAGTGCTGGTGACATTATGGGTGCATGCAGGGGAAGGCTGGCACTATTGGTTGTAGAGAGCCGAGCCCCCAGCTGGTCACCTAGCAGCAGTAATGCTGTACAACCTTCTCTGTTGACATGCTGATCGGGATGTGATCCAGGCAGTGGCGGAACTACCGCCATATCGACACACGCGGCCGCTATGGGGCCCCGCAGCCTCTATGGGGCCCGTGTGGAGGAAGATGAATGCATACTGCCGGGGGCCCGGGGGGGGCGAGCTCTGCCCGCACGGTCCCCCAGCCAGGGGAAGTGAGGAGAGGAAGAGGAGGCGCGCAGCGCGCTGTAATAGCTTTTATTTGAATGTCCACTCCTGTCACTCCTGTGTGTGTTCCGGGGCTCACCGTCATAGCCCCACCTCTTGGCCCGACGCTTTTGATAGACAGAACGCCGGTCCAATGCGGGACATGTGAAGTCATCAAAGGCGCCGGGCCAAGAGGTGGGGCTATGTGACGGTGAGCCCCGGGAACACAGGACATTCAAATGCAAGCTATTACAGCGCTCTGCTGGACAGCGCGCCTCTTCCTCTCCTCACTTCCCCTGGCTGGGGGGCCGTGCGGGCGGTGCTCACCCCCCCCACTCTGAGACAGCCCCACGCTCGCCCTTTGAGGGCTGCTGCAGTCTGGCTCACCTCTTCCACTGCACAGGTGAGGCTGCATTGGGCACGGGGGAGGCTGCATTGGGCACGGGGGAGGCTGCATTGGGCACGGTCAGGCTGCATTGGGCACGGGTCAGGCTGCATTGGGCACGGGTCAGGCTGCATTGGGCACGGGTCAGGCTGCATTGGGCATAGGCAGGCCGCGCTGCATTGGGCAAAGGTGAGGCTGCATTGGGCACAGGCAGGTGAGGCTGCATTGGGCACGGGGGAGGCTGCATTGGGCACGGGGGAGGTTGCATTGGGCATAGGCAGGCCGCGCTGCATTGGTCAAAGGTGAGGCTGCATTGGGCACAGGCAGGTGAGGCTGCATTGGGCACGGGTGAGGCTGCATTGGGCACAGGTGAGGCTGCATTGGGCACAGGTGAGGCTGCATTGGGCACAGGTGAGGCTGCATTGGGCATGGGCAGGCCACACTGCATTGGGCACATGTGAGGCTGCATTGGGCACGGGTGAGGCTGCATCGGGTGAGGCTGCATTGGGCATGGGCAGGCCACACTGCATTGGGCACAGGTGAGGCTGCATTGGGCACTGAACATGCTGCATTGGGCACAGGCAGGTGAGGCTGCATTGGGCACAGGCCACACTGCATTGGGCACAGGTGAGGCTGCATTGGGCACAGGTGAGGCTGCATTGGGCACGGGGGAGGCTGCATTGGGCACGGGGGAGGCTGCATTGGGCACGGGGGAGGCTGCATTGGGCACGGGGGAGGCTGCATTGGGCACGGGGGAGGCTGCATTGGGCATAGGCAGGCCGCGCTGCATTAGGCACAGGCAGGTGAGGCTGCATTGGGCATGGGTCAGGCTGCATTGGGCACGGGTCAGGCTGCATTGGGCATAGGCAGGCCGCGCTGCATTGGGCAAAGGTGAGGCTGCATTGGGCACAGGCAGGTGAGGCTGCATTGGGCAAAGGTGAGGCTGCATTGGGCACAGGCAGGTGAGGCTGCATTGGGCACGGGGGAGGCTGCATTGGGCACGGGTCAGGCTGCATTGGGCACGGGTCAGGCTGCATTGGGCACGGGTCAGGCTGCATTGGGCATAGGCAGGCCGCGCTGCATTGGGCAAGGGGGAGGCTGCATTGGGCACGGGGGAGGCTGCATTGGGCACGGGTCAGGCTGCATTGGGCAAAGGTGAGGCTCCATTGGGCACGGGGGAGGCTCCATTGGGCACGGGGGAGGCTGCATTGGGCACGGGGGAGGCTGCATTGGGCACGGGTCAGGCTGCATTGGGCACGGGTCAGGCTGCGCTGCATTGGGCAAAGGTGAGGCTGCATTGGGCACAGGCAGGTGAGGCTGCATTGGGCACGGGGGAGGCTGCATTGGGCACGGGGGAGGCTGCATTGGGCACGGGGGAGGCTGCATTGGGCACGGGTGAGGCTGCATTGGGCATAGGCAGGCCGCGCTGCATTGGGCAAAGGTGAGGCTGCATTGGGCAGACAGGTGAGGCTGCATTGGGCAGACAGGTGAGGCTGCATTGGGCACGGGTGAGGCTGCATTGGGCACGGGTGAGGCTGTATTTGGCATGGGCAGGCCACGCTGCATTGGGCACAGGTGAGGCTGCATTGGGCACTGAACATGCTGCATTGGGCACAGGCAGGTGAGGCTGCATTGGGCACAGGCCACACTGCATTGGGCACATGTGAGACTGCATTGGGCACGGGTGAGGCTGCATTGGGTGAGGCTGCATTGGGCACAGGTGAGGCTGCATTGGGCATGGGCAGGCCACGCTGCATTGGGCACAGGTGAGGCTGCTTTGGGCACTGAACATGCTGCATTGGGCACAGGCCACACTGCATTGGGCACGGGTGAGGCTGCATTGGGCACGGGTGAGGCTGCATTGGGTGAGGCTGCATTGGGCACGGGTCACGCTGCATTGGGCACAGGTGAGGCTGCATTGGGCACAGGTGAGGCTGTATTGGGCATGGGCAGGCCACGCTGCATTGGGCACAGGTGAGGCTACATTGGGCAAAGGTGAGGCTGCATTGGGCACTGCACATGCTGCATTGGGCACAGGCAGGTGAGGCTGCATTGGGCACATGCCACACTGCATTGGGCACAGGTGAGGTTGCATTGGGCACTGGACACGCTGCATTGGGCACAAGTGGGCACAGGTGAGGCAGTATTGCGCACAGGTGAGGCTGCATTGGGCACTGGACATGCTGTATTGGGCACAGACCACGCTGCATTGGGCGCAAGTGGGCACAGGTGAGGCAGTATTGGGCATGGGCAGACCACGCTGCATTGGGCACAGGTGAGGATTATTGAAGCGCTAACACCAGGTGTTTGGAGTATCTTTATCTATTAATTAAACTTTCTGGTGTAGGATCTGGGCTCTTTCTTTCTTTCTTTCTTTCTTTCTTTCTTTCTCTCTCAGACTCAAACCACACACCCTTTGAGCCCCGCCCTTTAAACCACGCCCAGTATTTAATTTAAGCCCCGCCATTTTTTTTGGGGGGGGGGCGCCCATACAACATTTTGCTATGGGGCCCTGTGATTTCTAGTTACGCCCCTGGATCCAGGTGATGTTCCCAGTCAGATCTAATAAACACAGTATTTATTAGCATCAAGAGTACAACCACATCAACCGTATGTTCAGCAGCCATGTGGGTTCTATGCCTGTAAGGTGTGGGCTTCGATCAATAAAACCCACTATATTTAACACTAGGATTTGACTAGGAGCATCACCTAGATTGCATCACGATCAGCATGTCAGAGAAGGCTGCACTGCTGCTAAGCAATCTGCAGGGAGGTCAACTGTCTACTCTACAAACATTAGAGATGGGGGCTCGGATGTGTTTGAAATCCCACATGCCCAATCCCGCCAGGAAGCAGACACTGCACGTGGCTAATCACAAGCAGTCATACATTCCTGATCTGTGCAGCTGCGGACCGGGAAATGTCTCACTGTCTTTAAATAGCGCTGTGCAGTGTGGGCTTCCTGGCAGGCTCAGGCATGTGGAATTTTGAACATGCCCAGCTAATCTCTAACAGCAAATTGTGCTGGCCCTTCTGTACATCAGCCTCATAAAGTAACCAGCACTGGGTTCCAATGTGCCGCCGCTGCCATGGAGACAGAGACCAGCGCTGTGAATAGCCGGGACAGGACAGCAACCGTGGTAGTTTCACCACTGGTCCACACTGGGAGGATTCCCCCATCCACCTATAATGTGTAGATGGGAGAATTGGATAATTTTTTTCTTTATTCAACCTACTGGTTAAATGAAAAAAGTGATCAATGTATGGGCTGCCTAAGTGCTAAGACCAGCCATAGGCAGTTTAAATCTCAGCTGGTTCAGCAGGAACTGGCTGAGATTTTAACCATTAATAAGCACGCTGAATGCCAGATACTCTTATGATTATCACTAGTGGTTGCTATAGCCACTAGTGATAATCACTGTTTATTGGGAGAATACAATTGCTGGGCAGGAAGGATATTCCCCTGTCACCACCACTGTCTGTGTTGATGGGGGAATCATGCAAGTTTCTTTCCTGCAATCTGTGGATGCAAGAAATTTGCGCCATCTATTACCTGCCTAACTGAAAGTGAAAGTAAATTGTGAAGGTCTTGAAAGAACAGGCGAGGGGGAGGGACAGATGGGGGAGAGAAGGGATGGAGATAATGCAGTTCAGTGGTTACAGTGTACTGCAGTGCACACACTTACCCACAGGTCCAGGCTAGAAGCTCAGGCATCATTGACACACAGCCAGGAATGCTGCTGATTTTCGTATTTCCCGCCCACATATCCCCTCTCTTTAGACAGCTGCACGCCGGGGATAGTGTGGGTGGGACTGGAAGACTCAGGAGGAACAGGGGCGGGGGGAGGAGGAGGATCTGCATTCTTCTTTGCTCTAACGTACATGAGGAGAGTGAGGGGGTGGCTGGACTTGCTGGGCTGTGAAAGAGTGTCACAGACCGACACTCGGCCCAGCTTGCAGTCACCACTCTTGGAATTTACAGGCTGGTTCTCCTGTCCTAAGGACGGGAGAGATCAGTCAGTTTTTTCAGTAACAGAGTCCTGGTGGAGTCCTTCCTGCAACTCGCTCTTCTCCCTGCCAATGAGGATGCAGGGGAAGGAGCAGATCGGGCTGCCATGGTTATGTGAGTGCTCGCATAATGCAGTGTCAGCGAGCAGAAGGAGGGGGGAGGAATCACTGGGGATACTCTCCCTCTCAATAGAGACTGTGTTACTCCAGCAGTGGCCTGAGTAGGATGTGGCGCATCCGCTACGAATGCAAACAAAAAGACATTGCCTTTTTTTTTTGGGGGGGGGGGGGCACATGGTGGGGCACAGCATAATGTTGGGGGGGGCAGGGCCCCCTCTGGCCCCCCCCTAGGGTCGCCATTGTCCAACAGGAGGAGAGGAGAGCTATAAACCAGATCTGGTCACTGACCTGCCCTATGCAGTAGTACTACTACAAAAGTAATACTGTACGTATAACCATTTGAGATATATGGATTTGCGCACAGACATTTGTCCCCCATTTTTACTGCATCACTCCCCAGCCTGGGACCAGGTAGCAAAGAGAAGCAGCAAAGTGATGATCTCATTTGTCCCTCTACTGTATCCTTCTGGCAGCATGCTCCTTGCACATAAACCGATTGGCTCCTTGCACTGCTTGTGTCTCTCGCACTCCAGCCCTGCTGTACAGGGACAGCAAGGGGCTAAAACCAGTGCAAATTCAGGTACTAACATTGCTTGCACCGAACAAATACATTTAAAGCAGAACTAAGCTTATCAACATTAACCATTTAACCCTTATGCTGCCAGCTATAGAAAATATATAGGAATGTATATTGAATTGTTTAAACTTTTCTTTTTTTTTTTTTTTGTAATCTTTTTTTTTCCGTTGCTTCCTGGTTTCTGGCCTAGGCCAAAATGTCATATCACAGGAGATTTCATGGACATTTTGTTTTTCTTTCATCTGGCGAAAGCCTGGGCTTTTGTCAGCTAAGCACATCCTCCTGCCTGCATGCGTGAGCTAAGGGCAGATGGATTTCAGGGAGAAAAATGCTACATGATTCATCAAACCTTAGGCCCCTTTCACACTGGGGCGGTTTGCAGGCGCTATTGCGCTAAAAATAGCGCCTGCAAACCGACCCGAAACAGCTGTTGCTGTGTCTTCAGTGTGAAAGCCCGAGGGCTTTCACACTGAAGCGGTGCGCTTGCAGGACACTGAAAAATGTCCTGCAAGCCGCATCTTTGGTGCGCTGTAGGAGCGGTATATTTACCACTCCTATAGCGCCCCTTCCCATTGAAAACATTGGGGCAGCGCTCGGAACCCGCCCGCAAAACGCCGCTGCAGCGGCGGTTTGCGGGCGGTATTAACCCTTTTTCGGCCTCTGGCGGGGGTAAAACCGCCCCGCTAGCGGCCTTAATGCGCCGCTAAAACGACGGTAAATCGGCGCTAAATATAGAGCCGCTTTACCGCCAGCGCCCCCAACGCCCCAGTGTGAAACTAGCCTTACTCAAGATGGCCGCAGCTATAAATGCTAGGGAGTGGTTTCAAAGTGATTTCTCCAAAAAAAAAAAAAAAAAAAAAACATGGGGAAAAGGAAGGGTAAGTCTTCTTTGAATATTACAAATGAATTAAATGGTATTGTGGTTCTCAGATACAGTTTAGTCCCACTTTAATGATGTATTAATGGCAGAGCTACATTAGTTTGTGTCTTTTATATCTGCCTGCAGTGCTTTATTTTAATTTTGTTTGTTTAGGATAGAGTGGGAAAGTATTAACCCGTGTTAAGTTATGTTTTGCTGTCTGCATATCAATAAAAAAAAAAAAGTTTTGCCTTGACATACATGTTAGGTCAGAAACTGCTAATTCTGAGTTGTTTTTTTTTTTTAAGATAATTGATCTGCTTACAACGTGGAAACACTAATCTGGGGTCAAATTTGACTAATAATCCTAACAAATCACCAATGACATCACTGAAATCTCAACCCAAGTGCTCAGTATTTGCAAGGGAAATTGGGGACAAAGGTGATAATATTGATTATCCCATTACTGATGTTATGCATTCCAATTAAAATAAAATGTGATTAAGTAGTAGACTAAGCAACATATACAGTATGTATGTTTTCAGGTCAAGTGCATGCATGCTAAATGTTAAATAAAGTTAATCAATCTGGTCACTGGAGCGCAGACTGAGGAAATGCTCCCCTTTGTCTGCAACAAACTGATATCATCTTAGCAAAGGTACAGCTGTATTAACCTATATCACGATTTTCATTTTTAATATACACACACGCACTCTGTATCTGTAGCCAAGCTCTGTCACATCTAAAGGATGCAAGGATCTGAGCACCGAGCCTGGTGGATTTTCCTGTCCTGTCGTGGTCACCATTACCTCAGGGAGAGGACAGCAGCCATCTTTAACAATAAACAAAGCCGTCAGTCTCACCCGCAGTCACCATTACCTCAGAAAGAGCTCAGCAGCCATCTTTAATAAAGCAGTCAGTTTCAGCTACAGTTACCATTACCTCAGAAAGAGGACGGCAGCCATCTTTAACGATTCATAATAATCCCAGAGTGAGTTGTCAGTCACACCCGTGGCCACCATTACCTCAGAAAGAGGATGGAAGTCATCTTTTGAAAGTCAGCGACATCTAAGAAACTGTCAGTTTCCACCTGCAGCCACCATTACTTGAGAGGACAGCAGCCATCTTTAACAGTCAAAGCTGTCGGTTTTATTTTTGGCCATCTCTACCTCAGAAAAAGGACGGAGGCCATCTTGAACAATTAGTGAGATTTCCAGAGAGAATTGTCAGCTGCTATTGCAGCGAGGTGTGGTCGGTGGTCATTTCTAGAAGGGAGTTTGATATTATATTTCTGCATGTGCCCCTCAGTGGTTTAGAGTGAGGACTCAAGCCAGATATTGTGACTTTTTAACGTGTCAAGGCAAATTTTGCCAACCGTCTCATATCTCATACGTCAGGTCAGTCTATCTAGAGTTTGCGCTATTAAGACCAGTGAACAAGGAAAGGATTGGTGAGAGAGGGTTGTCAAACCCATTTTACACAAATTACAGAAACAGATATTGCTATATCACATGTTCTAGGTCTAGGACATCAAATATAATTAGAATTCTTCCTGCTCTCTCCTCCTGTTGGAGCTTGTTTCAGTCTCTATTCACCTATTAGTGTTTCTATTTATTTTCTAAAGTATCACCTTACAAACACCTTTAAAAGGATCAGGGTGGATAAAAACCAATGATTTAAAAAAAAGAAAAACTATCGGATTTAAAAAAAATGCTTTTGGAGTAAAATTCTATGTAAAGATATTTCTCTATTTAAGATACATTAATAATTTTTTCAACATGAAATGGAGCTTAGTTATGTAGCAGGAGGCTGTATATTCTGCAATATTTAAATTTTTGGTATATACATTCAATGAATCCAATCTCTGGAAGATAACATGCACTTCGCTTTTAATGACAGTTGCGTGGCCGTGCAACGTTATACCGAAACAAAATTGATGTTCTTTTTTTCCAACAATAGAGCTTTCTTTTGGTGGTATTTGATCACCTCTGCGGTTTTTAATCACCTTTGCGACAATTTAATAAAAAATAAAAATATATATATGCGAAAGATGGTTCAGAGGGTCCAAAACGTTATACAGCACCTCATCCCAGTAAAATAGTATGGGTACATGGGAGGAGTAGAACAGGGGATTATGATGGTGCCAAATAAATGTTTGTCAACAATTCAATGCATTTTTCAAGAATTTTTTTTATTAGAAAATATTATTAAAAAGGTTTTTTTAACAAATTTCAAGTTCTATGATTTTTTTAGTATGAAAGTAGTGCTCAAAGCCCCCTATAACAACATATAATCAATAATAATGTAGAGAATTAACAAATAAAGGTATGCATGTCAGTATTTTGAATACATTCAATGAGTTTAATACAACCAAAAGTCCAGATCAACATAGGACTCAATTGATGATGCAGGCCATGGGTTTGCCGACATGTTTAGCCATTCTGATGGCTTCTTCAGGGTAGGCCTGCTAGTCACTTAGTTTGTTTGAATATAAAACAATAGACACATATAAGTTTATATAAAAAAAAACAGTTTGATTATTAGAGCAAAACATTTCGTGACTGTGCACTGTAGACAGCAGAAAGAATCTATTAGCTTCCATCTCGTCCGGCAGTTCAACATCCAGAGACACTTACCTATTGTATACCAATATGGTATTTACTGAGAGACATGCGTGGCTTGGGCGGGGTCACCAGAGGAGCACTGGCCAAGGGGGAGCAGGAGACACACTAGACCTAGCAATATAAATCAAGAGTTATTGTCAATTTCACTATCTACTATTAATCATAAACAATGATACCCCTTGCGGGAATTTATATCCCGCAGTTTATGGGTGTGACATTGTGATAAGGACGGTAGTCTCAATACTTACATTAACTTTAAAAGAATAATTGATAGTTGACACGGACAGCAGGTGAGCAAGATGGTAGGAGGCGCCTGGGGGGGTTTTAATTAATTTGGGTAAGTAATAGTAATTTCACTAATTAAAAAAGCACATACAGCCTTATTTGGCATAGGGTTTGTATTAACTTTGAGATGCAGGCCCCTGAATTTGGGGTGACATTAGTAGCAGATTTAGGGATAGGATAACATCTAAAAAGTTTTTTTTCGGTAGGTTGTAGGAATTACCTGGTTTAAGAGTAAAAAGAAAGCAGCCACGTAATTAGTCAGAGAGTTCACAGTGTGGAACAAATAGTTGATATATGTTGGCTGGGTAGTCAATTGGGCAGTCACGATAAGACCAAGGCATAGAAAGCTCCTAAAACCAAGAGTTAATATGCTTAAGGTCAATTTAAGGCTGCTCAGATGTTAAAAGATTTTTTCAAATACAGTAAACTTTTTTCTTTTTCTATACACTAAGTCTAATCCAATACTAATTTACCTCTTTAATAAAACGGCCTTTTTAATTAAGCAATTATTTATGTATAGTTTGACAAGCTAAATATGATTGTTCAGTCCTAGCTGTTTTATTATTCTTTATATCCATGAATAAGACATTGTATTGGGTTCTTTGATACATTATTGAAATACAATGGGTTCCTTATCATTAAAACATTTTTCTTTCCTTTTAAAGCAACCTTCTGTGGCTTTGCCTGTGGACAGTGGGTAACGGAACCGGTGTCCCCTTGGACCACATTTCCACTCTATTTGGCCATTGTGACACCGTATTGGCTTTGGATACCCTGGGTCCATGAAACTGCCCGGGCCCACGGATATCTTTGGCCAATTAATTTGCTCCCGATCAGTTCTCCCCATGGGGCACCCCCTTTCAATCTGAACATACTCTGCTGACATGTTGTGACTTTAGGTGGAGTTCACAGGATCTGGAGCATTCCCATTGGGTAAGTACGGACACCCAAGGGCGGCGTCATTCACTAGACGCCAACCCTATTAACCACTTTCCGACCGGGCCAATTTGCAGCCAAAGGACCAGGCCCCTTTTTGCTATTCGGCACTGCGTCGCTTTAACTGACAATTGCGCGGTCGTGCGACGTGGCTCCCAAACAAAATTGACGTCCTTTTTTTCCCACAAATAGAGCTTTATTTTGGTGGTATTTGATTGCCCCTGCGGTTTTTATTTTTTGCGCTATAAACAAAAAAGAGCGACAATTTTGAAAAAAAAGCATTCTTTTTTATTTTTTGCTATAATAAATATCCCCCAAAAATATATAAAACAATGTAGCGATACCCCCAATTAAGAGGGCCGCAAGTTTGTTTTGGGTCCCTGAGTACAGCTCCACCAACCCCCCGGCAATCTGCTCTACCCGCTCTGGCACAGTTAGTAAAGGGGTATGTATCTATGCACATATAAATATCACTTATACTCTAAGTGTAATGGACTCAAACTCACAAGCAGACTGCTGAGATAAGAATAACTGGCTTTACTTTGGCAGTATGAAAAGAAATAGTAACATGCATCAAACATTTGACTTACAACACATTAGCAGGTCCCTGCAATATGCACTTTAACATGTACACATATATGTATCAAAATAGCAATGGGGAACGGAGCGCCACGTGTGCGACCGTCTACTATGCACCTCTGAGGTGCAACAAATCTAACTGCGACTATCTAATGGATCAGGCCTGATCCCTAGCAATAGAGCTCAGTCCTGGAGAAAATACAGTATTCTTCACCGGCAAGAGAACTGTAGAGGTGGTGCACGTGTAGCTTTAAATGGTGTGTTTGTAATCCACAGAAAGAAACAAGCTGCTGCTCTGAGGTAATTGTGCCTTGGCAGTTCAATAGGCATAGAAGTGAAAGTGACAATGTATGATGAGCCTTTCAGCTCGCTCACCACTCCTGGGTACCGTCCTCAGCTCCGGAACCTCCACTGGCGGCGTCCGACCTCCTCCGTCACAGCCCCTGCGCTCTGGTCCTCTCTCCGTCCGACCGTGTGTAGGCAAAAGTCTCCGCTCTGCTGCTGCTGACAGTGAGGGGTGAGAGTCTCTCTCCGTCTGCTGCAAGGCCCAGGCTTCAGGCCTTCAGCAGTCTCGGTCCGCACAGGTGTTTCCTCACTCAGGAGTGTCTGCGTCACCAGCCCAGTCAGAAGAGGAAGAGGCGGTCTCTCCTCTTCCCTTTTATCTCCTCCCCCAGCAGCCTCTCGGGCGGAAACAAACAGCCTCCCGGGAGCCTGGGGAATTATGGGGAATGTAGTCTTCTCCCCTAAAAGGGGAACGACCCCGCTACAACAACATTTTTTTTTTCCTCAGTTTAGGCCGATACGTATTCTTCTACATATTTTTGGTAAAAAAAAAATCGCAATAAGCGATTGATTGGTTTGCGCAGAAGTTATAGCGTTTACAAGATAGGGGATAGTTTTATAGCATTTTTATTAATAATTTTTTTTTTTATTAGTAATGGCGGCGATCAGCGATTTTTATTGTGACTGCGACATTATGGCGGACACATCGGACCTTTTTGACACATTTTTGGGACCATTGTCATTTATACAGCAATCAATGCTATTTAAATGCATTGATTCCTGTATAAATCACACTGGCAGTGAAGGAGTTAACCAGGGGGTGGCAGTGTAGGGGTTAAGTATGCCTAGGGGTGTGTTTCTTACTGTGGGGGGGGGGGCGTGGCTGTCAGCTAGTGAATGCTGATCTCTGCTCCAATCACAGGGAGCAGAGATCGGCGTCACTAGTTGCTAGGCAGAACAGGGAGATGCTGTTTATTTCCGCATCTCCCCGTTCAGCCTTCCCGTGAGACGATTGCAGGTGTCCCCGCGGCGATCGAGTCCACAGGACCCGCGACCAGCCTCACGGGGGTCCCGACCGGCGCGCTCCCGATGGCACGGACGGCATTAAGAAGGGACTTATATATACGCCCTCCTGCCTGTCCGTGCCATTCTGCCGACGTATATCGTCGTGCCCCGTTCGGGAACCGGTTAAGGTTTCTGCCTTTCACACATGCGCGCGTACCAGCGTGACGTCATCACGCGGTACGGCATTCCGGCGCAATGCTTTGTGGGCACTGTAGGCCCACAGCGAGCCAGGCTCCTCGCGCATGCGCAGAGCCTCTTTTTGTCCGATGAACGGGTGGCGGTACAACACGCCCCCCACTCAGGTGAGACACTACTTAAGCCGGCATCCGGCTCCCATTAGAGCACCGGACACCGGAGGCGCCTGACATGCAGTCTTTCTAGTCCAAAAGTAAGTTGTTTATCCCTGACTCTTAACTAAACTGTTAAATAGATCCTCTTGTTTGAAAAAAAATCTTTTAACATCTGAGCAGCCTTAAATTGACCTTAAGCGTATTAACTCTTGGTTTTAGGAGCTTTCTATGCCTTGGTCTTATCGTGACTGCCTAATTGACTACCCAGCAAACATATCAACTATTTGTTCCACACTGTGAACTCTCTGACTGATTACGTTGCCGCTTTCTTTTTACTCTTAAACCAGGTAATAATTCCTACAACCTACACTACAAACTTTTTAGATGTTAGCCTATCCCTAAATCTGCTACTAATGACTGCCCAAATTCAGGGGCCTGCATCTCAAAGTTAATACAAACCCTATGCTAAATAAGGCTGTATGTGCATTTTTAAGTAGTGAAATTACTATTACTTACCCAAATTAATTAAAACCCGCCCAGGCGCCTCCTACCATCTTTCTCCCCTGCTGTCCGTGTCAACAATCAATTATTCTTTTAAAGTTAATGTAAGTATTGAGACTACCGTCCTTATCAGAATGTCATTGTTTATGATTAATAGTAGATAGTAAAATTGACAATAACTCTTAATTGATTTATATTGCTAGGTCTAGTGTGTCTCTTGCTCCCCCTTGGCCAGTGCTCCTCTGGTGACCCCGCCCAAGCCACACATGTCTCTCAGTAAATACCATATTGGTATACAATAGGTAAGTGTCTCTGGATGTTGAACTGCCGGACGAGATGGAAGCTAATAGATTCTGTCTGCTGTCTACAGTGCACAGTCGCAAAATGTTTTGCTCTAATAATCAAACTGTTTTTTTTAAATATAAACTTATATGTATCTATTGTTTTATATTTAGACAAACTAAGTGACTAGCAGGCCTACCCTGAAGAAGCCATCAGAATGGCTAAACATGTCGGCAAACCCATGGCCTGCATCATCAATTGAGTCCTATGTTGATCTGGACTCTTGGTTGTATTGAACCCACTGATTGAATGTATTTAAAATACTGACATACATACCTTTATTTGTTAATTCTCTACATTATTATTGATTATATGTTGTTATAGGGGGCTTTGAGCACTACTTTCATACTAAAAAATCATAGAACTTGAAATTTGTTAAAAAACCTTTTTAAAATTTTCTAATAAAAAAAAATTTTTCTTGAAAAATGCATTGAATTGTTGACAAACATTTATTTGACACCGTCATAATCCCCTGTTCTACTCCTCGCATGTACCCAAAAATATATATATATTATTTTTAACTTTTTTTTGTAATAAATAGCCCAAAAAAAAAAAAACGAATTTCTTTCCCTGTTTAGGCCAATATGTATTCTGTTACATATTTTTGGTAAAAAAAAAATCCCAATTAGCATATATTGATTGGTTTACACAAAAGTTATTGCGTCTACAAAATAGGGGATAGATTTATGGCATTTTAATTTTTTTACTAGTAATGGCGGTGATCTGCAATTTTTAGTGGGACTGCGACATTGACAGATCGGACATGTTTGACACTTTTTTGGGATGTCTTGCAGGGAAGGGGTTAACACTAGTGGTGATTACACAAATGGTGTGATACTGCACCACGGAGTATATGATGCAGAAAAAGTAAAGAGATATGTATATATTTGATAGTCAAAGGAGGAATTGCTGCCTCTACGTATTACTACCACCAAGGTGGAGCAAGGAAATGAATGGAAAGGTGTAGATGTGGCGCTATTCCTCTGGTTATTAATGATGAATGAGGACCATATGATAAAATTAGTATTAAATGAGTGGTGAGTGCAAATCTATCATCAGCACTGATAATTCCACTGGCACTACTGTCACTTAAAGGAGCAGCAATAACATTCTGACCAGGCACTGGACACTGTTTTTGAGCACAAGTCACTTTATGATTCAAAATAATGGACTCATTGTTATTGTTTATTTCATTTAATAACCGATTAATTTATTTATTGTCCAACAATTTATTCTTACGGATCAATTTTTATTTATTGTTTTAACTAACTTCATTAATTTCATTTGTCTATCAATCTAAATTAATACATTTTGCTTATTACTGCAATTGTCACAGCGGTACACCATTTATTACTTGTTTTTCCTTCTAATTGACTGTGTAATATGCAGCAAGCTTTTACAGCAGAGGGTCAAACACATATGTCTTTACAACACAATAGGAGTTATTATTACTGCACTATAAGTTAAATGAAGGCTTCATAACCTCACTCACATTAAATATCACGTCAAGATCACATCACCATTAGATGCCTGAGATTTTGGATTATACAGAGGGTGTAACACACTTTTAGCACACCATTTATTTTTGCTTCAATTTATTTTTGGTTTCATCTTTACCTTTCACCCTATCTGAATTGCATCAGGCAAAACACCTAGTGTTTCAAACACCCATTTTTCTACTGTAAACTTCATTACAGGCAGAGTGTGTAACACAGCAGCATTTAAATTAGCACTTTATTTTTGTTAATTTTTGTCACTTTAATTAGAAACATGGGAAAGGATTCTGCTGCAGGTGCAGGTCCTCACTACTTGGTCTCTAATCATTTAATACTCATTTTATCGTATGGTCCTCATTCATCATTAATAACCAGAGGAATAGCGCCACATCTACACCTTTCTTTCCATTCACTAGTGGTGATTAAGTCGTTAAATGTGTTCCCTGGGAGGTGTTTCTAACTGTATGGGGGCTGGGTTGAATGGAGGAGGAGAGAGATCGCTGTTCCTAATCACTAGGAATAGATAATCTCACTCTACTCCCCTGACAGAACGGGGATCTGTTTGTTTACACTGGCAGATCCTAGTTCTGCCTCTCTCTGGAGCGATCGCGGGTGGCTCGTAGACAGCGACTCCACCGGACCCGCTGGTTGGCTCTTCCGCTAGCAAATGGGCACGCGCCTGGCGTACAATGATGGTGGTTCGCGTAGTCGAGTCAACCTGCCACAGTAAACTGTGATGGCTGGTCGGCAAGCGGTTAAATAAATAAAAGAATTTGAATAGTTCTCCAACTATGTGTGATTAACCTATTGACCTAAAATCGGTTCTGAAATCACTGTTTTAAGAATGTGAAAGCTTATTATTCTAAATAGGAAACCTTAATTTTGTTTGCAAATATTAAAGATTCTAACTACCAGCAAGAATGAGACCTTACATTTAAGCACTTGCCGACCACCTTCTGCATATATAATGCGGCAGGGAGGCTCGACTGCACACACCGACGTACCTGTAAGTCGGTCCGCCGGCTACCTGTGATCGCGGTATAGAGCGTCAGAATGAGGATCTGCCTATGTAAACAAGGCGGATCCCCGTTCTGAAAGGACAACATGAAGATCTGCTGTTCCTAGTAATCAGGAGCAGCGATCTCTGTGTTGTTTCAGTGAGCCCATCCCCCACACAGTTAGAACACACCCAGGGAACACAGTTAACCCCTTGATCGCCCCTAGTGTTAACCACTTCCCTGCCAGTGTCATTTATACATTGATCAGTGTGTTTTTTTTTAGCACCAATCACTGTATTGACGTCACTGGTCCCCAAAAAGTGTCACTTAAAGTCAAACATGTCCGCCGCAATGTCGCAGTCCCTCTAAAAATCGCAGATCGCCACCATTAGCAGTAAAAACTATTTTTAAAAATTAAAGTCCCTAAATCTATTCCCTATTTTGTAGACGCTATAACTTTTGCGCAAACCAATCAATATACGCTTATTGGGATTTTTTTTACCAAAAAAATGTAGCAGAATACATATTGGCCTAAACTGATAAAGAAATTAGATTTAAAAAAAAAAAAAAAATTGGATGTATATTATAGCAGAAAGTTAAATACTTGGAATTTTCTTAAAATTGTCGCTCTTTTCTTGTTTATAGCACAAAAAATAAAAACCTCAGAGATAATCAAATACCACCAAAAGAAAGCTCTATTGCTGGGGGAAAAAATGACATACATTTTGATTGGGTACAAAGTTGCACGACTGCGCAGTTGCCAGTTAAAGCAACGCAGTGTCATATCACAAAAAATGGCCTGGTCATTAAGGGGGTAAATCCTGCTGGGGCTGAAGTGGTTAAAGAGCACCTGTCATTTCAGATCCATCATGGCAGCGCCTGTTAGCAGGCATCCACTCACCTGCTGCCACCATGTCCCTTACCTTGTGTCACTACTGCATCACCAGCCATCCCATTAAAGTGAATGGGACTGTCGTGAGTCAACAGCGGTCAGAGGAGGAGCTGCTGCGGGACAGAGATGACAGTTGCTCTTTAAAAATTTTGATTTAAATTAAGTTGATTTAAATCAAGCCTTTTTACTAGTGATTTAAATCACAATATAAATTGTGATTTGAGTTGACTTGATTTAAATAAAATCCCCCCTGAGAAGGATTAATGGACTTAACCAAGATTCACCACTTGTGTACCATCGAAGAAGGGTCCCAACTAAGCTAGCAAAAAACAAAAAGAAAAGTTACAGTTTGGGGACAATCTCTCCTTGTCTCACTATTTTATTAAAGATCATTTTTTATATATCAAAGCCCTGCAGGAAACTTTTTAGCAGGGCCATTCCTCAGTGTCAGAGGTAGCTTAGCTCCTTGAAGTTTTAACATAAGTATTCTGTTTGGAGGTCTTGTTACAAGTCAGGTGATAAACTTGCTGGAAACTGGGTCCAGTCACCTTTAGTGAAAAACCTCCATATTCAAGTCTGTTTCATGACTTTATTGCATATTAGTAAATTTTTATAAGGTCATGATTATAGTTGTATAACCTTGTCTTTGTTGACTCACTTACCTTCAATATACTCAAGGTCATTTTAAACTGGTGTGGTTTGTTTGTGTAAAGGGTGTGTCAGAGTGGTCAAGGTATTACACCACTCAATTTAGTGAAAGCAGAATAACTCTAGAGAGATTACCTAACTAGGGGCTCCTGCCAGGGTGCACTATGTATATTGCCTTTTATGCCTTTATCAGTCAGTTTCCACCTGCAGCCACCATTACTTTAAGGGGAAGACATGTAAGAATGTCATAACAGGGTCGTTTTAGATATGGATGGATGCTTTTTGCTCGATCACCACAGGTTCGTTGACCACAGTCAACAGCAGACCCCTGTTCAAAAACAACAAAAAAACAACAAACAAACACACCTGTGCCCTTCCCCAAAATATAGTGCTATGAACCGGACAAAGATGTGTGGTACCAGTCCATCCTGCTCTCTTCTGTCAGTAACCTGGTGATCCTGGAACACATCTGCTGGTGATACCTGAACACCCTTTTTGCTGCCTCTCACACATAGAATACCTGATATAAAAATAATGCTGGTATTATGCACAGCCACCAATAATATTCACACTTGTAGAATTCTTATAATTGGTGGCACAGGAAGCACAAGGAAGACACCACAGCTAGGAGGCACACACCTATTGCCCTCCCAATAATCCTTAAAATAGAGCTACCAATCGCAAAAAGAACCCCAAAAAACAAACAACAGCGGGTTGGCTTGTACCATTACCCACAACAAAAATGGAGTTACACTTTAGCATTTCCCAAAACAAGGACAGACTTCAAAAGAACATGTAACCATCCACAAGTATGCCACAGCCTAGCATCCTTATTCAACATCAGCGACACATGCCGTCATTTTCCAGGATGCTGCAGGATTCTGCTTTATAAAAAAAGTGTCCAAAATTAAATATAGTAAATATAATTAGATTGGAGCAGTAGCGCTTAATCAGCTATAAACTAGTCTGTAGAAATAAATTACCTTGTGATGAGAAAAAACTATAAATATATAATCATGCATATAAATCAAAAAATAACACCTCGTGATGTGTGCATAAATGATTGTGATACAAAATTATATTAACACCAACTGACCTTTTTTTAGGGCTGAAAGTCACCTCCTCGGCTTATACTCGAGTCAGCGCCGTCTGTCTGCATGAACAGCGTGTCATGCAGACAGACGGCAGTGTTCAAAAGCCGCGCCATCTCCTCCCCCCGTCCGTGATAGGCGGACACTGATTTTCCCAGCATTAAGTCAGTGTGCAGTGTTCCGCCTATCACGGACGTCCTGTCATTCTCATCTCATGGAAGAGGATGAGAGGACGTCCGTGATAGGCGGAACACCGCACACTGACTGCTGGGAAAACCGAGTGTTCATCCTATCACGGACGAGGAGGAGGAGGCGCGGCTTTTGAATGATTAATGACGCCTTACACGCTGATCGCCCGGATCAGCATGGGGGACACAGAACAAGCGATCGGCAGAGGAGGCACACGGGAGGCACACGGAACAAGGAGGCAAGAAGGCAGATCGGCACAGGTAGGCTGCAATGGGGACACGGGGGACTTTGTACAGGACACAGGGGACATGCAGCTGCAGATGGGCATTTGCTGACCCTCTTTTCCACTAACAGTAGCTGCTGCACATTTCACCCTCGGCTTATATTAAATCTTGAATAATAGTGTTCTTCCACCACACTGCTGTGTAATTATGTGACCACTCCCAAAGGAATCTCACTCACCAGATCCAAAGCTCGCACTTTCGTGTCGAGCAAATGCGCAAATAAACTCAAACAGAAATCCAATAATTTCTCCACAATAATTCGTTCAGCAATATTGCGATGATCCTCATGTAAACAAAAAAAGTGCTCCAATAGTGTGATAAAGTAACACCACTTTTATTAAAACTCACAACACAAAAGCTTCAACCGATTCACTCACATTATATTCAAATAAAACTAGCAAAATATGAAAAAGGTAATCTCCACAGCAGGCTTCACTGAAAATTTCACAATCACTGCAAAGGTCTGTAGTCACGGCGGACTCGAGGTGCAAAATATAATGTCTCACCCCCTCCTCGTATCTCAGACTTCCGAAAAGTGCGATAATCTCTCCTGTTAGTATTGGCGCTGGTGCTGTTTACAAATGATTGCCGCTCAGCCAGGCCCCCGACATGTTTCGTCACTATTCCGACTTAATCATGGGGATGGCTGAGCGGCATGGCAATCGGGACTTAAATATGTCCTCATTTAATTTGATTGGTGGGGCTATAACATCAATAAAGCGCCGTCGCGCTGATTAATGTATCTATATCCTTAGTGAAGCGCCGTCGCGCTTGTTTCCACGTCAGTTGCGTGCGCCCGCACGTCACTGCAATAACCTGCCGACTGCGCATGCGCGGATATAGCGTTGCCTCATCCCGTTAAAGACGGGTGCGCGTCACGCTATGCGTTCCACCTCCCTCAACCAAGATGGCGAATCCTCTGCACATGCGCACATGTGCGACATGCAATTACGTCACGCACGGGCACACATTATGCTAAGAGGAACGCCTTTAACGAATGAACAAGCTATCCTGTGGCAAATCGCGCCTGCGTGCAGAGTTAAATTCACACAGGATAATATGATAATGCGCTTGCGTGCACCTTGTGTCCCCGTTGCTGTGAAGGACCGGACTTCCTTATATACAACAATTAATTAAACCAATAAGACAATCAAAACATATTATTCTAGTTAGATATACCATGTTCATAAGTATATCATTGTAATCCATTATGTTGTGGAACTCCTAAAAATAATGAAATCACTCATAATTTTACATATAAAATTGTAAAAATTATTATAAAAATTTAGGAATATAATATAGGACTATATTAAAATATTTATAGAGCAATACCTCTGTACAAAAAAATGTATTCATAAGGATAAACTCACATATGTATAAAAATCACCCCTGTGTATCATATATTATGTGTCACTACTTATTCACAGAGTATGTTATCTAGATGGCTGGGATAAAATATCATATAGTCCATTTCATTAATTGTTAATATTTGAAAAATGTCACATATCTTCAATCACGTTAAGAAGGCCTTACAGCATCTCAATAACTGACTGAAATTATTGATCCTAAACATAATACAATATTCCCCTTGCCCCCAGGCTGCCGGTTATGTATATTCTGCCTAAAATTCACAAAACTTTGGACAATCCACCTGGCAGACCCATCATTAGTGGTATCGATTCCATTACTTCGCGTATTGGCAAGTACATAGACCACTACTTGCAACCACTGGTGGTGGGTACTCCGTCATACCTTAGGGACACCAAACATGTCCTTAACTTGTTGGATGGGATAGAGTGGAAGCCGACATATATGCTAATCACTGCCGATGTCGCTTCGCTCTATACAGCTATATCCCATAAGTTGGGTCATGAAGCCGTAAGACACTTCCTCTATCGGGACTCGAGCATCTCCATCACGCAGTCCAACTTCGTGATGGAGCTACTCGACTTCTCGATGGGGCACAATCATTTTTGGTATGGTGGCAAGCATTATCTGCAGATTAAGGGAGTGGCCATGGGGGCGAAGTTCGCCCCCAGTATGGCCAATCTCTTCATGGCCAAATGGGAAGAGGAGGTGGTTTTGCAGGATAGGTCCCCCCATTTGGTTCTATGGAGGCGTTTCATCGACGACATCTTGTGCATCTGGGATGGTGATGCTGAGTCGGTAACCACTTTCTTGTCTCTTCTTAATAATAACGACAGGGGTATTGTACTCACGAAAGCAGTCCCACTCAGATACACTTCTTGGACCTAAATATCAACATCGTAGACGGAAGGATTACCACCTCTACCTTCTTTAAATCTACTGACAGAAATGGGTATATCCCTTTAGACTCATGTCATCACAAATCTTGGCTCTCAGCGGTCCCTAAGGGACAATTCCTACGTTTGAGACGGAATTGTTCAAACATTGAGGAGTTTCATAAAGAGGCTTTGGTTCTAAAATCCAGGTTCTTAAATAGGGGCTACAATGGTGAAGTTATTGATTGTTTGATTACTGAGGTGGGACTGAGAGACCGTCAAGATCTCTTGCAAGATAGACCCCCACAGGTTGAAAATCGTGAGGATTTTGGCTTAGCCTTCCTTACGACATATTCCAGCCAGCACTGGGCCATCAAGCGAATTATAAAGAGGCATTGGCCGGTGCTAAAAAATGACCGCCTCCTAGGGCCCCTATTGTCGGAGAACCCACGGGTATTATTCAGAGGTTCATCTAACCTTAGACACTCCATCGCCCCTAATGTACCTGACCCCCCGACCCGTCCCATATTTTTTGGGGATCTCAGGGGTTTCTTCCCTTGTCGGAAATGCAAGGTATGTGGGATTAATACCTTAAGGGATAGGCGACTCACGGAGTTCACATCCACAGGAACTGGAGTCACATACCCCATTAAGTCCTTCATTACCTGCACCACAAAATGTGTGATATACCTTCTGAGGTGTCCTTGTGGGTTGGAATATGTGGGCCGAACGACCCGAAAGTTACACATTAGATTGGGAGAACATATTGCCAATATATGTAGGGGTTTTGATAAACACAATGTTTCTAAACATTATGACCTTGTGCATAACCGAGACCCTAGAGGGACAACTTTCATTGCTTTGGAAAAGTATATCCCCCATTGGCGAGGGAGCAATGGCAAGAGGGTGATCTCTCGCTCCGAGACCAATTGGATATACAGGTTGGGGTGCCATATTCCGAATGGCCTCAATGTTGAGTGGGACATCAACTGTTTTATCAATAACAGTTGATGTCCCCCTCATCATTTCCCCCTTACCTTATCTACTGTGAGTTTTCTTCTTTTTCACATGGACCTCAGGGGACATGTTTTAATTTACATTCGCGGTGACAAAATATTGTTCATTTTAAACATGCCAATACCCCACTAGTTCATCTCTCTCAAAGGGACAGGTGATGAGATGATAGTGGGTTGATATATATTCCCAATATCATACTCCCTATCCATCCAACAGCTTTTCATTTTACTGATTTGAACACTGTAAGGGACTGAGCATTTACTGCTTAATATTAGAGCTATTAAAATGCCCAAGAGGCCGTATGGGTAGCAGTAATGTGCAGATGTTTTCTGCTCATCTCTGAAGGGTATTTTTTAATTTTTAATTTTTATTTTCTAATTTTACTGTACTTAAGTTCATAAACTTAATTCTTCGGACTTTCCTTTTTTAAACAAAACATTTATGAAAGTATCGCTTCAATTGGAATACATGTAACTTTTTAATTGTTATATTTTTATTTTTATTGCATATATATGTTTAGCCTATGCATGTTATATTCAGTAGCCTTTAGTAAACACTGAGGTACTGCCATTGTTTCACCACAAGATGGCTCTATTTTAACCAGATAAATCTGGAGGCCGTCTAGTGGTCTACATATGTGTCAATCTCTACCGCTGGGGGAGCATCAGGCCCCCGCCGGCGAGTACTTCCTGTTATTGTTTGCTCCCTTGTGTCTATGGCGACCGCCAATAGCGCAGCGTCTTGACGAACGCTGACTGCTATATAAGGCGCGTGCGCTTGCGTTCGTACGTACCCCTGATGACGTCAGTTGTGACGAAACGCCGTAGGGTTCGTTACGTACGATCGTACTGCGCATGCGCGAGTATTGTCCCATAGACCGAACGGAGCCGCCATTACCTTGCAAGGTTTTTTCGATTTTTTTGTTATGCTATTGTGGCTAATTCAATAAACCCACTGGAAACGTCTACACTATTCGAGTCCCCTTTTGTTTTCCATCCATATCATCCATTCGATCCATCCGGTCGTTATATTGCCAGTGACACACGAGGAATTTCGGGGAACAGCCACCAGTCGGGAGGAGATCCGTTGCCGTCGGATATCGATTCGGACGTGGGATATCCCCAACAGCACCAAGGCTGTTCATCTTAAGCTCAGTTTGACCCCCCTGAATAAGGGCGGTCGCTGGCTTTCTGGTAAGCCTCCCCCCCTTTTGCTTTATCTCTGTGGTGATGGGCTGCACTACTACCAACATCTACACTTTGGATTGATTTCACAGGAACTTTTATGAATTCATTTGTTCATTTTTTCTAATCACTTTGGACTTTTTGAATTTTTGAATTCACATATGAACTTTGTTTGAGTATTCATTTATTCACTTCCCCCATTTGGGTTTTTTTTTCATTGATTGAGTATGAACTTTGTTTGAACATTTATTTTCACTAATCATTTTGGGTTATTCATATTAACTGGTTATGTATTTTGCTTGAATTTTTATTATTTTTCACTAATTAATTTGGGTCACGTTAACTGGTAATTTTCAGTTTTCCACTATCCAGCGCTGCATTTTCTGTTTACATATATCTTTTTTGTGCCCTATACCGGGGTTATTAATGTCCAGCTGCAGGATTTACCTTCACGGTTTTTTGGTTTAATTTCCTTATCAACACAATTTTTGTCAATAAGTTTTTTCTCACCTAGCGCAAATTCTTTCTTTATATCTATTTCTTGTTTTTGGTACACAGTTTTTTTGCTGCTGGTGTATCCGTAATGGATATTTTTGATTATAGATCACAGGTTGTTACTAATACAGTGGGGGTCTTCGATGGCAATGATGACCCCAGAGATGATCTAGCGGGTTGTTTTTTAAGATTGAAAAACCTCACCATTACTGAGGTTCACACAAGGTGGGACATCGCATACTTGGAGGAGTATGTGAAAGGTAATATGGTCCCCAGGAGCCTCAGATGGGACGTTAACCCCCAGAAAGAGGACACCGAATTATTAGAATGGTTCAAATACTTCAATGAGGCAGGGGTGTCATTTTTGCAATTTTTAATAGCTAAGAAAAAGCGTAAGCTCACGATGTTGGATTTGGAGATCAATGCCTTGAAAAGTAAATTGGTCCCTTTCAAATCTGAACAAGATTACACTAACAGATCGGAAGCCCTAAAAACTCTATTAATCAAAGAGGAATCCGAACAAAAAATTAAGAAAAAAAGAAAGTATAATAGAGATGTGAAGGACTACAGGGATCAGGTAGTGTTCAAATGGCAGGTTGTGGCCCCCCCTGACCCCCCGCCTGCCACATCAAACATCTCTCACCGTGGATTGGGTGCCCAGGGTAACCAGGGCAACAATTCAACGGTGCCTGAAATTAACCATATGCGGCTTCCAGCCCCGAATCAATTCAGCGATAGGGACTTTCAACATCCTACAAGTTTTAAAAGAGGAAGGGGTAATAGAAGGGGCTCTACCTCTCGCCCTTCTAACCCTTCACCTCCACCTTGGCGAAATAATGATGCACGCCAGACTCCTCACAATCATGCTGAGGGGTCATATCCTTCAAACAGCAACTATAACTATTTCCCTGCCAGCATTGGGAACAGATACCTTCCCCTGGACGATAATGCCGGGGGCAGCTCCTCTGGACCTAATGAGGGTCGTCTCTATTCCCAACCCCCCTATGGCCAACAAGGGGAAAACCGATTTGGTCGGGATTTTCAGTTGGCCAGCAGGGGGAGACACAAGAGAAACGGAGACGCAAGAGAGGGAGCAGAGGGGGGAGGAACCTTCACCCCAAAAAGAAGGAGGACTTAGACACAAACGGCATCATAAACCTCAGTACTAAGGAACTCTCCAGGGAGGAACTAATCACTTTAAATAAAGGCCTTAAGTTTGCCCCACCCCGAAACTTGAATAAATTCCAGACCTTCATAGATCTGCAGAAATATACCCGAAAACTCAACATCAAAAGGTATATTTTATCAAACCCCACTAGACAATCCATCAGGGAAGAAAGTGTCATTGCACATTCAGGCATGTCTAATGCCTCACTTTTTAATCCTCCGGGCAATTCGGCACCAAACATCAACGTATTCCGTGACCTGGTGATTAAAGATCTAAACAATCTAAGAACCAAATCGGTGCAACCCCAATTAGATATTAAGGTGGGAATGGAAACACTTTGCCAAAGAAAGGATATAGTGGTACGACCGGCCGACAAGGGGGAGCCATTGTTATTCAAGACAAGGACTCCTATTCGGGAGAGATGTTGAGAATCCTTTCAGATACCAACACCTATACCCCTCTAAATGGTGACCCCACAGTCCCATATAAGCGAGAGCTAAAACTCTTGGTTGAAAAGGGCTATAACTTAGGTATTCTAAACAAAAAAGAAAAAGAACATCTAGTTCCCCTTGCCCCCAGGCTGCCGGTTATGTATATTCTGCCTAAAATTCACAAAACTTTGGACAATCCACCTGGCAGACCCATCATCAGTGGTATCGATTCCATTACTTCGCGTATTGGCAAGTACATAGACCACTACTTGCCACCACTGGTGGTGGGTACTCCGTCATACCTTAGGGACACCAAACATGTCCTTAACTTGTTGGATGGGATAGAGTGGAAGCTGACATATATGCTAATCACTGCCGATGTCGCTTCGCTCTATACAGCTATATCCCATAAGTTGGGTCATGAAGCCGTAAGACACTTCCTCTATCGGGACTCGAGCGTCTCCATCACGCAGTCCAACTTCGTGATGGAGCTACTCGACTTCTCGATGGGGCACAATCATTTTTGGTATGGTGGCAAGCATTATCTGCAGATTAAGGGAGTGGCCATGGGGGCGAAGTTCGCCCCCAGTATGGCCAATCTCTTCATGGCCAAATGGGAAGAGGAGGTGGTTTTGCAGGATAGGTCCCCCCATTTGGTTCTATGGAGGCGTTTCATCGACGACATCTTGTGCATCTGGGATGGTGATGCTGAGTCGGTAACCACTTTCTTGTCTCTTCTTAATAATAACGACAGGGGTATTGTACTCAGTCACGAAAGCAGTCCCACTCAGATACACTTCTTGGACCTAAATATCAACATCGTAGACGGAAGGATTACCACCTCTACCTTCTTTAAATCTACTGACAGAAATGGGTATATCCCTTTAGACTCATGTCATCACAAATCTTGGCTCTCAGCGGTCCCTAAGGGACAATTCCTACGTTTGAGACGGAATTGTTCAAACATTGAGGAGTTTCATAAAGAGGCTTTGGTTCTAAAATCCAGGTTCTTAAATAGGGGCTACAATGGTGAAGTTATTGATTGTTTGATTACTGAGGTGGGACTGAGAGACCGTCAAGATCTCTTGCAAGATAGACCCCCACAGGTTGAAAATCGTGAGGATTTTGGCTTAGCCTTCCTTACGACATATTCCAGCCAGCACTGGGCCATCAAGCGAATTATAAAGAGGCATTGGCCGGTGCTAAAAAATGACCGCCTCCTAGGGCCCCTATTGTCGGAGAACCCACGGGTATTATTCAGAGGTACATCTAACCTTAGACACTCCATCGCCCCTAATGTACCTGACCCCCCGACCCGTCCCATATTTTTTGGGGATCTCAGGGGTTTCTTCCCTTGTCGGAAATGCAAGGTATGTGGGATTAATACCTTAAGGGATAGGCGACTAACGGAGTTCACATCAACAGGAACTGGAGTCACATACCCCATTAAGTCCTTCATTACCTGCACCACAAAATGTGTGATATACCTTCTGAGGTGTCCTTGTGGGTTGGAATATGTGGGCCGAAAGACCCGAAAGTTACACATTAGATTGGGAGAACATATTGCCAATATATGTAGGGGTTTTGATAAACACAATGTTTCTAAACATTATGACCTTGTGCATAACCGAGACCCTAGAGGGACAACTTTCATTGCTTTGGAAAAGTATATCCCCCATTGGCGAGGGAGCAATGGCAAGAGGGTGATCTCTCGCTCCGAGACCAATTGGATATACAGGTTGGGGTGCCATATTCCGAATGGCCTCAATGTTGAGTGGGACATCAACTGTTTTATCAATAACAGTTGATGTCCCCCTCATCATTTCCCCCTTACCTTATCTACTGTGAGTTTTCTTCTTTTTCACATGGACCTCAGGGGACATGTTTTAATTTACATTCGCGGTGACAAAATATTGTTCATTTTAAACATGCCAATACCCCACTAGTTCATCTCTCTCAAAGGGACAGGTGATGAGATGATAGTGGGTTGATATATATTCCCAATATCATACTCCCTATCCATCCAACAGCTTTTCATTTTACTGATTTGAACACTGTAAGGGACTGAGCATTTACTGCTTAATATTAGAGCTATTAAAATGCCCAAGAGGCCGTATGGGTAGCAGTAATGTGCAGATGTTTTCTGCTCATCTCTGAAGGGTATTTTTTAATTTTTAATTTTTAATTTTTATTTTCTAATTTTACTGTACTTAAGTTCATAAACTTAATTCTTCGGACTTTCCTTTTTTAAACAAAACATTTATGAAAGTATCGCTTCAATTGGAATACATGTAACTTTTTAATTGTTATATTTTTATTTTTATTGCATATATATGTTTAGCCTATGCATGTTATATTCAGTAGCCTTTAGTAAACACTGAGGTACTGCCATTGTTTCACCACAAGATGGCTCTATTTTAACCAGATAAATCTGGAGGCCGTCTAGTGGTCTACATATGTGTCAATCTCTACCGCTGGGGGAGCATCAGGCCCCCGCCGGCGAGTACTTCCTGTTATTGTTTGCTCCCTTGTGTCTATGGCGACCGCCAATAGCGCAGCGTCTTGACGAACGCTGACTGCTATATAAGGCGCGTGCGCTTGCGTTCGTACGTACCCCTGATGACGTCAGTTGTGACGAAACGCCGTAGGGTTCGTTACGTACGATCGTACTGCGCATGCGCGAGTATTGTCCCATAGACCGAACGGAGCCGCCATTACCTTGCAAGGTTTTCGATTTTTTTGTTATGCTATTGTGGCTAATTCAATAAACCCACTGGAAACGTCTACACTATTCGAGTACCCTTTTGTTTTCCATCCATATCATCCATTCGATCCATCCGGTCGTTATATTGCCAGTGACACACGAGGAATTTCGGGGAACAGCCACCAGTCGGGAGGAGATCCGTTGCCGTCGGATATCGATTCGGACGTGGGATATCCCCAACAGCACCAAGGCTGTTCATCTTAAGCTCAGTTTGACCCCCCTGAATAAGGGCGGTCGCTGGCTTTCTGGTAAGCCTCCCCCCCTTTTGCTTTATCTCTGTGGTGATGGGCTGCACTACTACCAACATCTACACTTTGGATTGATTTCACAGGAACTTTTATGAATTCATTTGTTCATTTTTTCTAATCACTTTGGACTTTTTGAATTTTTGAATTCACATATGAACTTTGTTTGAGTATTCATTTATTCACTTCCCCCATTTGGGGTTTTTTTTCATTGATTGAGTATGAACTTTGTTTGAACATTTATTTTCACTAATCATTTTGGGTTATTCATATTAACTGGTTATGTATTTTGCTTGAATTTTTATTATTTTTCACTAATTAATTTGGGTCACGTTAACTGGTAATTTTCAGTTTTCCACTATCCAGCGCTGCATTTTCTGTTTACATATATCTTTTTTGTGCCCTATACCGGGGTTATTAAAGCGGTTTGGTACTCTAAAATACTACTTCATCTAATTCAAAGTAGTTACCAAAGCTAATGAACAAATGACCATTAAAAAAAAAAAAAAAAAATTATTTTACTTACTGTATTGATTTTTGCTATGGCTTCCGGTCTGTCCTCCCGTGGGAGTAGGCGTGGTTTCGGTCTCTCCCCGGCTCCGCAATGACCCCTGGGAGCTTTTTTGCATTGTTCCCATGAAGCTGTCAGCATGAAATCTCTCGAGATTTCGGCCGGGAGACTGTACGGCGCTGCCCGCTGAGCGAAGTGAGCATGCGCAGGATCGAGCGGTGAATGCTGGGAGCACAGCATTCACCGCATCCCGGAAGTAAATGCTTGTTGCCCACAAGCAAAATGGAATCGTCCAGCAAGCAATTTTAAAAGTTCTCCAAACGGACGGAATCGGCGATCGGTGGGGAAAAGAACTGCAGCAGGTAAGTGACATGTTATTTATGTCTTTATTTCCCTATGAACAGAAAAAAAAAAAAAAAAAACATATTTCGGCGGAATCCCGCTTTAATGTCCAGCTGCAGGATTTACCTTCACGGTTTTTTGGTTTAATTTCCTTATCAACACAATTTTTGGCAATAAGTTTTTTCTCACCTAGCGCAAATTCTTTCTTTATATCTATAATACAATATAGGCACATTTACATAAATTTACATACTGGCCTAGAGGGTGTCTGTATTAATCAGCTGTATCTTATAGTAATGGTTATATTGAATCTCAACATTTCATGATCCAAGATAAGTTTAAAAGTTATTTAAAAAACAATTTAGGTCTAATTCAATATTTAACCCTCTCGGAGTGAGACATTTAAAAAGAAAGATCCATCTAGTTTCTCTCTGAGATAGGTCTCTCACCCGGTTGGATCCTCTTCATGAGGGATGTACAGTGTCGATACCAACAAATTGTAGTAAACTAGCATCCAGATTATGTTTTTCCCTAAATTGTAAAGATACGCTGTGAAATTTGAATCCCTTTTTGATATTCGTCAGATGTTCCGATATCCGTATCCTTAATAACCTCTTTGTTCTCCCCACATAAAATAACCCGCAAGGACACCACATGAGGTAGACCACAAACGAGGTGTTACAAGTAATAAATTCCCTTATCGGGAATTGTTCGTTCTCATTATTCGTTACATTAGTGATCCCTCTGTTTGATATTTTTACAGTTCTACAGCATATACATTTTCTACAGCAGTAGAAACCTTTCAGGTCTATTTTTATCCTTCCTTGTCCAGTGGGATCTTAAATCTTTTTTACAATCTGGTCCCCAAAATTGGGGGGCTTTTTTGTAAATAAATTTAGGCTGTAGGGGTAATATTTCACCCAAATGCCGATCTCTGCGTAGTATGTGCCAATGTTTCCTGTAGATGTCTTCAATGTCCCTGTATTGGCAATGGAAACTAGAGATAAACCTAATCTGATGGCAGTTATCCGTGACCCCACTTGAGTTGTTCACATTATCCTTTTGCTTTAGACACTCAATTCTCGGTATCCTGGCAACATCATCAATAATCTTGTCAACCATATCTGCCTTATAGCCTTTTTGTACAAATCTTCCTTTAGGGACATTGGCTTGATCATAAAAGTCATCCAGATCTGTACAATTGCGACGAACACGTAATATTTGTCCCCATGGTATGTTTTTTATCCAAGCCGGGTGGTGTCCACTTCGGATGGACAAATAACTATTACGGTGTAATAGACAGATGGATGCTGAGAGCATATTCTCTACTAACCAAATTATGACAATGTGATGAGGATATCTCAGGTATGTTAAAATCATTAGATAACCTACTTGAGAAACGCATTAAAACATGGTGGGATGTGTTCACTTTTAAACATTATCAAAAAGAAAATTAGATTTTTAGAAGTCTAAGATGGGAAGTCACTCCCCAGGATGGGCTAAATGATCCTAAATATCTAGAAGAATGGCTGGGATTTTTTAATAGAATGGGACAAGAACTACAACAGCTAGTCTTGAAAAGGAAGCGTATCAAACTAACTATTTTAAATTAGAAAATAAAAATAATAAAGGAAAAATTGGAAAATGTCAAGGATACCAATCAGATGAAAGAATTTAACATCAATATGAAGAAGAAATTAGAAAAAATAGACAGGGAAACACAAAAAAAGAAGGTAAAGAAATACATTAGGGATGCCAATGATTTTAAAACAGGTAACATTTATACATGGCAAAACATGGACATTGGGAATAATGTAGAACCTAGTAACAAGGGAGAAGTAGCCAATACCCAGGCACCCCTTAAACCTGAACCCCAAAAAAGAGGAGGGAACAAAGGGACACAAAATACAAATGAACATACCATGGGTGGAAACTCTAGAAAGGGAGGACCTCCATTCAATGGGAATGCACAAACCAACCATTATCATTCACCCAAACCCTTCCAGGATGGGAATGGATATTGCCAAGGTGGGTATAATTACCAGTCTCCACGTACTCAGAAAACAAATGGGGGCTATGGACAGTATCCTCAACCCTTTTTACCTTATGGGTATAATACTCCCACTCATTTCTCTGACCCTAGAGGAGATCACATGTATGATAGGTTCACACCATTAGGTGAAGAGAATTATGGATCATCTTACAATGGGCCTTTTTTAGGACAACGGGGGAAGGGAGGGAGAGGAGGCAAACGAAAACAACCCAAGAAAAAGGATGAGGGATGTGTAAATGCCGGGATTTATAACATAAGCAAAATAGAACTAGATGAGAAGGAGGTCAATATACTGAATTTGGGCTTAAAATGCTCTCAGAAAAAAGTAATGAATAAATTTGAGATATATATTGATACGCACAAATTCATTAGGACTATGAATCTAAAGAAATATTTTCTGAGTCACCCTATTGACCCCAAATTGAGAACTTATACCAACACCAATAGAATAGACAGTGGACTTAAAAATAAATCTATTTTCAACCCCCCAAAACCCGAGTAACCACTTCATAGAAGTCTTCAAAAACCTTGTTTTAAAAGATTTAGAGGATGTTATCCCAAAAAAGAAAATAAACCCTGAATACATCTGGGAGGGAATCAAATCCCTGGAGGGGAGGAAAGACATTATAATCCGACCTGCGGATAAGGGAGGGGGGGTCGTTATAATGGACAAAAAGTTTTATTTGGACCAGATTGGGGAACTGTTGGGTGATGATGTGACATACAAGAAGCTCACATCTGACCCGACAGAACCATATATGCTCCAATTAATGTCATTGGTAGAGTGGGGATTCTATACTAATGCTCCAAATACAAAGGAGAGAAGATATTTGGTCCCGAGTGCATGCAGAATCCCGATCATGTACACATTGCCCAAAGTCCATAAGGATCCAGAGAAACCTCCCCCACACCCTATAGTTAATGGCATTGGGTCTGTGATGGCAAGATTGGGAGAATATCTGGATAGATTCCTGCAACCCAGTGTCAAAGTGACTAGAGCTTAAGCTAGATGAGACCACATCCTCGTTCTTATTAACGGCGGTTGTGGCCTCATTGTACACTATAATACAGCATGAAGACGCCTCTTTGGCCCTCAATTGGGCATTAAGCAAACGAGATGACATCCCACATGCACAAAAATTTTTTTAGGTCAAGTACTAGACTTTTGTATATCCCACAATTATTTTTGGTTTAGTGATAATTTTTTCTCCCAGCAGGTTGGCGTTGCAATGGGGGCTAAATATGCCTCCAGCATTGCCAACCTGTTTTTGGCAGAGTGGGAAGATAGATATATATCTTTAGCAGGCAGATACCCCAATTAAGGTCCCATACGCAGATTCATCGATGACCTCCTTTTCATATGGGAGGGAACTGAAGAATCTGCGATGGAATTCCTTTACTATCTGAATGGAAATAAGAACAACATCAGATTAGATTTCCAGATTAGTGAAACTGTGGTCAATTTCTTAAATTTAACCATCAGGAAAAATCTGGGGACATTGAGCACAAACGTTTTTTTCAAACCTACGGACCGTAATAGTTATTTGTCCATCCGAAGTGGACACCACCCGGCTTGGATAAAAAAACATACCAAGGGGACAAATATTACGTGTTTGTCACAATTGTACAGATCTGGATGACTTATGATCAAGCCAATGTCCTTAAAGGAAGATTTGTACAAAAAGGCTATAAGGCAGATACGGTTGACAAGATTATTGATGATGTTGCCAGGATACCGAGAATTGAGTGTCTAAAGCAAAAGGATAATGTGAACAACTCAAGTGGGGTCACGGATAACTGCCATCAGATTAGGTTTATCTCTAGTTTCCATTGCGAATACAGGGACATTGAATACATCTACAGGAAACATTGGCACATACTACGCAGAGATCGGCATTTGGGTGAAATATTACCCCTACAGCCTAAATTTATTTACAAAAAAGCCCCCAATTTTGGGGACCAGATTGTAAAAAAGATTTTAGATCCCCCTGGACAAGGAAGGATAAAAATAGACCTGAAAGGTTTCTACTGCTGTAGAAAATGTATATGCTGTAGAACTGTAAAAATATCAGAGGGATCACTAATGTAACGAATGATGACAACGAACAATTCCCGATAAGGGAATTTATTACTTGTAACAACTCGTTTGTGGTCTACCTCATGTGGTGTCCTTGCGGGTTATTTTATGTGGGGAGAACAAAGAGGTTATTAAGGATACGGATATCAGAACATCTGACGAATATTAAAAAGGATTCAAATTTCACAGCGTATCTTTACATTTTAGGGAAAAACATAAATCGGGATGCTAGTTTACTACAATTTGTTGGTATCGACACTGTACATCCCTCATGAAGAGGATCCAACCGGGTGAGAGACCTATCTCAGAGAGAAACTAGATGGATCTTTCTTTTTAAATGTCTCACTCCGAGAGGGTTAAATATTGAATTAGATCTAAATTGTTTTTTAAATAACTTTTAAACTTATCTCGGATCATGAAATGTTGAGATTCAATATAACCATTACTATAAGATACAGCTGATTAACAAATACAGATACCCTCTAGGCCAGTATGTAAATTTATGTAAATTTGCCTATATTGTATTATGTTTAGGATCAATAATTTCAGTCAGTTATTGAGATGCTGCAAGGCCTTCTTAACGTGATTGAAGATATGTGACATTTTTCAAATATTAACAATTAATGAAATATGATATTTTATCCCAGCCATCTAGATAACACACTCTGTGAATAAGTAGTGACACATAATATTTGATACACAGGGGTGATTTTTATACATATGTGAGTTTATCCTTATGAATACATTTTTTTTGTACAGAGGTATTGCTCTATAAATATTTTAATATAGTCCTATATTATATTCCTAAATTTTTATAATAATTTTTACAATTTTATATGTAAAATTATGAGTAATTTCATAAATTATTATTTTTAGGAGTTACACAACATAATGGATTACAATGATATAATTATTAACATGGTATATCTAACTATAATAATATGTTTTGATTGTCTTATTGGTTTAATTAATTGTTGTATATAAGGAAGTCCGGTCCTTCACAGCAACGGGGACACGAGGTGCACGCAAGCGCATTATCATATTATCCTGTGTGAATTTAACTCTGCACGCAGGCGCGATTTGCCACAGGATAGCTTGTTCATTCGTTAAAGAAAGGCGTTCCTCTTAGCATAATGCGTGCCCGTGCGTGACGTAATTGCATGTCGCACATGTGCGCATGTGCAGAGGATTCGCCATCTTGGTTGAGGGAGGTAGAACGCATAACGTGACGCGCACCCGTCTTTAACGGGATGACGCGACACTATATCCGCGCATGCGCAGTCGGCAGGTTATTGCAGTGACGTGCAGGCGCACGCAACTGACGTGGAAACAAGTGCGACGACGCTTCACTAAGGATATAGATACATTAATCAGTGTGACGTCGCTTTATTGATGTTATAGCCCCATCAATCAAATTAAATGAGGACATATTTAAGTCCCGATTGCCATGCCGCTCAGCCATCCCCATGATTAAGTCGGAATAGTGACGAAACATGGCGGGGGCCTGGCTGAGCGGCAATAATTTGTAAACAGCACCAGCGCCAATACTAACAGGAGAGATTATCGCACTTTTCGGAAGTCTGCGATACGAGGAGGGGGTGAGACATTATATTTTGCACCTCGAGTCCGCCGTGACTACAGACCTTTGCAGTGATTGTGAAATTTTCAGTGAAGCCTGCTGTGGAGATTACCTTTTTCACATTTTGCTAGTTTTATTTGAATATAATGTGAGTGAATCGGTTGAAGCTTTTGTGTTGTGAGTTTTAATAAAAGTGGTGTTACTTTATCACACTATTGGAGTACTTTTTTTGTTTACATGAGGATCATCGCAATATTGCTGAGTGAATTAGTGTGGAGAAATTATTGGAGTTCTGTTTGAGTTTATTTGCGCATTTGCTTGACACGAAAGTGCGAGCTTTGGATCTGGTGAGTGAGATTCCTTTGGGAGCGGTCACATAATTACACAGCGGTGTGGTGGAAGAACACTATTCAAGATTTTGTTCATTTTTGTCTAGCACTATCAAAAAAAAGGAACTCTGAAGAGGAACTTAAATTGTGTTACTTTTCCTTTCTTTTTTTCACGTCAATATGGACTTTATTTAATTTTGCCCATTAGTTTGATGTATATTGTATGTGACATTAATATAGTCATTCACTTCATTTCCACGCATATAATCCACTTTATGCTGGATATATGTAAGTTGGTGTTAATATAATTTTGTATCACAATCATTTATTCACATATCACGAGGTGTTATTTTTTGATTTATATGCATGGTTATATATTTATATATTTTTTCTCATCACAAGGTAATTTATTTCTACAGACTAGTTTATAGGCTGATTAAGCGCTACTGCTCCAATCTAATTATATTTACTATATTTAATTTTGGACACTTTTTTATGAAATATTATCTTTATGTAGCAGCTATAAGTGAGTTAGGTATTTTATTGTTTTTTTCTCTGGCGCAGTGGTGGATATCTGTATTGGGGCGGTATATACAGATTCCAGTGTTTTTATAGGATTCTGCTTTAACCTTAGCCACTTCAGCCCCGGACCATTTGGCAGCCAAAGGACCAGAGGTCTTTTTTCAATTTCGCACTGCACTACTTTAACTGGTAATTGCGCGGTCATGCAATTTTGTAACCAAACGAAATTTGCGTCCTTTTCTTCCCACAAATAGAGCTTTCTTTTGATGGTATTTGATTGCCTCTGTGATTTTTATTTTTTGAGATATAAACGGAAAAAGAGCGAAAATTTTGAAAAAAAAAGAGATTTTCTACTTTTTGTTATAAAAAAAATCTAATAAACTCAATTTTAGTCAAACATTTGGGCCAAAATGTATTCAGCCACATGTCTTTAGTAAAAAAAATGCCAATAAGCGTATATTTATTGGTTTGCGCAAAAGTTATAGCGTCTACAAACTAGAGTACATTTTCTGGAATTTACACCGCTTTTAATTTATGACTGCCTATTTCATTTCTTGAGGTGCTAAAATGGCAGAGAAGTACAAAACCCCCCCAAATGACCCCATTTTGGAAAGTAGACACCCCAAGCTATTTGCTGAGAGGCATGTTGAGCCCATTGAATATTTTTTTTTTTAGTCCCAAGTGATTGAATAAAGACAAAAATAAAAAAGATTTTTTTTTTTTTCAAAAAGTTGTCACTAAATGATATATTGCTCACACATGCCATAGTTATATGTGGAATTGCACCCCAAAATACATTTTGCTGCTTCTCCTGAGTATGGGGATACCACATGTGTGGGACTTTTTGGGAGCCTAGCCGCGTACGGGGCCCCGAAACCCAAGCACCGCCTTCAGGATTTCTAAGGGTGCAAATTTTTGATTTCACTCCTCACTACCTATCACCGTTTCGAAGGCCATAAAATGCCAAAATAGCACAAAACCCCCCCAAATGACCCCATTTTGGAAAGTAGACACCCCAAGCTATTTGTTGAGAGGCATGGTGAGTATTTTACAGCTCTCATTTGTTTTTGAAAATGAAGAAAGTAAAGAAAAAAAAAAATTTTTTTTCTTTTTTCAATTTTCAAAACTTTGTGACAAAAAGCGACATCTGCAAAATACTCACAATACCTCTCAGCAAATAGCTTGGGGTGTCTACTTTCCAAAATGGGGTCATTTTGGGGGGTTTTATGCCATCTGGGCATTCCATGGCCTCCGAAACTGTGATTGGCAGTGAGAAGTGAAATAAAAAAATTACACCCTTAGAAAGCCTGAAGGCGGTGATTGGTTTTTGGGGTTCCGTACGCAGCTAGGCTCCCAAAAAGTCCCACACATGTGGTATCCCCGTACTCAGGAGAAGCAACAGAATGTATTTTGGGGTGTATTTCCACATATGCCCATGACATGTTTGAGCAATATATCATTTAGTGACAACTTTTTGTAAAAAAAATATATATATATTTTTTTTTTCATTATTCAATCTCTTGGGACAAAAAAAAAAAAATATTTAATGGGCTCAACATTGCTCTCATCAAATAGCTTGGGGTGTCTACTTTCCAAAATGGGGTCATTTGGGGGGGGTTTGAACTGTCCTGGCATTTTATGCACAACATTTAGAAGCCTATGTCACACGTCACCCACTCTTCTAACCACTTGTAGACAAAGCCCTTTCTGACACTTTTTGTTTACATGAAAACATATTTTTTTTTTGCAAGAAAATTACGTTGAACCCCCAAACACTATATATATTGTTAAAGCAAAGGCCCTACAGATTAAAATGGTGGGTGTTGCATTTTTTTTTTTCACACAGTATTTGCGCAGCGATTTTTCAAACGCATTTTTTGTGGAAAAAATACACTTTTTTTTATTTTAATGCACTAAAACACACTATATTGCTCAAATTTTTGATGAAATAAAAAATATGATCTTAGGCCGAGTACATGGATACCAAACACGACATGCTTTAAAATTGCGCACAAACACGCAGTGGCGACAAACTACATACATTTTTAAAAGCCTTTAAAGCCTTTACATGATACCACATTAGATTCACGGAGGAGGTCTACTGCTAAAATTACTGCCCTCGATCTGACCTTCGCGGTGATACCTCACATGCATGGTGCAATTGCTGTTTACATATGACGCCAGACCAACGCTTGTGTACGCCTTTGCGCAAGAGAAGGGGGGGCAGGGGTGCTTTTTTTTTTTTTTTTTTGTTTTTTTTTTTTTTTTTTTGGGTTTTTTTTTATTTTATTTTTAAACTGTTCCTTCCATTTTTTTTCTTTGTTATGATTTTTATTGTTATCTCAGGGAATGTAAATATCCCCTATGATAGCAATAGGCAGTGACAGGTACTCTTTTTTTGAAAAAATTGGGGTCTATTAGACCCTAGATCTTTCCTCTGCCCTCAAAGCATCTGACCACACCAAGATTGGTGTGATAAAATGCTTTCCCAATTTCCCAATGGCGCGGTTTATATCCGGGAGGGGGGACATTCCCTCCCACTGCTTGTAAAAGCAGTCTAGAGGCTAATTACCCGCTAGAATTGCTTTTACATGAAAGCCGATCACTGGCTGAAAAGAATGATACCAAGATGATACCTAAACCTGCAGGCATCATTCTGGTATAACCATTCAAAGTCCAGCAACATACTGGACATATATTGTAATCTTTTTTTTTTCATGCAGCCTCTTGGCTGAACGAAAAAAAGAGATTGATTGGTGGGTATGCCCACCATTAGAATACCTCCCTTCATCCACCCACTTCTAATGATGGGCATACATGCACCATTTATATATGCCGATGCATGGGGGCATCCTCCCGCAAAAGTTATGCCGTGTACACACGGTCGGAATTTCGACCGTATGTACGTGGCATTAGGAGCCAATCGCTCCTCCGCCCCCCTGCTGCCCCCATGCTTCGGCATATATGCTCTTTTTTTTAACTGTGGTGGTGAAATCACCTCCTACAGCGTTGGAGTCGCGGCTTTATGTATCGTGGGAGCAAACGCTGTTGCTGTCAAGATAAATAAATCCGCGTTGCAACTGAATGGCGCACCTGAAAACAAAAAAAATGCTCAACACTAAAACACAGTAAACAAAATTACATACCTGAAAAGCAAGCATGATAAAACATGATAAAACATAATAAAACATTGCAGAATAGAATGGAGTAAAAAAAAGAGCAACAATAGAGAGAGAATAGAGTGAGAGAGAGAACAATAAAACGACAACTATTTTATTTTTTTTTTATTTTTTTGAGATTCACAGGTAAAAAAGCTCCTGACTGAAGCGACTGAATCAAAACGCTACCACAAAAAAACTGTTAGCGATCGCAGGGATCAGGCCTGACTCTGCGAACGCTGCAGTTATGTGTGCTTAGTGTTTTGTAAGTGACAGTGATCGATCGATACTGCACTTGGGTGGGCTGGGCTGGGCGGAGGGGGAAAACGCAGGTGCTAGCAGGTATCTGGGCTGATCCCGCTAACAATGCGGTTTTTTTTGGAACCCTAAACTGCTGGGACGCTAGTATAGATCTGATCAGATCAGATATCGATCTGTTCAGATACTGTGCCACTAAGGGAGGTGTATGCTTTGCGCGTGGGTGTTTGCGGTACTGGCACTAACCTGGGGCGACGCAGACCTTATTTGACCCTAAAACCTAATTGATATCACCCGCCGGGCGATCAGGGGGTTAAACCGTTATTGGGTAATAAATGGCGGGTGCCCTGACAGTATAAAAAACAAGCTAACTAACCAGCGTCACCCGTAACAGTAATACAAAAAAAAACTGGTTACCTAGCGACACTAATGCAGCGATCAGAAAAACGATCGCTTAGTGACACTGGCAAAAGGGGGTGAAAGGGTTAACTAGGGGCAATCAGGGGGTTAAACCTTTATTAGGTAATATATGGGGGTACCTGACGCTATATAAAAACCTGACGGGGAACCTAAATAACGAAATAACTAACTGGCTAACCAGCGTCACCAGTGACAGTTATACAGTGATCACTGGTGAAAGGGTTAACTCTAGGGGCAATCAGGGGGTTAAAACCTTTATTTAGGTTGTAATATGGGGGTACCTGACCTATAAACCTATTTATGAACCTATATAAACATGGCGGTTACCTAAAAAAAAAAAATGGTTACCTAGCGACACTAATGCAGCGATCAGAAAAACGATCGCTTAGTGACACTGGCAAAAGGGGGTGAAAGGGTTAACTAGGGGCAATCAGGGGGTTAAAACCTTTATTAGGTAATATATGGGGGTACCTGACGCTATATAAAAACCTGACGGGGAACCTAAATAACAAAATAACTAACTGGCTAACCAGCGTCACCAGTGACAGTTATACAGTGATCACTGGTGAAAGGGTTAACTCTAGGGGCAATCAGGGGGTTAAAACCTTTATTTAGGTTGTAATATGGGGGTACCTGACCTATAAACCTATTTATGAACCTATATAAACATGGCGGTTACCTAAAAAAAAAAATGGTTACCTAGCGACAGCAGTGACACTAAGGCCCCTTTCACACTGGGGCGTTTTTCATGCGGTGCGGCGCTAAAAATAGCGCCTGTTCACCGCATGAAAAAATCCGGCCCCATTCACTCCAGTGTGAAAGCCGGCGGGCTTTCACACTGGAGCGGTGCGCTAGCAGGACGGTAAAAAAAGTCCTGCTAGCAGCATCTTTGGAGCGGGATAGGAGCGGTGTGTTCACCGCTCCTATACCGCTCCTTCCCATTGATTACAATGGGAGACCGCCGTAAAACCGCGGCAATACCGCGGTTACCGCGGTAATACCGCGGCTACGGCGGCGCTCTGCGGGGGGTGTTTAACCCTTTTTCGGCCGCTCGCGGGGGGTAAAACCGCACCGCGAGCGGCCGAAAACCGCGGTGAAAACGACGGTAAAGCAGCGCTAAATATAGCGCTGCTTTACCGTCACCGCGGCTCACCGCCCCAGTGTGAAAGGGGCCTAATACAGCGATCAGAAAAACGATCGCTTAGTGACACTGGCAAAAGGGGGTGAAAGGGTTACCTGGGGGGCAATCAAGGGGTTAAACCTTTATTAGGGGGGGGTAGGGGGCTACCTTGGACCTAAAACTAACTGCCCTGACAGTTATTACAGTCACACTGACACTAAATGCAGTGATCAGTAAATAAATGATCACTGCAATTAGTGACACTGTGACTGGGGGGGGAGGGGGTGATCTGGGGGGTGATCAGGGGGTGACAGGGGGGTGTTTTGTGTGCCTAACTGTACTGGTGTCAGTGTAGTGTTGTGCACTAACCTGTACATGTTCGCCGCTCGGCGTCTCCGGTCACATAGACCGGCGCACCGAGCGTGACATCACTTCCGCCTTCCTGTCTATACAATAGACAGGAAGGGGAAGTTTTTCATTGGCCAGGAGCGATCGCGAGGGGGTGGCCAGAAACCACTGGCCGTCCCCTCGTCCCGGATCGCTCCTGAAGCGATCCCGACCGTCCCCGCCGGCGGAGGGGGGTCCGATCGGACCCCCCAACCGCCGGAAGAATGTCACGTACAGGTACGTGATTCTGCCTGTACGTGCCATTCTGCCGACGTAAATATACAGGGGGCGGTCGGGAAGTGGTTAGTTGCCATTTACGCAGTGTAACTATATATAATACCATACAGAAATAGCAGACTCACTTCAGTAACCTCATACCCGCTGTTGCTCCCAGTAACACTGTAGTCTCCTTGTGTTGTTGTGAGGGGATAATAGAAAGTGCCTCATCCATGCAGGACTTCAACGCTTCTCCGGCCTGGGCTGGATTATCAGCATACGAAGAAAGTACTGAATCTGTTGAAATAGGACAATACATTGATAATAAAATAGTTTGCATTATGCAACATATGAAGTGTACCTGTCTTGCTCTACCAGTCTTTCAGAGATTGCAGCTTATTAATTAGTTTAGTGGAGGCGTATGAAACAACAAAATACAAAACATACTGCAGATGGTATGTAGAACCAGGGCTGGATTTATCATAATGGTACCTATGGCTGGCATTTCCCCAGAGTTATAGGAAATGGATAGTTTTGGCATGTTTGCTGATCTGGTCTGTCTAGAATTTTTTTTAGAGCACAAATGATTACTCAACACAGGTGCAGGCTGTGCCGATGTTTTGGGGCCTTTTTGGACATAGTGGTCCATTTACAGTATCTCACAAAAGTGAATACACCCCTCACATGTTTGTAAATATTTTATTATATCTTTTCATGTGACAACACTGAAGAAATTACACTATGCTACAATGTAAAGTAGTGAGTGTACAGCTTGTAGAACAGTGTACATTTTATTTCCCCTTTAAAATAAATCAACACACCATTAATGTCTAAACCACTGGAAACAAAAGTGAGTACACCCCTAAGTGAAAATGTCAGAATTGGGTCCAAAGTGTCAATATTTTGTGTGGCCACCATTATTTTCCAGCACTGCCTTAACCCTCTTGGGCATGGAGTTCACCAGAGCTTCACAGGTTGCCACTGGAGTCTTCTTCCACTTCTCCATGACAACATCACGGAGATGGTGGATGTTAGAGACCTTGCGCTCCTCTACCTTCCGTTTGAGGATGCCCCACAGATGCTCAATAGGGTTTAGGTCTGGAGACATGCTTGGCCAGTCCATCACCTTTACCCCCAGCTTCTTTAGCAAGTCAGCGGTCGTCTTGGAGGTGTGTTTGGGGTCGTTATGTTGGAATACTGCCTTGCGGCCCAGTCTCTGATGGGAGGGGGATCATGCTCTGCTTCAGTATGTCACAGTACATGTTGGCATTCATGGTTCCCTCAATGAACTGTAGCTCCCCAGTGCCGACAGCACTCATGCAGCCCCAGACCATGACACTCCCACAACCATGCTTGACTGTAGGCAAGACACACTTGTCTTTGTACTCCTCACCTGGTTGCCATGACACACGCTTGACACCATCTGAACCAAATAAGTTTATCTTGGTCTCATCAGACCACAAGATATGGTTCCAGTAATCTATGTCCTTTGTCTGCTTGTCTTCAGCAAACTGTTTGCAGGCTTTCTTGTGCATCATCTTTAGAAGAGGTTTCCTTCTGGGATGACAGCCATGCAGACCAATTTGATGCAGTGTGTGGCGTATGGTCTGAGCACTGACAGGCTGACATCCCCACCCCTTCAACCTCTGCAGTAGGGATGAGCCGAACACCCCCCGTGTTCGGTTCGCACCAGAACCTGCGAACGGACCGAAAGTTTGCACGAACGTTAGAACCCTATTAATTACAATGGACGCGAACGTTCGAAATCGAAAGTGCTATTTATAACGGCCAATATGCATGTTATTGTCCTAAAAAGGGTTTGGGCACATGTATCAATGCAAAAAGAAGTTTTAAAAACGTTTTTTTCTGAAGCACTCATTTTAATGATGCATAAAGTGAAAAAAAATGTGAAATATTCCTTTAAATATCGTACCTGGGGGGTGTCTAAAGTATGCCTGTGAAGTGGCATGTGTTTCCCATGTTTAGAACTGTCCCTGCACAAAATGACATTTGTAAAGGAAAAAAAGCCATTTAACCACTTAAGCCCCGGACCAATTTGCAGCCAAAGGACCAGGCCCCTTTTTGCGATTCGGCACTGCGTTGCTTTAACTGACAATTGTGCGGTCGTGCGACGTGGCTCCCAAACAAAATTGGCGTCCTTTTTTTCCCACAAATAGAGCTTTCTTTTGGTGGTATTTGATCACCTCTGCGTTTTTTTTTTTTCCTCAGTTTAGGCCGATACGTATTCTTCTACATATTTTTGGTAAAAAAAAAAAAAATCGCAATTAGCGACTATTGATTGGTTTGCGCAAAAGTTATAGCGTTTACAAAATAGGGTATAGTTTTATAGCATTTTTATTAATTTTTTACTAGTAATGGCGGCGATCAGCGATTTTTATTGTTACTGCGACATTATGGCGGACACATCGGAAATTTTGGACACATTTTTGGGACCATTGTCATTTATACAGCAATCGGTGCTATTTAAATTCAGGTGTATGCTGTGCAGGAGGCACACTACAATGACTGAATATTAGGCAGATGCCTGTGTTGCACAAATCAACTACACAACACCAGCAATGAGGGGGTAGATTCAGGTGTATGCTGTGCAGTGTGCAGGAGGCACACTACACCCACTGTAACAGTGCTAGGTTAGGAAGCAAAGCAAAGCTGACACTGTCCCTGCCTATCCTGCTCTCTCCCTGAACACTACACACACTGTAACAGTGCTATCTAAAAAAGTATAAAGCACAGCTGACACTGTCCCTGCCTATCCTTCTCTCTAGGAACGCCGCACAACACTACACAAGGCCACCACACTGGCAGCCTTATATAGTGTGGGGCGTGTACTAAACCCCCCTGAGCTATAATTGGCCACAGGCATCCTGCCTGTGGCCAATTATGGATCTCCTCGTAGCCGGCGCTGTGATTGGCCAAGCATGCTGGGTCCCAGTGCATGCTTGGCCAATCATCAGCCAGCAATGCACTGCGACTGGCGCAGTGCATTGTGGGCCGTTCGTATCACACAAATTTGATGCAAACGGCCTACAAAGTTCTGGTTTCGACGAACAGACGAACGGCCAATGTTCGATTCGAACATGGGTTTAAATCGAACACCGAGCTCATCCCTACTCTGCAGAAATGCTGGCAGCACTCATACGTCTATTTCCCAAAGACAAACTCTGGATATGATGCTGAGCACATGCACCTAACTTCTTTGATTGACCATGGCGAGGCCTGTTCTGAGTGAAAACCTGTCCTTTTAAACCGCTGTATGGTCTTGGCCACCGTGCTGCAGCAAATTTTTAGGGTCTTGGCAATCTACTTATAGCCTAGGTCAGTGATATGCAATTAGTGCACCTCCATCTGTTGCAGAACTACAAGTCCCATCATGCCTCTGCCTCTGGGTGTCATGCTTGTGGCTGTCAGAGTCTTGCTATGCCTCATGGGACTTGTAGTTCTGCAACAGCTGGAGGTCTGCTAATTGCATATCCCTGGCCTAGGCCATCTTTGTATGTAGAGCAACAATTATTTTTATCAGATCCTCTGAGAGTTCTTTGCCATGAGGTGCCATGTTGAACTTCCAGTGACCAGTATGAGAAACAGAGCAATAACACCAAATTTAACACACCTGCTCCCCATTCACACCTGAGAGCTTGTATCACTAACGAGTCACGTGATACTGGGGAGGGAAATGGCAAATTTGGCCCAATTTGGACATTTTCACTTAGGGGTGTACTCACTTTTGTTGCCAGTGGTTTAGACATTAATGGCTGTGTGTTGAGTTATTTTGAGGGGACAGCAAATGTACATTCTTATACAAGCTGTACACTCACTACTTTACATTGTATAAAAGTGTCACATATACTGTCACATATACTGCGGCAGAATGACACGACAGCGACCCGGTCGGGAGCTCCGTGACCCTGGCCGCGGGACCAGCGGACGCGATCACCGCTGGTGTCCCGCGATCGGGTCACAGAGCTGAAGAACGGGGAGAGGTCTGTGTAAACAAACCTCTCCCCGCGCTTCCTACTCTGCCTGTCATTGATCGGCTGTTCCCGGTCATCGGGAAAGTCGATCAATGACGTCAGACGTCAGCCCCGCCCCCTAATGTAAAAAACACACGCGTCACAGCCCATAACCCCTCCCCTCCCCCTAGTGGTTAACTCTTTCACTACAACTGTCATTTATACAGGAATCAATGCATTTAAATAGCATTGATTGCTGTATAAATGACAATGGTCCCAAAAATTGGTCAAAAATGTCCGATGTGTCCTCCATAATGTCGCAGTCACAATAAAAATCGCTGATCGCCGCCATTACTAGTAAAAAAATTTTTTTTTATAAAAATGCTATAAAACTATCCCCTATTTTGTAAACGCTATAACTTTTGCGCAAACCAATCAATCGCTAATTGCGATTTTTTTTTACCAAAAATATGTAGAAGAATACGTATCGGCCTAAACTGAGGAAAAAAAATGTTTTTTTATATATTTTTAGGGGATATTTATTATAGCAAAAAGCAAAAAATATTGCATTGTTTTCAAAATTGTCGCTCTATTTTTGTTTATAGCGCAAAAAATAAAAACCGCAGGGGCGATCAAATACCACCAAAAGAAAGCTCTATTTGTGGGAAAAAAAGGACGCCAATTTTGTTTGGGAGCCACGATGGTCAGTTAAAGCGACGCAGTGCCGAATCGCAAAAAGGGGCCTGGTCCTTTGGCTGCCAATTGGTCCGGGGCTGAAGTGGTTAAAAGATATAATAAAATATTTACAAAAATGTGAGGGGTGTACTCACTTTTGTGAGATACTGCATAATAGATGTTGGTTGTGCCTCAAGCTCTTCCTTCACTCCTTGCCTGTTTGGCATGGAGGCATGCAGGATTCCATTTGTCTTTACACTATTTGGATTGCAAGTAAAGGGGGTGTTCTTTTCAGAAGATTCATTTTATTGTAAGGACGTGTGTCTTTTTTCAACCTATGTAACTAGGTAATGTTTTAATTACTCTATGTAGCACAGTTAAGCCTTCTTGGAACATTAGATATTCACATATCATTCTATTACATATCCTAAATGATGGCACCATGCAAATCTTTACTAATGCCCTAAAGGCCAAATGCAAATCCAGAACTGTTAGCATATAGTGCAAAACTATAACCGAATGGGAGTTAATCCAAGCTGAATACAGCTGTTTCAGGCTGACCATAGTCAGTGCAGTGTATGCTAACCATGGATCTATGAATTAGGGCTTGGAACCCAACAAGACAATATAACCATACAGGTTATGGTGAAAAGGGACTAAAGCAGTGGTGCCCAAGGTCCAGCACACTGGTTCCACCACCTGTCCACCTTGCTGAGTGGCAGCAAATTGCCAGGTGCTGAAACTCTGATACAGCCCTCAGCATTAAAACATTGACAGTACTGACAGTAATTTATGCCTGACAGTACAACAAATGTGGACTTACACTGCACTAGTGGCCATCAATGCAGTGAGGGTTGTTATGATACTGGGTGGGGGGGGGGTAAAGTTTACTGCCACTGACTACCAATGCAGGGGGTGGATTAGGTTAAATTTCACTTCCACTGACCACCAATACTGGGTGGGGTTTCAATTTCACTGCCACTGACCACCAACACAGGTCAGGGAGTTTAGTTTCATTGCTGCTGAACTGACACTGACCACAAATTAATGGGGTGTGTTAAATAGCACCACTACTGAGCACCAGTGCAGGATGGGGGTTAACAGCTCTGCTACTAACATCAATACTGGGTGTTATTGTGGCCACTGACACCAATGTTTGGGGTTATTACTGTGATCTCTGACATCAATCTAGAGAGATAATATTACAGTTATCGATAATATTTTTTTTTTGTTTTATGTTTTTTAATGCAGCCACTGACACCAATGATGACATGTATTGTGGTGCAAATAATTCAGCAGGGCCAACATTTCTGGGCTTTGAGGTGCGTTAAAGCCCATTCAGTGCGATGCACAAAAATACATTGCTATTGTGTAGTCTTCTGAAAGTTTTGGGGGCCAAATGTGAGGTCCTTTATTTTCAAGTTGACCACCATTGGACTAATTTGACTACAGGAATCATAAAAGGCCCCCATCCTAATCACTCAGATGTAAAGTTCTGTGAACTATAGATAGGTATAATGCATACACTATATAGTTCACAATACTTTACATTACATGTTGTTGTTCTTCCAACACCCCTTCTCAACAGCATGTGCTTTGTCAAATTATATTCAGCTTCTTCTGGAAATAATTATGACATTCCTTCAACAAAGGCTTAGTGAGTGCATCAGCAGTAATCTCCTCTGATGGGTAGTATTGAATGTCAATAACACCTTGCTCTTGATTGTCCCTTAGTAGGTGATACTTGACGTTGATGTGGTGTCCTGGGATTGACCCTTTCTGATTGCGTAAGCTTTATACATCCCTAGTTGTCTTCAAAAATGGGAATTGGTTTTGACATGTCTACCCCAATGTCAGAAACCATGAAATCAGACCGAGACAGAAGTACAGTTAAAAAACACTTGTTTGCTGGGACTGGTGGTGCTATAGGACACTGATGATCAGTGCCCTAATTACTTGTCTGGATGTCCCCCTGCAAGGAGATGCCACTGATCTTCTCGCCACACACACTGTCAGTGTGAGGAGATCAGAGACGATTACCGGCATCTCCGTGTTTACATGTGACCGGCTGTGATTGGACACAGCTGATCACATGGTTAAAGAGCCACGGCCATGGTTCTTTACAGTGGGCACGTACAAGCATGGCCATTCTGGGACTAAGTCATAGAGCACATGGTAAATACAGAAACCACTTCTGTGATATGTAAAACAAGGAACATTTCCAACAATTTTAAGTGTACAGCACAAAAAAGACCTCTTTGTATAACGCTGTGAACACTGAAATGAGATGCAAACTTTGAGCATCAGGATCTAGGAAGTCTCTGTATTCCACATGACATTTTACTCAGTATAAATCAGTTAGCAAAAACAATGAAAGACCATAAAAGGTGTTTTAGGGTCTCGGCAAGAGAAAAGAGGGGGGAGAGAAAAAGAAAAATGAGAAAAAGAGGGAGAAGGGGAAAAGGGGGAAGGGGGAGGACAAAGGTACCCCCATCCAGACACTCCTTCCAAGCCTGGGGAGCCAGCAATATAGTCTCTTGCTCTCGGGGAATTAACCAGTTCCGAGTATTCCTCAGAGTAGACAAACTCGTGCCAATAAAACCATTTTTTAAGACAATTCTCTCCAAGGCCCATCTCTGTGGCCACCAAGTCCTCCATCGCATTAGTTTCAGCTATTATTTTCAGCCAGACGGCAACTGGCGGCGGCTGTGTCTGCTTCCAGAACAACAGGATGCAGCTGTGAGCAAGAGCGGCAGGATAGATTTCCTATAAGCCCTGCTTAGAATCTCGTGGTGATGCAGGAGGAAGAATGCAGAATCCCTCTGTAACTCCCGGTCGGTGAACTTTTGAATGATGCGGTGGACCTCCGTTCAATAGGACTGCAAAAGGTGGCATGACCAGAAGACGTGAAGAAGAGAACCAGACTACTCCCCACACCAACAAAGATCCAAGCATTGGGGAAACATTCTATGAATCCTTACCATTGTATGATACCACCGGGTCAACACCTTGAACCCAGCCTCCTGATGTTTAGCGCAGATCGACATTTTGTAAGAGAACAGAAGAACTCTGCTCACTTCTCTGTAAATTGGATCCCTAACTCCCGTTCCCATCTTGTGATATATGGAATTTTGTAGTCCTGTGATGGGGGAATGGAATACTTTTAACAGCTCTTGCAGGTAGTCTGTTCTGTAGGTAGGTTGCAGTCATGACGGCTTCTCCCCAATACTTGTGAGGTAGGTTGGCATCTGACAACATGCACCTGGAGTGCGAGTGTATGGTGTGGTTGTCTGGTGTACTATTCCTTGTCTCTTCAGGTATGAGGCCACTTCTTTGCTTATGTATTCTCCACCATTGTCAGTGCATATTATTCCTGGTTTGCATTGGAATTTGTTGCTAGACATGGCAACTAACTCTTGAAGTTTCTCTAAAGTTTAATTCTTGTGTTTCATCAGATAAGTATTTGTGTACCAGGAATAGTCATCAATGAAAGTCAGTAGATATCTGTTCCCCGCCTGACGTGGGAGTTTTCATTGGACCGCATACGCCACTGTGTAAGAGCTGTAGGGGGTGGGTAGTTTTTCTTTGAGATGCCTGTGGAAGCGGAGCACGTGCGGCTTTCGCTTCAATACAGCACTTGCATTTTATGAACACTTTGCAAGGCATTATTGTCCAATCTTCTGATAAGCCTTTCTTTATAATGTCTTGTATAGCTTCTGTGACCCAGCCGCCTGTGCCATAAGTGAATACATGTTCTGTGTAGGTCATTAAAGACTATATTGGCTTGCTGGTCTGTGGTGATGAGCTTGAATAGGAGTTTTCCTTTTGCGAGGAATCACTTATGAATTGTGCATTCATCACCCTAGAACTTAACTGTGAGACTGTTGCTTGCAAGACTTTTCACTGATAGAAGGCTGCCTTCTAGTTCTGAAACATACAGCACTTTCTTTACAAGGATACTGTGCTTGCCTCCTTGTGGTATAATGCAGTTCAGGGATCCCTGGCCTTTACCTTCGAAGATGATGCGTTTCCCATTTGCTAGGAAAACTTTGTCTTTTGCACTGTAATGTTTGTGAAGAAGGTCTCATCACTAATCATGTGGCTTCTCGCACCTGAGTCTATGCACCAGCCACGTGGCTTGCCGCTCTGTCACTTTAAAGGTGTCACTCCATGATGTGTCTGCAGTTTCCTTTGTGATTGCTTTGACTCTTTCTTTTGTGGATAGCTTTAGCTTTTTGCTGCTTGGCTTTCCAGACAGAACAGTCATTTTTTTAAGTGACTGATCCTTTTACAGCTTAAACAGGCTCTGCTTTTTTGTTGTGCCTTGTGTCTTTGTGCATCTTAAGTGTGTTGTCATCATGGTGCGTATTTTCTTTCCTTCTTTCATATTCATCAATTAATTTGCCTTTGACCTATTCCAGTGTCAGCTCCTGCTCAGGTCTGGTTTCTAAAGCATTAAAAAGAGCAGTATATGTCATTGAAAGGCTGCAGAGGAGCAGGGCAACAATATGGTTATTTTTTATGTCCTCTCTGATGGCACGCAGCTGCTCTATGATTTCTAGCATAGACTTCATGTGGTCACACATTTGTTGGCCTTCTTCTAGTCTTATCTTGTATAACTTTTGTAGCAAAAACAGCTTACTGTTGAGACTTGAACGCTCATGCAGTTTCTGTAATGAAGTCCACATACCTTTGTGTCAGGTCACCTGAGACCAGGTGACAGGTGCACTCTGTAAGAGTCGGGAGTGCACCACTAGGTAGTGGACCTTAGGACTGACTGCTGCGGATTGTACCCAGGGAGATTCAGGACACAGGTCTACTGGATCACTAAAACAGATCCCAGTGGGAGCTAGAGCATAGATTCCCCAGGGTGCGGAGTCTAAGAGCCAGCAGGTGTTAGCCAGAGCCTCCAGTGGTGAAGATGGACTTCGCTGCAGTCTGGCTCCAGGTCGTGGCCCCTAGGGTCTCACAGCTAACGCTCACAGTAGACTACAGGAGAAGGAAGCAGCAGGCTGGAACGACAAGGATAGTAAGGGGATAAGGCAGAGGTCAGGGCAACTAGCAGACAGGAACAGAGTACACGCCAAAGGTTCAGGGTCAGAGGCAGACAGGGATGGTCGGGGACATGCCAAAAGGTCAAGGTCACAAGCAGACAGGAATTGTTGAGAACACGCCAAGGTCGGTAACAGAGACAAACGTAGAGCACACGGCAAGCAGGAAACAGGAAGCCGAATACACCATGGATACACAATGGTTGATCAGCACCACTGGCTTGCAGTGCACAGGTTAATATAGGGTTCCCTGATAGGGCCTGGGGTGGAGCCATGCTTAGAGGAGAGGTTATAAAAACCACCAGGTGGAAGTGGCTGGCCTCTTAGTCTGAACACATGAGGAGAGATAAGCAAACAGAGGAAGATTACTGCATAACCATGACACTTTGGCTGTTTTCTCTGTTCTTATGTGGATAAGCTGGTCATCTTCCACTAGGTAGCTTATAATTGCTTTTGCTTGTCTATCTTTCCTATCCCAGTCCTCTGTCTTAAACTTCCACAGCTTGTAATTGGCATTGTTCAGCTTTGCTATTGCAAACTTAACATCTGAACCATTTGCCATCTTTCAGCAGTTTGCATACGGAACTCACAGAATTGTTTTTCCAGTGCCTGCTGGGTGCTGTTGAGTGCATGGGGTATACGCTCCAATGCATGGGTGTGCCTGGGCCCATAACCTGTTAGCTGAGTAATGAAATCATGCTTTGGAAGCTTCTTGGATGCAGCAAATGGCTTTACTTGTATGGAGGATTGCAATGCGTATCTTACAGCATGAGAAACATGAACAGGAACAGGGAACATACAACTACATATACTTAGAGAGATAACACTTCCTCTAAATACATCATAGATACACACTGCAGTGCCACCTGCTGGATAGATAGGTATATTCCATACACTATATATAGTTCACAGTACTTTACATTACATGTTGTTGTTCTTCCAATACTTTACTGATTGCAGAGCCATATTTTCCCTTTAATTGGCTTTAGCTTTTTGCTGAAGGCATGCCTCAGGCTTTCCTCTGATAACTGTGCCAGATCAACACTGTTAATCAATAATGTTTAAAGGTCTGAAAAAGGCAAATATTGACATGGCCGGCTATACTGGGATGGCTGCCAGGCCTACTGTAAACTGCATGAGCTGGGTGCCCTGGGCATGCAGGAGAGGGTATCACTTCCCACACACAGGAGATATCCTAGAAGAGTATATATCAGCTGGGAGATGCCCACTCCTTTGTTTACATTTTTGCTAATTCTGGACATGGTTCTGGCTGCTGCTAATATGCCCTATGACACAGCTCGGTGCAAAGTGTAGGCGTCAGCTGGATGAACTGTAGATGTATTGCACAGAACACTGATAAGATACTATGATTAGGTTTTGTAAACTACATACCACTAATGTATAGTATGATCAGTGCTGGGATCTGAACTATAAGGCTTCTTTTATATAGGCGCTGAGGCCTGTGCAGCATGAATGACGACTTTGTTTACATATTTGGAGGAGCTGCGTGCAGTTAGCCTGTGTTGTCTAATGGAGATGCAGCAGCTGTACAGACACAGCCAGGTTTAACAGGTGTACAGGGGTAGGTGCGTAGCCCAGAGTGTGCACCTGTCCCTGCGTACTTGTCAAACTGTGCTGTGTCCGTACAACCACTGCATCTCCAATCAATAACGCATTCATGCTGTTTGGGCACATATTAATGAAGCCTAAGGCTTAAAGCTCCAAAAAGTCAACATTCAAAATCCCATGTTTGGTGGCTGTTCACAAGAGCCTACAGCTCAAAACTGATGCTCTAAAAGCTACATGAGCTACCTTTGAGGCAGAAATGGTAATTTTTGGCCCCACAAATTTAAATGGGAATGCTTTTTTCAGGCGTTTAGCCTGTAATGCTTTCCGATGGCCAGAACAATCACACCTAAGGATTAAATACATATCTAAAGCACTTAAAGTGTTTGTTACCCCAACATGTCATAATCCTGATATGTGCCCGTGCCATGTAATTGTGTAGCACCCTCTAGTGTGTGACAGAAGTAGGAGTAGGAAAAAACATAGTTCTGGCCAGAAGTCATAGAATTGGGTAAGGGTTATTAGAGGTCAGGGCTGGGTGACTCATCCTGGCAGCCCTCTGGTGCCTCCCCCTGGTCTGGAAGGTTGGAGAATCTTCTAGAATTAGAGGGCGGGGGCTAGGAGGAGCTGCCGTTCATATTTCTGAGGCCTCAGCCAATCCCGGAGGTGGGCTGGCAGGAGGCAGAGAATACCTCATAGATAAACATGGGCCATGCCAGCAGGGGCAGTCGGGTGTAAAATGTAGATGAAGTGTTGAGGAGGGTGTTGGTGGCCCTGAGAAGTACCCCCTAGTCTGGGGGGGGGGTGACCTGCCTTGGGCTGGGGTTTGGGTGCTGGAGAGATCCTGCTAAAGACACAAGGAAGGAGTCTTTCCTGGAGGCACAGGAGCAAAGAGAAGACAAAGTAGATCAACACTGGTGGGGGACAACAAAGGGGGAGACTGTCACATGTAGTCAGCCTCCCTTGAAGACAGCGGTGGGCTTAAGTCTTCAGTCCTCCCCCTGGGAGATCTTCGGAGAGTCAGTCGGATGGACTTGTAAGAGAGCCAGTCAGGAGGGCTGGTGAAAGAGGCAGCTGCAGCAAGGTGAGCTGGCAAGGCCTGAAGAGGTGGTGCTGGGATCAGTAAACACAAAGGAAGCAGAAGGGAAAGTTACAGGCAGGGTCACACCACGTGCGCTACTGTTAAGGGACTGCAAGTTCCTGCCTGTAATGGGCTGCTACTGAACTGTCAAGTTCCCCCAGGAGTGTACCAGCAGAGGCCAAGAGTGTGCAAGAGGATAGTGAAGACCAGATGTATATAGGAAGTTGTCCCTGAAGTTTGTTGAAGTCAAATGGGTATCCCATAACTTCCCATCCCTATCCAAGTTGTTAACCCTCTAATAAACAACAAAAAGAAAGCTACGGACTGTTTTCCTTACTCTGTGCGCCTGTGAAGATTTGGTGTGCTTGGCTGTGAAGGAGTGGGGAATCCCTTTCATCTGCAGCTCCTACGTGGGGTGTTTTACACTTGTACAACAAAGTATCCTGTTCTCTTTGTATTGCTTCCTTTGTGTGAAATCACTGCCAGTCCCTCTGCTTTCCTATAAAAAAAAACTGACCACACTAAACAGAAAAGCACAGCATAGTCAGTTCTCTAGCTAGGCTGGGAATTCAGCCTGCTCTCCTCCAATATTGAGACTTGTCCTGACACTCCTCCTCTGCACAGCCTGGGGAAGCTCAGTGTACTGCTGTGTCTCCTTTCCCAGCTCTTAAGCAGCTAAGAACAGAGAGAATGTGATCACTCACTCAGGGGAAAAAAGGTATTTATAATGTTTTTAAATCTATACACAAATGTTTAAACTGAATGGGTTATTTTACAAGGTGATCGGTTACATAGTTGTAAGGTTGATTAAAGACACCAGTCCATCCAGTTCAACCTGTGTAGGTGTGCGTGCTCATTATTTCGCTGTATACTGTGCTCGCCAAGATACATGTCCAAGAGTTTTTTTAAACTCTCAATACTTCCTGCTGACATCACCGATTGTTGAAGTGAATTCCGCATCTTTACCGCCCTGACAGTGAAACCCCCCCCACATAGTTTAACCAGTTAACAACCGGCCCATAGCCGAATGACGGCTACAGGGCGGTTTGTTAACTCTGGGAGGGCGTACATGGACGTCCTCCCGGAATTCCGCTCTCGCGCGCCCCCTGGGGTGCGCACCCGAGAACTTCCGTGACCGCCGGGTCCTCTGGATCGCGGTGAACGACCGCTAATCGCGGCCGTTTACCACGTGATCGCGCCGTCATTTGATCACATGTCAACAAACCGGCATGAGTTTACGGTTCCTCCCTCCCCTCTCCGTCCAGTGTGAGCGGAGAGGGCAGAGAGCGGTGGCAGCAGCGCTGTGGGCTGCATGTGTAGTGCCCACAGCCTGCTCAGGGAGACATCCATCCATCCCTGCTCACCGATCCCGGCCATACCCTGCACACCCAGCCATCCATACCCTGCACACCCAGCCATCCATACCCTGCACACCCAGCCATCCATACCCTGCACACCCAGCCATCCATACTCTGCACACCCAGCCATCCATACTCTGCACACCCAGCCATCCATACTCTGCATACCCATCCATCCATCCTCATCCATACTCGGCATACTCATCCATCCATCCATCCACAGCCATCCCATCCACCCCCATCCATAATTAGCCATACCCAGCCATACTCAGCCGTACCCAACCATCCCCTCTATACCCATCCATACTCAGCCATACCCATTCATGCTCATCCATGCCACTACAGCGCCTCACAAAAGTGTAATAGGTAGTCAAATTAGATTTGAAACTTATGTCCCTAGAACACCTGACGGCGCTCCCTGCATGTTGGTCATCTGTATGTGGCCACGCTGTGGAAAAGTCTCACACTTGTGGTATCGCCATACTCAGGAGGAGTAGGAGAATCTATTTTGGGGTGTAATTTTTGCCATGTACATGTTGTGTTGGAAATATTGTGTAAATGGACAACGTTGTGTAAAAAAAAAAAAAATGTGGTTTCATTTTCTTTACACATTTTCCAAAAAAATGACATGTTCAAAAAACTTAGTATGCCTCATAGATTATACATTGGGTTGTTTTCTTTCCAAAATGGGGTCATTTTTGGAGCGTTTCCATTGTTCTGGTTCTCCAGGGTTTTCAAAAGTGTAAGAGGTAGTCAAGAAATTATATGTGTAATTTATGCTCCAAGAATGCCTGATGGCACTCCCTGCATGTTGGGCCTCTGTATGTGGCCACGCTGTGTAAAAGTCTCATACATGTGGTATCGCTATACTCAGGAGTAGTAGAATGTGTTTTAGGGTGTAATTTGTGCTATGCATATGCTGTGTGTGATTAATAACCTGCTAATATAACAATTTTGTGGAAAAAAAAGAATAAAAGAAAAGAATCTTGATTTTGCAAAGAATTGTGGGAAAAAATTACAACTTCAAAAAACTCACCATACATCTTACCAAATACCTTGGAATGTCTACTTTACAAAAAGGGGTCATTTGGGGGGTATTTGTACTTTCCTGGCTTGTTAGGGTCTCAAGAAATGAGATAGGCCGTCAGTACTTCGGGTGTGATCAATTTTTAGAGATTGGCACCATAGCTTGTGGACTCTAACTTTCACAAAGACCAAATAATATACACCGATTTGGGGTATTTTTACCAAAGATATGTAAGGGTATAAATTTTGGCCAAAATATATGAAGAAAAATTACTAATTTGCAAAATTTTTATAACACAAAAAAAATGCATTTTTTTTACAGAATTTTTTTTTTTTTTTTTTATAGCGCAAAAAAAAAAAACAAACAAAAAACAGTGGTGATTAAATACCACCAAAAGAAAACGCTCTATTTGTGTGAAAAAAAGGACAAAAATTTCAAATAGGTACAGTGTTGACTGAGTAATTGTCACTCAAGTGTGAGAGCACCGAAAGCTGAAAATTGGTCTGGTTATTAAGGGGGTTTAAGTGCCCAGTGGTCAAGCGGTTAAGTCACTTAAATTGTTTGTAAACTTTTTTTTACCAAAATAAGCATGTCATACTTACCTGCTCTGTATAATGGTTTCGCACAAAGCAGCCCGGTCCTTCTCTACTTGGGTCCCCTGCCGGCGCTCCTGGCCCTTCCTCCATCCAGTGCCCCCATAGGAAGCTCCCAAGCCCCACTGCTTGTGTCCATAGATCCAGACAACGAGGCATGGCCCCGCCACAGGGTTTGATTGACAGCAGCAGGAGCCAATGCATTTTTTTTTATCTTAATGCGTTCTATGCATTAAGATAAAAAAACCTTCTGTGTGTAGTAGCCTCCCCAGCACCCGCTAATTACTTACCTGAGCCCCATCTCTCTCCAGTGATGTCCACAAGTGTCTAAGACGTGCAGGACACTCCTCCAGATTGGCCGAGAGACAGCAGAGGTGCCACTGGCTCCCGCGGCTGTCAATCAAAGTCAGTCAGCCAATCATGGGAGAGAGGGGGTGGGGCCAGGTTGGCGCTCTGTGTCTGAATGGATACACGGAGCTCTGACTCGACTCGGATGCCCCCACAGAGAGCTGCTGGCTGAGGGGGCACTCAATAGGAGGGAGGGGCCAGGAGCAGCAAAGAATGATCCGAGAAGAGGCGCATCTTGGCAGCTCTGTGCAAAACAAACTGCACAGAAGTGGGAAATGTAACATGTTTGCTATTTCTTTGAAAAAAAAAACCGACCCTTTACAATACCTTTAGGATACCTGTGCTTACATTTGCCCACATGGGATGCATAGGTGAATACAGTATTTATTGGACTTCCACCGATCACAGGCAGCATAAAGATTCTATGGGACTTTTTTCTAGTAAAGGGGTTTTACTTACTGACGTTCCACGGTCGGAGATCCCAGTACAGCAGCAGATGGTGATGGTTTCATCGACATAACAGAGGATCTGAGAGGAAAAGGCCCTGGCTGGGTACTAGCCATCTGTTTTCACCACCCTGGGAGCTGGTAAGAGAGCAATCTTAGCGGTGGTGGATAAAGAGTTTCCTTGGAAACTACACAGTCACTACATTCATCTGTTCACCAGTTATATGGACTGCACTATTTTCTCCTTTGGAGTTTGATTGGACAAACCTGCAATTCACTCCGAGTTGAACTTTTCTTTTTTCACAGGAATAATCTCACAAACATTTTTTGCTGAATGTTGTTCATTTTATTCACAGATTCTTCGGACAACTATTAGTTGCCATTTCACTTATATATTGCACTTTTCACTTATGTGGTGATTGTCTGATAATATTCATTTGTGTTAATGTTTTTTTTTTTCGCAATTAACGTTTTTATTTGTCAACATATTCAAACAGGTTATTCAACTTTACATACATTTTGGCAAAATAGAGCTCCCATAGGCAGGATATATGCTTCGTGCGCGTTATTAGTCCATGGGTGCGCCCATAGGTGCAACATTAGTTTCTAAAACAGCGTTCCCACTACAAAAAATGTAGGGGGTTAAATCTTTAGCATATAGCACCTATAGTGACGTTTATGTAAAACAT